>SRLM01000767.1:655298-781653 GCA_015708895.1 Populus ilicifolia
ATCATAGGCGGTCGCCTTTTATCACAGGCGTTTGCATCCCCTCAATTAGGTGCATCTGCAACAGCTCACCCTTCCATCTTTACATGCATTGAAAGGTCCTTGTTTGTTGTCTTTATTAAGAGCACAAGAGACTTCTTGTTGTACACCTTTTTCATACAGTCTCTGCTTTGAGCTTCATCTGGGAACTCTTCTTTTCCTTGCACCTGTTGTCTCATTACAATACCTCGTTGGATCCTCCGGGTACTCCTACACAATCTTCGTGTGCTCTCATGCAATTTTGGTTCTCCAGATTTCTCCCTATTCCTTGCTTATGTTTGACAGTAGCTCATCCTGTCACAACTTCTATCCAAGTCAAAATAGGGTGCCAATCTTTATCCTTTTGTTGTATTTCTCTTCCATTATCAGGGTCTTCATCCATTCTCCCCTCGAGAAATTACAGTCACCGAATCTAACTTTCTTGGAGAAATCATCACTCCATCAGATCCTTGATCATACGGAACCCAACTGTTCCTTTGTGTCGTCATCCTGCTAGTCTTCAATAGTTTCATAACAAACCGTCACATATACGAAAATAGTACCGTATGGATAATCTTTCCACTAAGCAAGTTCCCAGGAAAGATTGGAGGGGTCACAACGGTCCCGCTTAAAACCCAATCTCCTAGCCAGAACTTCTTAGATCATATTTATCCATCGTACTGTCTTTTCGTATAGACAACCATTTGCTAGCTTTGTCGCGGCTTTCCTTTACAAGTGATCTGGGGTATCCTTGTTTTATACCTGATTTCTCAACATCTGGCGAGACTACCAGTGCTTAGATTCGTCAAGATTGGTCTTCTTCAAATTTCACTCTCCACCTCAAATTGTCCACATGATCGGGTGTTTAGAGTGTCCCAATTTTACCTTCCTTTAAGGCAATTAAAATTCCCCACGTAATAGTTCACCGCATGTAATTGGGCAAACATGTGTGATTTCTTCTTCTTCAGCTCTATCGACCACCATGATGACTATCATATGCCTCCTGATCGGGCAATCTCTCTTTAATAATTCATCACTGCCATTTCTGATCTCAATCTCAATGATCGGATCGTACCATTGCATCCGAAATGATCAAATTAGCTGGAAACAAGTCTGAAATCATCCAAATCGCACTTCAGACGGCTAAGATTTGATCAAAACAATTTTGGCCTGTTTAACGGCCCAGATTCAATCTCAGAACCGGTTGCACGTAAACTCTGCCACACAGGATCAAAATCCAGGGAGCTGACGTGGGTGTAATGATGTGGCATCCACGTAGGACATATAGGTCAGCAAAATATGGCGTGACAGTTTGACTGGTCAGAGTGATGATGTGTCAAGTGACGTGTCTGATGACTGCGCAGAACTGCTGACGTGCCTAATGACGTGGCCGTTTGACTGGTCAGAGTGCTGATATGTCAAGTGACGTGTCTGATGACTGTGCAGAACTGTTGATGTGGCTGATGACGTGGACAGCCAACCCCGCCGGCGCGTGCGACGGTTTCCGACGTCCGATTTCGACGCGGTTTTCACCAGTGGCTTCGTCTCTTCCTCCTCTACACAATGGTATGGTCAAAACACAATTTTGACAACTTTCATTTTTGAGCAAAATCAAACATCACGTTAAAACCATGTGCTCTGATACCAATTGTTGGGGAATCCGACCGGTGATGTACTGATATTTGCTCATAGGAGGCGAAGCACACTGACACAATATTTAAACCGCCTACATCCACGGGAGAAGCCATTGTACTATGTAGGGAGAGAACAAGATTTACAACAATAGAGGAGGAGGAATCATCCCCTCTTGTAGCAACTCTCAACCTCACTCTATTTCTCTCTTTACAGTGCTGCAATAGTAGCTACTGCTTGTTGCCCTTGGCAGCACACTTTCTCCTACATTTCTCACATCTTTGGCTCTACTACATCTCTCTCATTTTGCTCTCTAACATATGCCTCTATTTATAGGCATTCATGGAAGCTATTCTTGGTTTGTTGTCAACAATGGTGGCTACCAACTCTAACTCATTCAACAATGATGGCTATCAATAGTCAATGGTTGGTGCCATCCATTTATTGCACATGAAATGGCAACCAACCTAACACAACATTCAAGAAAATCTTCTCTTATGAAACAGCAATTGATATTTTCTATTTCTATTTCTATTTTCATGACTTCTTTCCAATGAATTTCAATGGCAATTCAAAAGGACATGTTCAGTTTGTATTGATCTTTTAATTATTTTATTTTTTTTCCAGATATTTGGTTTAATTTCCTATTTCTTGATTCAGGGTATTAGAATATGACATATCAAATGAGGAAAGACCAACAATTCATGTTGTGCGATCTCTGGTTAAGTCTGGCCTTAAGGTCTTGGTTTACAGGTAATCATGCAAAAAGGCATACTGAAAAGCTAATCAGTCACTAGTTGCCTGAACTTTTAGTCAAAATCTAAACTAACTTGAATTTTTTATTTTTTATTTTTATTTTTATTTTGATATCTTAAATTATCAAATGAAATGAAAGTAATTGAACACTTTTGTGAAAAATAGATGCTTTTAATATATGCTGTCTGTTCTACGGGTGTTATACTTTTAATTCAACTTGGTGTTCCCTCAAACTCGAGACTTCTCGAGCTATACTTTAAATTAAATTATATAAAATTTAATTTGATCAAACTCATTTGATAAGCGGCTCTGACATTATTAAAATCTGATTTGATTTTAAAAAATAATTAAAATAATATTATTTTAATTTTTTAAAAATCTTGAAACAACGATATTTTAAATTGACTTGAATATATATTTAAAACCCAAATTCATGATATTCATGTCGTTTGAATGAAATAACAGTGGAGATCAAGATTCAGTTATTCCATTTACTGGGACTCGAAGTTTGGTAAGTAAGCTGGCAAAGGATTTGAGACTCAAAACAACAGTGCCTTACAGAGCTTGGCTTTCAGGCAACCAGGTCAGTTCATTCATCTTTTCTTAGGTCAACTGAAAAAATCTGTAGCAGATTAAGTCCCCCATCTATTATCATAAATCTTAATACTGTGGTTAATTGGATAATATTCGATACATGGGGGACTAAATATAATTTTTTTTGCAGATATTTTTCTATTTATTTATTGAGAAGCAGGTTATAGTAGGAAGTCATTTAATATGCTTGTTTGGGACACCCTTTCAACTGGAGTTTTCAAGAATTTTGAATTTTTTTAATATTTTTAAATTATTTTAATATGTTGATATCAAAATTAATTTTTTTTTAAAAAAAATATGTATTATTTTAATATATTTTTAAATAAAAAATACTTTAAAAAATAATAATTACCATAATCTTAAACAGCCATGTAGCTTATGATTGTGCTCAAGGTTCCATAGGAACTTTAATTTAGTCCCTGAATACTCTTCCATTGTTGGCAGGTTGGTGGATGGACACAAGTTTATGGTGATAACCTATCTTTCGCCACCATTAGAGGAGCTTCTCACACAGCTCCATCAACACAACCCAAGAGATCTCTGCTCCTGTTCAAGGCTTTTCTAGAGAAGAAACCACTGCCAACAGCATGAATGAACTGCTAAAAATCTTCAGTGAAGAATGATCTAGGTTTCTATGGATGGCATCATTGACTAGAAAAGGGTTTTTTCCAACTTCACATCATGGTGCAAGAAAGGTTTTTATACATCAAGATCATGATTTTGTTCATGCTTTATTGATTTGATATGGTGACTATAACCATAACCACTGAGAAAAATTTTGATCACTTGGTGTACTAGGAGTGGATAAGGCAGACAATTAGTCTACTATGCTCATCTAATCTCTCAGAGGATGTGGTTTGAAAAGACCCCACAATGTTTTTACTTTTTTTTTAAAAAAATATCTTTTATATGAATAAAACGTTACATTACCCAATAATAATTATGAGATTTTTTCTAGAAATACTAGTTAAAATTTTATAAATTTTAAAATTATTAAAAATTTATATAGTTGTTAATTTCAAAATCTATAAAATTATCGATATTTGATAAATTCATTTGAATATTTATATTAATCAAAAAAATAATCTTGAGATTAATACTACTAATTAATTATAAAAAAACCTTATTATCGCTGGAATTTAGCATCATTGATATAAAATTGTGTTTGGTTAATAATGTAGAATAGGAAAACAAATATAAAAAAATACAAACATGTGTAGTTAAGTAGACGAGAATACATACATAATAATAAATATATTTATAAGACAATTTTAAAATAAGTTTTTTAAAGTAAATTTTTATTTTTTAAAATAAAAAATGTATCCATTCTATTGTATTCTAGACGCAACCAAGTACTCTCTCAAATATTAAATTGAGAAACTGAAATTTACTACGACTGTAAAACTAAAAGCTAGTCTGGCCTCCTGGTCAGATTCTGTCCATTGGGTTATCATTAAGAAGATAATTCTAAAATTATATCCAGTAGGATTCCACAATCGTGGGTTCCCTTGAGTGTCATTTGAAATTATAATAAAAATTATTTATTATTTAAAAATATATTAAAATAATTTTTTTTTATTTTTAATATTAACACGTTAAAATAGTTTAGTTCCATTAAAAATTAATTTAAAATAAAAAATATTTAAAATGTTTAAAAAATATAATGAATCGTGTTTTTAAATACCATTGCATGCAAATTTTATTTTTATTGAATTGAATCGTGTTTTTAATCATCATTACATGTAAATTTTATTTTTAATATTAACATATTAAAAAATAAAAAAAATAATTCAAAATAAAAAATATTTAAAATTTTTGAAAAATATAATTCAATCTCGTTTTTAACACTGGCATGGCAGCCTCATGGTGTGAAAGTTGCGGTGGATGTGGGTGTTCTGAATCACTACCCACCAAGGTCATTTCGGACGTTGATGGTTTATGTTCTACTTTACGAAAATACATTTATTAAAGTGAGGTTCTGGATGAGATACAAGGCATCCATGGCTTTCAGTTTGGTGGGCAAAATCTCAAGACATCGTAAAAACATGACTGCATGGAGTTCATCTTTAACACTTAAATGTCTACATATTCTATAAAATGCAGATGAGAAAAATGAGATTTGTTGGTGGGAGATGAAGACTTCCAAGTTTCTCCACCACGACCACATGAATTTGAATTGTTCAAGCTGCAATTTCAATGGTTGATAGTTTTAACAAATCTTATCTTTCACCAATCAAGAAAAATCAAGATAGCAAACAAATAGTTGTCTGATTTGATCCAATGATTCACAAGTAAAGCATTGTTTGTTTGTCCATTTGAAATTGTGTTTGAGTGTATTTAAAAATATATTATTTTAAGAATTATATATATAAAAAAAAAAACTTAAATTGATTTAGATAAACCTACTCAACATGCAACATGCAACTCGAATCTTGAACTGGGTCAACTATTACACCGTGTTATAACTATGCTCACAGCAGCACTCTTCATTCTGTAAAAAACCACTCCTATGCTCAAGACACACCCTGTCTCACCCTTCAAATGTAACAGCGGGAGCCATGCATGGATTGTTTTAACAGCAGGGTCAATCTCAGAAGCTGAAACAATTGTAGCCTTGCCAGGCCAGCCAAAGGTCAGTTTCCGGCAACATGGAGGATACATAACCATTGATGAAATGCAACTTAGAGCTCTTTTTTATCAGAATATTGATCACCTCAAATTTTTATGCTTATTAATGGTGTAAAAAAAGATCTTTGCTGGGATTTGTAGGACCTGGTCGTTCATCTACTGGAGTTGGAGCCTTTTGTGATCATGGACCTTTTAAACCAAGTGGAGAGATATTGCTTAAAATTATTATAGCTGGAATAAAGGTAACCCCATAATGTCATGGTAAGATTTCTCAAGAGATTGCACTACAAGATCATATTTTCTTAGCAGGTCACCATGTTCCACAGCCTGCAGAATTTATCATCCAATCTAAAGCAAAAACTAATCTAAAAGGAACAGATGCAAGTGTTATGAACATTTTATAAGGACATGCAAAGCGTTTTCTGTAACATCTGATGAACAGCTTTAATGGCTACAGATCGGGAATCCACTACTAGAATTAAGTACTGATCTGAACTAACTTGCTGGGTTCTTGTGGTCGCATGGATTACTATCTGATGCAACCGATGGAATGGTTGCTATGGTTTGTAACTACTCCCGGATCATGAGACACATTCAAACTAGTGGTTCCCTTTCGCATTCTTGCTCAGAGTTTAAGAACTTCAGGTTGTTTTTTTTTCTGTGATTATCTAAGACTACTTAATTGGCACATATACCTTTATGATCTTCTTCTTTTTCCTGGTTGCTGGGTGGACACAAGTGTATGGTGACATCTTATCTTTTGCTGCCATGAGAGGAGCTCCCATGCATGAAGCTCCATTTGCACGGCCAGAAAGGCCCATTGTCCTGTTTAAGGCATTTCTACAAAGGAACCACTACCAACAGCATAAAGCCATAAATCTTATCTTCACTATAGAATTTATTAGGTTCTGTGGATTGCATTATTGGCTAGGAAAGGACTGTTTCCAACTTCATCTTACTGTGCAAATGATTCTGATCACATGGAAAAAAAAGAATTATTGGCATTGAAATCAAAATTTAATGTGTCAGTAGTATATGAGGACGATTGTTTGTCCCCCAGAGTGTGCTGAAATTTCAAAAAACGTGTGATGAGGAACAAAGTTATTAAAGTCAGTTTCTTCCATGACATTACAAAGCTCAAAGCCACTAGTTGTTTCAACATTTTATTTTATAAAAAAGTTAAAATGATGTGGCTTTGAAAAAATTAAATAAATCAAATCTAGTTTTAACCAGATATTCACTAGATTATATCAGATTAATTTCCACTCAATTTAATTCTCATTAAGTTGACTTGATATCCGCGCGCAGGGTTCTATAACTTTGATTAAGAAGTGTTAATCCGTTATAATACAAAAACGGATTTGTCAATGAGCTTTTTAAGACAGTGATGGATATTGAAGGACCAGGGCCAACCTTTTTATCCTTAGAGCGTTATTATGTACAAAAATAATGACTTTTTGCAAACACTCCTTAAAGTTGAAGGACTGTTTTAATCTTTCAAGTGGCTGCAGCCACTCCATGTCTGCCTCTGCCAAGAGGTCTAGATTCAAAGCTCTCTCTAGTTTACAAAAAAAAGAAGAAGAAGAAATCCAACCAGTGCATAATGTTTACGAAAAATTCTCCAAAACTAGTGAGGGGTGGTTGAAATTACCTTTTATTTTAGCTATAGTTTTCAAAAGTATTTAATCAATCGGTACATGGTTTTATATAGTCTTCCTGAACACATTCTTCAAAAACCATGACTATAAAAAAAAAAATATTATTTTTTCAAAGCAACTACAAAAGTCAACAGAATATCATAGAATTTGGCAGCTACTTGGTGTGAAAGCAGTGGAAGTCGTCATCCCCAATCACTCCCACCCATAATTGACTATGAGTGTTTGTTTAGTGACAAAATGCAAGGTGTTGATAGGGATCTGTGCATCATTCTAGGCTCTAGAGCCCAAAGAGACTATAGAGCCCAAAGAGACTCTAGGCTGGATGTGTGCCATCATGTGGATTGGAAAGTTTCACTTGTGAGTGGGATATATATGAAGAAGTTCCCAAGTTTGGCCCCTCCCCACAATCAACGGGCAAAAGCTTTCTATTGTTCAAGCTACATCCTTTGGTTGATATTTTGAGCAACCATTTGTCTTGTTGCAGATAACCTAGTTGTAGCAACCAGAGAGTGCATGTGAACAACATAATTGTGAAAAGGTTAGAAATGATTTTCCAGGGAAGAGCCCACAATGTTGTCAGTAGTTGACCGCTTACCTCCTCTCGTGATCCTATGTGTGCTTTGTGCGAGTGTGAGATTCTTACTCTGTGGGATTTGACAGAGTCTACAGAAATTATTTTTTTCGATTTAATCCTCACATGATAGATAAGATAATTTAAAGAGGCTTTCAAGCACTAAAATAGGGTTTACCCCTGCGCAATTCTCAGCTGCCACTGTTCTGCTCTTTCTCCAACATCAATCCTCCGCCTGGGAAACACGAGCTGGAGCTGGCCTCAAAATCCTTATCTTCAAATGCAGCAGAAAGAGCCATGGATTGTCATTGCAGCAATTTGTGCAACTCTAATCTTTTTAACAACAGGATCAATCTCAGAAGCTGGAAAAATTGTAGCTTTGCCAGGCCAGCCAAGGGTCAGTTTTCAACAGTATGCGGGATACATTACCATTGACGAGCAGCAGAAGAGAGCCCTTTTCTACTACTTTGCTGAAGCAGAAATAGACCCAGCGACAAAGCCTCTTGTTCTATGGTTAAATGGAGGTATGAATTTCTTTCTATCGGAAATCTGCTACAAAGTTTTATGCTTTTAAACGATTGAGAAGAATGAAAATCCCTGCTGGGATTTGCAGGGCCTGGTTGTTCATCTATCGGAGCTGGAGCTTTTTGTGAGCATGGACCTTTCAAACCAAGTGCGGAGATATTGCTCAAAAATGATTATAGCTGGAATAAAGGTAACCGTGTAAACTTTTCTGATTTGTCCCTTTCCATGTGAAATATGAGAGTCTGCTTTTCATGTTCTATGCAAAATTAAAGATTCAAAGTACATAACAAAAGAGACTTAAATTTCTTTAATTTGTTTTTCCTGCAGAAGCAAATATGTTATACCTGGAATCACCTGCAGGAGTTGGCTTCTCCTACTCTGCTAATGATTCTTTCTACACCTATGTGACCGATGAGATTACAGGTTTTCATAAATTGTCAATTATAATCGATCCACACCATGATAAGTAACAGCTGATTACTAATAATATATATGGATTTGGTTGAAACTACGTAATCTAGCACACTTAATTTAGTGTTTCTTTCACTTGTGCAACAATTTGTTTTTTGGTGAACTGATGACCGCCCAATTCATTTACAGCACAAGACAATCTAGTATTTCTTGAGAGATGGTTCGATGAATTCCCAGAATACAAAGGAAGAGATTTCTTCATCACAGGAGAGAGCTATGCAGGTATTTTGTTAATTTTCTGTTCATATTTTCAAGCATAGCAATTTAATGAACTCAAAGCTGTTGGAGTGGCCAGCATGAGGAGAAACAGTACTAAAAGCACACGGTAATTTTTATCAGGTCATTATGTTCCACAACTTGCAACACTTATAGTCCAATCCCAAGCAAAATTCAATCTTAAAGGAATAGCAGTAAGTGATATGAACGTTTGAAATGCACATTTCCATGGGGTCTGCGGTAATGTCTGCTGAAATTAACATGAATTTCTATGGCTGCAGATAGGAAATCCACTGCTAGAATTCAATACTGATTTTAATTCGCGTGCCGAGTTTTTTTGGTCTCATGGATTGATATCAGATGATACCTATGAGATATTCACCACGGTTTGTAACTACTCCCAAATCAGGAGACAATATCAAAGTGGCTCTCTTTCGTTACCTTGCTCTGCAGTAAATAGCCAAGTCTCAAGGGAAGTTAGTAAATATGTGGACGCCTATGATGTTACTCTTGATGTCTGTTTATCATCGATTGAATCACAATCCCAAGTGTTAAAACAAATGGTGAGCTCTTTTTTATTTTCTTTCAGATCATACATTATTCTTCCAGAACTAAAATGGATTTGCCTAATTAGGCTTTTCTATCGTCTCCTGTGCAGGAATATACAGGGACAATAGATGTCTGTGTAGAAGACGAAACAATCAAGTACTTGAATAGAAAAGATGTACTGGAAGCTCTTCATGCTCAGCTTGTTGGAGTAGATCAATGGACGGTATGCAGTGAGTAAGGATCAAAACCCAGCATATAAGCTTTGTTCTTCCTCTCTGCAAAGTGTTCTATGAAGTTATCTCCTGCCTATTTCAAAATTCTTTTCTATTTATCATGGAGAATTCTTAATGTCTACAACTGTGAATCTTGATACAGTGTCATCAAATATGAGATGGAAAATCTAGAAATTTCCACAGTTCCTCTTCTTGCCAAGCTTCTCAAGTCCGGCATCCGGGTTCATGTTTACAGGTAAATGAAGATGCATGCTACTGAACGCTCAAAATCTTAAAGTAGTAGCCATTTTAATGTATCATGCAGTATGGTAATACTGATAACATTGTAAATTTCTCAGTGGAGATCAAGATTCAGTGATCCCACTCACTGGAACAAGGACAGTAGTGAATGGGTTAGCAAAGGAATTGGGACTAAACACAACTGTTCCTTACAGAACATGGTTCCAGGGAAAACAGGTCAGCTCATCAGGAGCACATAACTTCAGATTAATGATTTTAACAGCAATCTAAGATAACTCCATGGGATCATGCCTTAATATTTATTCTTCACAGGTTGCTGGGTGGACACAAGTATATGGTAATATATTATCTTTTGCAACCATCAGAGGAGCATCACATGAAGCTCCATTCTCGCAGCCAGAAAGATCTTTTGTTCTGTTTAATGCATTCTTGGAAGGGAAGCAATTACCACCCCCTAAAGTTTACTGAAAAAATTCATAAATTAGTTTCAAATCAATATTGTAAACTGTCAATTCATCACAGCAGGCATAACCATTCCTGCTTTCTGTCAAGATTTTGATTAATTCCCCCTTTGTGTTGCGATCAATATTTTTGCCACAGTTCCTGCACATCCAGTGCGAGACTCAATCTCACGTCACTAAAACAATGCAAAGGGTATGTGTTTTTTGTGATGAACAAGAATGGACACACAGATACAGGACAAGGTTATCCCATGGGAGTATCTGTTATCTCATCCCATGTTTATACTGAAAAGATCAAAAAGATACAATTAATTTTATGAATGAACACACGATATCTTAAATTTATGTTTTTATTAGTCATATACTAGGAACATTATATTATGATATAATTTATAGAAGTGGTCTTTGTAAACTCAATTTTATTAACCAATTTAAACTGGCATATAATGGTTTTGAGCGAGAGAAAGCATGAGGAGAAATTAGCAAGATTGTAAAGGCTTAGAGCTTATTTACAAGTGAGCATATAAGTTGGGGACTGGTTTGTAGTTATCCCAATAAAAAAAACATAGAAAGAACAAACCTTTGAACCAATGAAATGTAAAAACAAGGCGCCCCACAGGTCAATGAAATTCAAATTTTGGACAGCCATCATCTTGCATGGTTATTGGACATCAACAAGGAAATTGTTTTGAGAAAGAATGTAGATCAACAAGTAGGTAAATACTAATTTATACATATAAAAAAAATTGGAAATGTAGATCTAAAAGGTTATGTATATATATAATTAAAAAAATTAAGAGTTATATATTAATAAATAAATAAAATCATTAATAATAACTAAAAAATAAAAAATAAATATAGATTAAGATTTATCTTACAAAATGGAATATTTACTTGATTATGTTATCTGAATTTTTTTATTAAAATTAATTTTTTATTCAATTAAGCAATAATAAAAATAAACACACATGTTAGATTGATTGAATAAAATAAAAGAAAAAATATTATGCAATACTACACATATTATAAATATTATCTAAAAATAAAATTATTTTATTTTAAAAAATAAATCTCATCTAGATTAAAAAATTATAGATGAATCAAAATAATATTTTCAAAAATTACATACACACAACATTATTTAAAAAAATTATCCAAAAGAGGTTAAGAAAAAAAATAACAAGGAGGGATATTAATTGAAACATAAACTTAAATATTATTAAAAATATATCAATTAAAAAATATTAGGAAAAAAACAGTCTAAATGGAGATTATGGCTAAACTTATCAAATTTGTAATTTGAGTCATGGATTCATTAAGGTTCAATAATTTTTTATTTTTTGATAAATTAGATATTTTGAGGTTGAAATGAGTTTGTTAGGATTTCTAGGGTTTTGAGATGAAAAAAATTAAAAATTAATTTTTAAAGTTCTAAAACTTGAATCTTGATTTTTCAATTATCAAATATGATAAACTAACATTACAGGAAGTTACTCAATTCATTTAAAATAAAAAAAATAACTAGTGTAAACTTTAATTAATGCCTTGAATAATACCTTGTTTCCCATTTATTATTACTTTTTAATTAACATACCTTCTCTTATCTTCTTTTTTTAATGTTTAGTTCACCTTTTAAAAAATAGTAATTAATCTTTGTAATTGTTTTATTTTTAATTTTGTAATGCTTTAAGAGATCATTGTAATTTCTAAAAATGTATAAAATAAAAAGAAAAACAAGATTAGATATTTGGACCGTACATCTATATTGTATTAAGAATATCAGATTTTCAATTTAATATTTAATTAACATTAAAAACTATTTTTCAATTTATCTATTAATTTATTTTATTAAACATAAATAACATCTTTTTTGTTTTTCAATTAAAAGAATTATAATCTATAAAAACACATATATAACACCAAAACCTTCACTCCCTTTAGAAATTAATTAATACAATACTGTATATTTGTTATTGTTAATTATGGATTGTGCAAATAAGGTGATTGGCGTCTCTTCGAATCTTATTGGTTTGCCAATGAATTAACAGTCTAGAAACTACTTTATAGCTTTTAGGAAATTGAGAGGACTAAAATGTTAGTTTCTTGAGAGGACAGGGACTGAAATATAATTTACCACTCTCAGGTGTTGCCGGCGAAAAAAAACTCGACACTTGCATACTCTGACAGCCGCTTCTCACCAAAAACCCGAAAACAGAAGGCCACCGTCACTGCAGCTGCCACTCTCTCGGTCTCTACTATTTTTTCCCCATCAATATTCACTGCTATAAGACCTCAAGCAATCAAACAAGACTTTAACAAAATCAGACGCTGCATAAGAAGAGCCAGCCAATCCATCAACACAGCCCCCGTCAGTCCTTCCACGCGCCACCACCAACCTCAACCCTCAACCCCTTCATACACCGTCTCTGCAACAGGAACTCGCCAACCCATCAAGGGGGCTGTAACCGACGGGACCAGGGGAGAGAGCAGAAGATACCAACGTTTTGAAGAAGTTTTTCCCGGAGAAACTCGAGAACGTAGATGCAGATTAAAACGGACGAAGAAAAGCTCAAATTGGATTCTTTGGTGCTAAAAGATATCAGCTCAAGTTGCTCTTCTTGGGTCTAAATCTACAAGGACTCCTAAGCCAAGGTATATACAATCGCTGCCTTTCTCTTAAAACTAGCTGGTCCGTTGTTTGAGATAGATTGTGTTGCTATAGTGGTTACTTGTCAATCATGATTAATATATATGTTTTATCCATAGCATTGTTGCTCCTCAAAGCACTCTCTATTCTGGCTTTGTGAACAGTACTAACTACCTAGCGAGTAATGTAGCATGAAGTGGCGGGGAAAAGGAAGAAGAGATTTGCGGGAGATTTGTTGGTGCTGCTGTCGTTCTTCTTGCTGTTTGCTGCTACTTCTAGTAACTGTTTGAAGTGGGAAATTCGTTTGGTTAATTTTTGTTATTTGCTTTGGATTTCAACGCCTCTTCCTCATTTCTGCTAGAGCTACCAAATCAACGTATCTCCAGCTTCGACAAGGCATAAGTTGCAGCCACCGTGCTACATCTCCGCTTCTCTTTCCCCCTCTTTAGCTGCTTCTTGATTCTTTCCTCTTACAGATTTGCTTTTGCAAGGGCGTTAGCTAAAAGGGTCTGTGCATTCTTTCATGTTTGTTTGTTTTGCAACCTAAATTTGGTTTCTTGGTGATTTGCTTCTGCAAGGGCATTAGCTAAAAGGGTGTTTATAATTTATTTGATAATATTGTTACTGGGTTCATGAATGCGTCTCTTTCTTGTTCAAATCTTGTGTTCCCAAATGCATGTACATAGATAGATTGGGACATTGAAGATGCTTACTAAATTCGATGATTCTGATGAATTTCCATATTATTCTAGGATCAGATCAACTTGTTTTGCTCATTCATTTATGTAGGTTAAAGTGCTATAGTTCTTAGAATTTGTAAATATTGAAAATCTGAGGTAATGAGTTAATGCAGCAGGGGAGGCAATGAAACATGAAAGAATATAACTATTTGATGTGCAAATGCTATGAGACATGAATAAAAAAAAATAATAAAAAAATATCCATGACTTCTTTAAATTTATCTAAAAAATAAAGAGAGCATGTATATAGATGCTATAAGCTCTAGTTAAACGATCCTGGGTTGCGGTTTAGCCCATAAAAGTGTTTTTTTTTTTTTGTGTGTGTGTATGTTCTTTAATCAATTTGCTCAACTGGGCTTCTTCTTCTTGCTTGCTTGCTTAATTATAGTGAAATTTGAGTTTTCTTGTATTATTATTTGAATATTTGATGGGATTTTGGCTCCTGGGGCTTCTTTTTTTTTCAACTTAAAAACACTGCATGTAGCTATTTTCTTGGTAACCAGTTATAGCATTAGTTTAAAAGCTTGAAACTTTGATTGTGTGCATTAATTAATCCCACTTGAGGAGGTTTAGCTAGTTTTTAAGTTGTTGTTTGAAGAAATATTTAGAAGGCAACGTAGATTTAGCTAGTTTTTAAGTTGTTATTTGAAGAAATATTTAAAGGGCAATGTAGATTATATGCTGTTGTTGAGTGATAATTACTGGTGTAGAATTAGTAGAATGGAAGAGCAAGAAGAATTATTAGGAGGCAATGGTGATGGCATTAGAGTTTCAACATTTGATTATGCAGTCGAGAATCACTTTAAAGAAATGGACATGATTTCTAAGCTTTGTGGAGAAGCAGAGACTGATTCTGTAGATGAAACTGAAATTCATTGCTGTAAGTCCTCTATCACTTTTTTAAGGTCAGTAATTTTTATTTTTTGTTGTATAAACTCTACGGTGGGATACATTTGGCAATTAGCACCCAAAATATAATAAAATGCTGAAGTAGCACATAATAGAATTTTTTTGATGAAATAACACAGTTTGAAGATATTACAACTCAAAAACGCAATATTTCAATAACATCATGGTTCAAAATCGCAACATTTGATACATGTCGTGTTTCAAAACCACGACAACTAATGTCGCAATTCACAACCGCAACATTAATGAAATGTTGCGTTTCTAAACCACGACATTTGATTTAATGTTGTGATTCAAAATTGCAATATTCTTAAGGAGATTTGTTTTTTTTTTTGGAAACAACTGGACATTTGATAAAACAGTTAAATGGTAGCCAAAATAGTGAGACTGTTTTTGCTACTATAAGATTTTGGGTTATTTTCGTGTTTTAAACCTGAAAAAATTTATAAAATGATAGTTTTGGTTAATCTACTTGGGATTCAGAATAATGATCCATCGTGTTATACTCATGTACCAAATCATATACTCCTCGTCAGTAATCATAGGATGCATCTCTGTAAATATCCCATTCCTCTTTGCATCCCACTATGATACGTAAGCGTTATGCTGGTCTAACCAATTGTTATCATCATTTTTACCCCTACGAGTGATGATGTGCAAAGCATCACTCGTATTGATATTAACTGGAATGTGATGTCTGTAGCTGAACTGTCGCATTACCTGATTTGGGCAATGTAGCTCGACCATTTCAAAACATATTAGCCTAGGCCACTACTGTTTATATATCCATCTTGTTGGTGCAAGCAATTTTAGTTATTGTCCAACCGTTTTATCAAATGTTCAGTCATTTCTCAAAATGATCTCTTTAAAAATGTTGCAGTTTTGAACCATGACATGTATCAAATGTCGTGATTTTGAACCTCAACATCATTGAAATATCACTTTTTTGAACAGTGATATCCTCAAACTGTGCTATTTTGCCAAAAATATTTTATCCTGTACTATTTCAGCATTTAATTATATTTTGGGTGTTAATTGCCCAATTTATCCCTTTATGTTGGTGGTTTGTTGTTGTTCTTGTGTTTGTGTATAACTTTTTATTTTTATGTACATTTAGTGAATGGAAGCATTACGAGAATGACCCAAGAATAATCAAGTTTGCTAGTGAAACGGATAATTCACAGCAGAAATGTGTTCTTGGTCGAATAAAGCTACCACAGTTCTCATCTGCAACTGTTCCTAAGGTACCATAAGTGAAGGTCTGTTTTTCGTTTTTATTGTATTTTAGCTTTTTGTAGATATATGTTACGTGATTATAACATTTTTTTTACTTTGCAATCTGATTTAGGAGAGACAAGATGCTGGTGCCACTTCTCTAGAATATAGGTATAAATTGGACTTGCCTTGGATTTCATTTGCAGCTTGTTTTGTTTTAGTTGATTGTGTTGCAGATTTTTTTGACATTCTAGGTTATATATAAATATATCTAATTTTTAACATTCAGATTTCTTCTATAGTTTTGTGCATTGCTTTTCCATTCCTGATATGCACATTTTCAAACCTCTCTCTTTCCATCTTGTTGCAGCAAAGACTTTGTGATTTATGTTCCGTGTCTGTTTGGGCATTGGATTGGTGTCCTAGAGTTAATGAAAGGCCTGGCAATCATATCAAACGTGAGGTTTCTCTCCTCTCCTTTGTAATGCCTTCATTTTGATGCTTGTGGAGATGAATTCTTAATTAATTACTTGACCTCTTATTGATGGGTTGTTCATGTATGTGAGCCTAATTTTCAGGTAACATTTCTTTACAAGGTGATGGAATCATTTACATGGACATGCAAATATATGGAATATAGCCTGGGAAATTCATCCAATTCACACCTCTAACTTCCTGAAGAATATTTTATTCCATGCATGAGGCAGAAAACATCAATTAAAGAAACTGCGAGTCTCAGTTATCTTTGAGCAAATTTATAAATTAGTGGAACTAGCTTTATATATTAATATCAATTGCTGGATTTGGTAAATCTGCATTCATTTAAATAGTTCAGATTGGTGTCATAGTGCCTAATCAACTATAAAATGTCAATTAGTAAACTAAAACAAGGTTGGCCCTGTGTGATCCATAGCTTGACTATATTTTCCTTGTCAATCTTGTATCTCCTCCATAAGTTTTGGATTCTTTTCTTTGGGGGACCTTTGACTTGATTCCTTTGTCAATTTTTGTAGTTTATTGCTATTTCTGCCCATCATCCTGAATCTTACTGTCACAAGATAGGCGTTCCACTAACTGGCAGAGGCATTATCGAGATATGATGTGTTTTAAATGTTGGTGTGGATGAGGAAGCGCCTCCAATGAAGAAGTCAAAACTGGGAGCTCGAAACAATAGATCCAAGATGGACAATTCAGTTGAATTAAACAGGCTGAAAGGAAGACCTAGAAAAAAGCCAATAGAAGAATCGTCCAGTAATGAAGCCACAAAGGCTTTAATTAAGATGCCAAAAGGAAGACCTAGAAAAAGGCCAAGAGAAGAATCACCAGGTAATGAAGCTACAGCAGAGATTTCATCTAGGAGGCCAAAAGGAAGACCTAGAAAAAAGCCAATAGAAGAATCACCCAGTAATGAAGCCATGAAGGATATTTTAGCTCTAGTTAATGAAGCCACAAAGGAGAATTTAGCTCAAGTTAAGAGGCCACGAGGACAACCTAGACAGAACCCAACAAATGATACTCTTGATAATTTGGATAGCAGCAACCAATATGTCCAAGCTCTCGCTATTGAATACCCACAAGAGTCACCTGGACTGCTTGCTATAGAAGGTAATTCTCAACTAGATGAGGCCAAACAAAAACGCAAGGTGAAGGAACAAAAAAATTTCACCAAAAAGCTATCTGATTGTAATTCAAATCTTAAAACTACCGCACAAAGTAGAAGATTGAAAAGTAAGGCAAGGAAGGGAAGTAATTATGATGTTGTTGCTTGTCCACTGTCATTGACTCATAATGAAGATGATAATGTTTAAAAAGCTATCTGATTGTAATTCAAATCTTACAACTACCGCACAAAGTAGAAGATTGAAAAGTAATGCAAGGAAGGGAAGTAATTATGATGGTGTTGCTTGTCCACTGTCATTGACTCATAATGAAGATGATAATGTTTCTTTGGATATCAACTCCACTTCAACTGTAAACTACCAAACACATGAGAATTCTGGACTCAACACTGCAATGCCAGCTTATGGTTCTGATAATGTTTCTTTGGATATCAACTCCACTTCTTCCATTCCAAAGGATGCTGATTTGCCAAGAGTTGTATTATACCTAGCTCTCAATGGAAAAGTTGCATGGGATGTCAAATGGCGGCCTTGTAATGCACCCTTATCCAAATACCAGCATCGCATGTGCTGTCTTGCTAGGAAATGGATCTTTGGAAGTGTAAGTCATCTTCTTCACGTGGATTAGTGTGAGATAATATTCATAGTAAGGAAGAATTGGCGTTTCTATAATGACCAATAGTTCTAGCATTTTCAGATATGATTAATAGAAGGAATTGATCATATCTAATCATATTGAGTTATAGACTGAAAAACATAAATGCTGATGATTTCTTGGAAAACTGTAAGGAGACTTTTACACTTGCAATGTTGCAAATTGAAGAAATACAAACACTAAATTAAGCAATGTTGCAAATTGAAGAAATACAAACACTAAATTAAGTGGTTAGGAAACGTATAATTTCATTTGCCCATTATTCCTTTTTTTTTCTTTTGCCCGTCAGCATGCCCATAATGTAACTCTTACTATAAGTCTTCTAAATTCTAGGTGTTGCTTCTAATTTTAGGCATAAATTAATTATCAGTGTGATGTTGCTCTCCCCCATGCTATGAAATCTGTTTATTCTTCTTCTAATGGAGAAGGCACAGATCCTCGCTTTGTCAACCTAACACCAGTATTCAGATGTTCAACACTGAAGTTTAGAGGTATACATAGGTAACATTGTTGATATCTTCTATGCTCTTTATATTTATATGAAGTACTACTGGAATTTAAGGAGATTGTAGAATACAATTAGGTTTTTTTTTTAACAGGGCTATCTGATATGTAGCTTAGAAACCCTTTTCGTAGAAATTCTGACCTGGAGAGTTCACTTTCACATGGTATGATTTGGTTTGCAGTACATGGTGGAACCCAAGTGTACCCTTGTACTGTGTTTGTATGAGTGGAGAAAAGTGCATTCATTTATCTAAAGGAGAAAAAACAATAATAAAAAAAATGAAAGGACTGCCACTAAAGTATTTTTCATCCTTGTCCGTATATTTCACATAAGGGAATTTGACAATGGGGGTTTTGTGGATTTTGAAGTGATGTGTATAGTTGAATAGAACGATTGATGAAGATCTTTCATCATTGAATTCCAAATTCACCTAACTCAGATTGTTGAAGATTTGTCATTAATTATAGAGCCTTTTGCTCATTGATCATATTTTTTTTGCTGTGCACTTTATTATTATTTTGTTTCTAATTTTTTTCTTCAAATTCCTATACAGCATCCCTTTGGCAGTAGAGTGGTCAACTTCACACCCTCATGATTACTTGCTGGATGCCACGATGGAACTGTAATAGATCAACCATCTTGTTGTTTATGCTGTTATTAATTTAATTGTCTGCCATGGTTTGGGATAAAGTCTAATCGAGTTGTTGCCTTTCATTAGCTCATTTTCAGGTTGCTTTGTGGAAATTCTCTGCAAGTGGCGCATCTGGTAATAACTAATGAGTCTAATGACTTTCATGTTTTAGTTCTTTCTGTGTGAATTGTGTGGATACAGTTTATGTCATGTTAAATTTGGTTGGAGTTCTGAACTAAATTGATTGATCATTCCAATTTTTTCCCTTTGTTAATCTACAGATACAAGGCCTTCGCTTTGTTTCAGCACAGATACAGTTACTATTAGAGCAATCGCATGGGTCCCATCTGAAAGGTTAGTGATGTCACATGTCTCTGTCTGTTACTTTTCTAGCTGTATGTTTGATTTATCTCTGATATTTTGATGCAAATTTTCACTTTTTTTTATTAGATCTGAAGATATATAATCCTGCTACTTTAGCAATGGCATGCCCTTGCCTTCAAAATTTCTGTGTTGTCAATAATCATCCAGAAATTTTATCGTGTATAATGCTATTTTAACTGTAAAGGGATGCTTGGAAACTTTTAAGATGTCTATTTCAAAGAAATTGTACTGGCCAAAATTTTCATTTCTTGTGCTTATTATTGAGATATGAAATATGCTGCCTTCAAACTTTTTTCCAGTGACCAAGGGAGTCCAAATCTTATCCTCATTGCCGGACATTTGGACCTGAAGTTTTGGGACATCCGGTGAGTATGATTTATTTGTTATCACAATTACATGGCATTATTTTGATATCACTGTTGGCATGTTCCATTTGATATACAAATTCTTAATTGCTCAGTTTGCTTCAGATGAACTTACGGATATGTAATTTTGTATGGAACTTTCAAGAATATGATTTGAATGTTTATTAGAACTACCATGACTGCCTTTTATCCTTGCCCTGGAGTAGATATACTATAATGCACACCAGTACCACTATGTGCTGTAAGCTTTGGGTGACTGGACTGAGAGCAGAACATGGCTTCAAGTTCAAAAAACTTGGAGACCATTTTCCTTAATGCTTGCACCAAATTTTCATGAACTTTTGTGGTAAATGTTTATAGAGTAACAAGCCTCCGAAGAGGTGGAGCATAGTTTTTATGAGCATGTTCTAATATTTTGTGACTATATTATCTGGTTCCTGTGTCTGGAGTTATCACTGGTATAATCACAGCATAAAAAACTCTTATAAACAAAACATTGATATGCATTTTGCAGTCAGAGCGATATATTTCCATGAATTTTGCATCATTTTGATTTTGGGATTTTGAGTTGAGCATCATCTTATGCTCTTATCATACTTGTCATCTTTATTTGTGGTTGTATTTTTTTGAGATGCCATTCTCTAATATCCATTTGTCCTCTAGGTTAAGAAAAACTGATCAGGGTGCCTCATGCATCGTGCTCCTCTTCCATATATATAAACATTTCCCTTTTGTCTGGCTTCTCATCTCAACATTAATGGCCAGGAACTCTTTTATAGGTGGTAGAAAAACACACCTGAGAGTTGAATTTACTTCATCAGTTTTCCATGTGGAATACTTTTGCATATGTTGGCTGTATGTATCATGTAGCATTGTTGTGTTTCAAGAGCAGGAGGAAGTTCTCAATCCCTATTTTACTTCAATTATGGATTGAGGAAATCGATTCCATTTGTAATTTTTGTTTTTTTTTTTAAATATAGTTGCTGTATAACTAAGCTTCTGAACAATTGCAGTGATACATTCCGACCTTTGTGGGACCTTCATCCAGCACCAAAACTCATATATAGCCTGTATTGATTGCCAGATCCAAGGTGTTGCATTATTTTTATTGAATAAATCACAGGTTGGGGATTTTATTGATAAGTTTATTCACTTGTATTGAGCCTTTAATTGTTTACATTTTCAGATGTAGAATTTTATCCTTTGATGATGGAACAATGAGACTCCTGAGCTTGGCAAAGGCTGCGTATGATGCTGCTGTCAATGGACAACCTTCTGTTGGACCAAAACAACTAGGGATGCACGTTTTTAATTGTTCTTCCTTTGCTATCTGGAGCGTTCAAGTGTCAAGGCTTACAGGTACTCTTGTGTTGTCATTTGCTTCAGTAATGAAATGATGCAATTTCATTAATCGCTTGATCAAAATTGGGGGACAAAACGATAGGTGGTATACTGCATTTTCTTCCCTCAGGTTTTTATCACCTTCTTACAGCATTTGTGACTGATGTTGCCTATGCAAGGTTATTTGATTGTTGCATCCTGGGTTCTACTCTTTTAGATTAGGATCCTCTCTTCTAAAAAACTACTTTCTTTATCAATATTTTGATTGGTTCTGTTGTTTTGCAACCCAAGACCCAAGAGGCCTACATCAATGGAATTAATTTATGGTTAATGCATAAATAGGTCCCTCTCGAGTATCAAACTTCAAAATGCCTCCTCTGGGATTATTTGATCCAGTCTACCATTCTATTTCTGTTGTTTGTAGCAAATAAATCTAGTTGGAGAAGAAAGTGATCCCATATGCCAGCTGACTAATAATAACCGTTAAGGCCATGAGGTGTCCAAATGAATGCAGATGATTTGGTGAGCTGTTGATTTGAGAAAAATTTTGAACCAATGGAACAAACTTCTAGTTTTGTAAATGGGCCGTCTTCATCCTCCAGTCAGGCCAGCTCTTCTGGAGAAACAGGGTCTCACTTCATTGTCCTCCACTTTCATTGAAAACTTTTTTTTTTTAGTGATACATAGTAACTTGGGTATTTCTTTGGTGGAATTTACAATCTGTCTTCTATTTGCATATAACTACAATCGGATCAATAGAAAATGCTTCTTATTATTTGTTGTGTTAGCTGTATCAACCTTTTCATAATTCCATTTTTTTTTTTTGAAATTGACAGGCATGGTTGCATATTGTAGTGCAAATGGTACTGTTTGCCGCTTCCAGGTATGATTTATTTCTCCATTGTGATACACTCCTACATAACATCCATGTGACATCCTAGTCTGTGTCATGCATGGACCTGTTCTCTTGCACTTGTTAATGCTGAGTGCTAAGAGGGGAGAACCACAATTCATCATGAATTTAATTTGGCAGGAGTCTGGCTCATTGGTGTGAACAAGAATTATTTAGTAGCATACCTGTTTTACTTGTCTTGAGTTACTTACACGAGTGACATGAAGGATCGGCATCCAAACACGCTCTTGATAGATCTTTGCATGAATAATTGAGACAACTAAAGTCGCTGTCTGATACTTTGATGCTACTCTTTTACCAAACAATTCATGGTAGAGTTTGAATAATTATACATGTGGATGCCCACATCTGTACGTCTAGCCTGCTTCAGAGCATTTGCTAAAGCTTATATAGTGTTGCTTTCATTATCAGCTCACAACCAAGGTAGTGGAGAAAGATCCATCGAAACATAGGGCCCCACATTTTCCTGTGGGTCCTTGAGTGAGGATGAATCAGCTATTGCAGTTGGCACCCCATTACCAGATGCTCCTTTACCTTTGAAGAGGCTAGTTAACGATGTTAGGAACAATCCAAAATCCAAGCAGCCCTTGTCTGTGGCTAACAAGGCCGCAAAAATCCCAACTTCAGATGATCAACCGTTAGGTAACTGCAAAATTTTCACCCCTGTATTCTTCTTAGCTTTTCTTTTCTTCTCTCTTTTCATCATCCAGTTTGTCAAACTTGTTGCAGCTCTGTGCTATGGTGATGATCCAGGTATGTATGATGGATCAGATGAAACATTAACAGCTTCAAAAAGCAAAAAGAAACCAAAATCTAAAAGTGGGAGTAAGAAACAGGTAGGGGAAGATAAGGCATTGACATGCATCGATGACGAGCAAGATGACAAAAAGAAAGGAAGAGGAAAGGAGGGAGCTGGGAATGTAATTGAAAGTATCCCATCAAAAATTGTTGCAATGCATAGACTTAGATGGAGCATGAACAAAGGTAGTGAGAGATGGCTGTGCTCCGGAGGAGCAGCCGGAATCGTACGGTGTCAAGAAATCAAGATTTCTGATTTTGATATATGCCTGGCTAGGAAGAGATAGCAGCCAGCAAAACGTTAATCATAATCTATGGATATTTAATGTTATTTTCCATAGATTTGGCCTTAAAAAAAGAGTATAATTAAGAATTCTTGAGAAGAATAATTGAAACAAATGCCTTGCTGTTCATCGCCAATAAATAATATTAAAGCATAGAACAATCGGCAATTCCCCCCGTAAACGATAGGTCATGAACGGAAATTCTGGTCGGCGATTGGGAAAGGAACCTGTAATAAATTGAGAAATCAACGTTGTGTACTAGGCAAACGTTGTGAAAAATAGCCTTCTCCAAAAATCGCTAAATTATCGCCAATACAATGTTAACCGTAAACGACGTGAAATAATCGGAATCGAAATGCCGATTGAATTGTGACTAATTCCTCGCCTATTCATAGGGAAAAGGCCGCTACTTCATCACCGATTACTCGGGTGGTCATTTCTTCGCAAATCGTTAAATACTCGTGATCTCCTCGTAAACTACTCAGGTTCCCTGCAGGATTTCCGGTGGCCCATGCTCGTTGATTCCTCGCCAATCAATAGCGATTTTCTTCATAAATTCATCGCGAATTCCTCGCAAATTAATCGGTAAAAGATTATCAATCCATATCCAATTAGACGCTTATTGATCGGGAAATACTCGGATTTCCCCAAATCAGGGCTTTTGATGGAATTCATTTTCCTGTAAAATCGGACATCTAAATGAAATACTCGTCAAACAATCGGTAAAAGATTATTTGGTATGATGATGGCAAAAAAATTATTTCTATAACCTGTCCCCATTTTATTTTATTTTTATTCAATGATTATTTGGTTTCATGATGAGAAAAAAAAAATATCTCTCTCTCTCTCTCTAGTTAAAGTGAGCATAGAGATTTTAGTAAGCATGTCAACTATAACACACCAGGATTGGCAGGAAATTTAATAATGAACAAGGATATTTGGAATGAATATAACTTTTAATTAATCTTTATAATTTAATTTGTTGTTGCATGTAGATTGATGATCAAACATCTTCTAAATTTTGTGAAAACTTCAATAAAGCATTAATCTTTAGAAATGATCCGAGATTATTCTTGATCAATATGATTATGCACAATTAATATTCTCAACATCCTTCCTAAATGTTCGAGGTTCAAGAAATATATGATTGTGCAAAATAAAATAAAATAAAACTAGGAAGAAGCAATAAATAAAGGAGGCCTCGAGGAAGAACAGGATTATCCAGACAGCTTGACTAATTATGATTAAGTTGACCACCTTAAATCTAAGTTAAATTTAGCCCTACAAAAAGATTATGACTAATGATTGTCATCAATGGAAGAAATCCATCTTTGATATGATCTGCTAGTGACCTCACGCTCTCTTAAACATGATGCTATTTTAGGTGGACAAACATTGAAGGTGGCCATAATTAGTGCGAAGCAAAATATTAGTAAAGTAATTAACCATGTTTACATGTTGATAACGTATTTAATGTTCGTAATTGATTTATCCTACATCAAAACATCAACGTCACACCCACTAGTATAGGGATTTTCACTTTTTAGTTGTCAATTCATGACTTAATTATGAGCTTGAAAAAATTGGTTGTTGACAATCTTGCAGTTCACAAGACTTTTATTTTAGGATTGTTTAAGTTTTGAGTTGAAGTATTTTTTAGAGTTTTGTTAATTAAATGGTTGGGAGAAATTTTAATAAATTAAATATTATTTTTATAATTTTATTTTTTTAGAAATCCCTATATTAATTCCATAATTATTTGTTAGTATTTTTTCTCTTTTAGGTTTTAAGGTTTGGATCTCATACCGGTATAAATAAGTTATTTAACTTATATTTTCAGTATTGAAAATGAATAAAATTAAGAATTTTGGTGTCTCATTATAATTATGTGTTTGTTGGTCTTTTAAGGCTTTGTTGTGTGACAAATCTCGTGGATCTTTGAGAGTTTTGGCTTATAACAAATATCATTATTCATTCATTATTTATTCGCTTCTCAGATTTGTTAAGTTGTATTAAAGCCAAATAATTCCTAATTTTCTATCCTAGTAATATTAATTTTATTTAATAATTTAAATTTTTAATGTAAGATGATTATTTAATATTAGCCCTTTATTATGTAGTATATACTAAATTTCTAGCTTATGCTCCACTATAAGGTGCGCAAACAAAAATTCAACATAAAAAATGCTAAGAAAACAAAATTTGAGATGTGGCTCATTAGTTCAGTTGATAATTTAGATAATATAATTAAAAAAATATAAATAAATAAATAAATTATTAACAATAACAGAAAAAATGGTGAAAAAACTCACTCTAAGCCTACCTAAATTATGAAATAACTCAATGTTGAAAAAAATATATTTAAATAAGGTTAACTCACAAACTTTGCAACCATAAAAATAAAATTAAGATAGGCTTATAGAAAAAACATGAGAAAAAAACTTAAAGGTCAATTCCTAATAAATTAAATATGAACACGATAACTCTATAAAAATAAAAATAAAAGGAGAAAATGGTGAATCTCAATCTCTAGAAAATAAAATATTGAAAGAAGAAAATTCATAAGAAATTATAATTAAAAAAGATAAAAAAAAAAGATTTAATTTGAGCCCATCGAAGTTAAGATGCAAAATCTATTATCAAATTGTGATACAAGAGTTACTACAATCAAAATAAAATTGAATAAAATCATAAAATTTAACTATTAAACAACTCAATAATAAAGTAAAAAAATAAAAAAATATGAGTCAACTCATGTTAATTTACAAACTTCACAATCATGATTATAAAATTGATATAACCCAATATAAATTTAAAAGAAGGGGAAAAAAAGTATAAGAACTGATTTTTAAAAAAAAATATTAAAAAATAAAATTAAAATAAATTAATTTTGAAAAGAGACTAAAGATAAAATTAATTTGCGTCAACCTTTGAAACTAGTAACTTTAGTCGTAAACCAAGACTAAACTTGTAGCAATAGAACAATCTGAGTCAATATTAACTTTAAAAAGGAGGAAAAAACTCAAATCAACCTAAGCAAACCTCATAATTCTAATCTAATTTCTAAAACTTGCAACCCATGAAATTCTTGAATCGAGTTCAATTAAAAAACTTAATTCTTAAATAATTTAATTTGTAAGGATAAAATTATAAAAAATATATATCCATTTAAAAACAGTTGTAAAAGAAAAAAAGATATCTATATAAAAAAGATAGATCAAATTTGATAGAAAAAAAAACCATGGATGATGAAATTATATTAAAAACAAACCCTAAAAAATGATCACGTGTAAATAAATAGCAATCAAAATAATAGAAATTAAATTTGAAATATAAAAAAAAATAAAAAGAGGGTGAAACTAATATATATATCCTATTAAAAATAAAAAAAATAGTAATCAAAAGAATAGGTACAAAATCTAAATTTAAAAAAAATAAAAATATAAAAAAAATTTTGTAATTTCATTGATTATTCATAATTTAAAAAATATCAATCAAATGAATAAAAATCAAATATAAAGGATGAAGCAGCTGATCTAAAATTTTGAAGGGATTAGTGCTAAATTTAAGGAGGGAAGAGAAAAGGAAGGGAAAAAAAATAATTCCTAGTATCAAACCTAAGATGCTTCTGGAGCATACAACATATTATAGTATTTAGGGCATCAATATCTTTCAAACAACATCATTAAAAGTGGAGTTTAGTGACCAAAAAACTCCATATACATCGTCCACACAGGTCTATAGGTCTTGTTTAATAATATTTAATATATATAAATTAAAATTATACCCTCAAGTAACCTTTATATCTACAATAAAACCAATATAAAATGACACAAAAAGAAAAAACTTGTGAGAGACTAATGTTGTTTTTTTCTTAAAGGACATCAAATTAATTACATCATTTTTAAACAAAAAACAAAACACCCCTGAATAATGGGCATTATATTATTTTACTTGATGGTTAAATTAGTAATTTTACTATATAATTAAAAATAAAATAATTAATCCATCCCCATATAATTTTTAAAAAGAGAATTATGTAATGGTAAAAAGATTATCTTACCATCCATACCTAGTTTAAGATTTTTTAATATTGAGAACAATTTTATCATTTTACTATTATAATAAATAGTAAAATGTTTACTTAGCTACAATAACTTTTCATTTTCTTTTAACTTAATTAGAAACTAATGTTCATCATAACCCTTGATAAATTTTTATGTTTGATACTGTGTATCACAATGTCAATATCTATAGGGCCTAACATTTCTTTTTTAATACCAGTAAAATGAGTTTTCATGGCCTTAAAGTATATGAAATGAAATAGATAATTACTAATTTATAACTTGTGTTACATTGTGAGTTGGATTAAAAAAATTAAACATAACAAAAAATATTTAGGTTGTAAAAAACTATTTTATATTTTATTAAACTTGACATAACAAATTAACTTTGAAATCTTTTTATGCAAGAAGTTAACTCGAGTTTAAAATTAAATTGTAGGTGTTTTTTTATGTGACCCAATTAACTTGGTTTGTTCAAATGCATCTTAACTATCCAATAAAAAACATTTAAGGATAACAAATTTTTGAAAGAAAAACAATGAAATTAATAGTGGTTTCCTAGAAAATTTATTATTTTTTTTATATTTGACTGAGTCATAAAAAATAAATAAAAAATAATTTTCAGTATTTGGTTATATAATGAAAAATAGGTTGAAAATTAACTTATTAATGTTTTAATTTATTATTTAAAAATTATTAAAGAATGAGAATCAAATATAACATATAAAAAGGTTGAAAGAGATGAAATTGAAAACAAATCTATTTTTATTAATTATTCCAAATAAAATAAATACTAATAAAAAATAGATCAAATATGATAGATTAAAAAAATCAATTAAAAGTAGTATAAAAGACAAAAAAACAGCAATCAAAATAAAATAAAATTAAAAGCAGTATAAAAGACAAACAAACAGCAGTCAAAAAAATATAAATCAAAATTAATAAAAAAATTAAATAAAATAAAATTTTAAATGATAAAATTAAAAATAAAATAAAATGATTCAAAATAAAATATGCAGAATCAAAATATTATGGATCAAATCTGATATAATTAATAAATAATATGATATTTTTTAATTTTTTACAACTTATTAAAAGTGTATTTCGTCCAATTTTTTTTTAAAAAAATATTTTTTTTTTGAAAATTAAGTTAAATTTTACTTTGACTATAAAGTATTTTTTATTAATCAATTTTTTTAATAGTAAATAAATATAAGTTAAGTAAGTTGTTTTCAAAAAATTATTTTTCATAAAACAAAAAAAACCTATGATTCACAATTTGAATCCCATTTGAAGATCACATGATCTAATGAATTATATTTATTTTTTAAAATTTTTTTAAATATTTAATATGCTTTGCAAATATATCTACCAAAATAAAAGGGGAGCCAAAATTTAGAAAGGGAAAAAAATTACAGAAGAGACTTTGGGAAATTTTGCTCACCCAAGAGAACTACAGCTTGTTATTCCTCTCTTGAATTTCACCAATGAGATTTAATCCTATTTTCGTCCTAAACCTTAAAGAAAAAGAAGAAGAAAAGAAAAGGAAAAGGAAGGGAGATGGACACAAATCTAGCAAATCATGGAGCGGCCCTGTAACATGAATGGTTTGTGTAACACAAAAGTGAGAAGACAGGTTAGGGTAAACAGAGACGCAACAGATGTGAAAGAGAGAAATGTCTGTGTGTTAAAGCAAAGTTCTGTATGGGCTCTATAAGCATAATTAGCCATTAAAGAAGGTAGCCCATGATGAGAGATTTCATGTACAAGTCATTTTCCTATAATGATAGGAGCAAGACTTTGACCAGAGGGGAGGGCAATATTGCAGAATGAAAAGACCATATATAGTTGCTTGCTTAGCAATATATTCTTTGCCCTAATCATGTCGCATGTACTCATAATTAATCACATTCTTCTTTTGAAGGATTTGATCTTTGCTTCTTGCCATACAAGGAGAGGCACCAGCTCAAACCTTCAGGCTTTGAGAAGTGGTGCGTCTAAAAGTAAATGATTTTTTGCCACCTTCCTTCCTTCTTTCTTTCTTTTGAAGAGACGACTGTAAACCAATTAAATGGGAAACAGTACCATATATTTGTGAGAAGAGAAGAATAGAAAAGAAAGGGTAGAGAGGTGTATAGTTGTCAAATTCATTGTTGTAAAACCGGCCTAGATTAATCTAGAATCTATCCAACCTAGGGTTTGAGCTTGTTTAGGCTGAACAAAAAATAAAATAAAAAATAAATTCAATTAACCTAATTAAAAAACTCAGCTGATTTGCTAATGTGATCGGCCTTAACAATACCTGATCAAAACTTAATTTTTAATCCGTTAATTTAAAATAATAATAATAATAATAATTAAAAAGATATTGTTTTAATTTAAAAAAAAGAAAAAAGAATACCCAAGTTTTATCCATCATCGACCCTTATTCAGTTTGACACATGGTCAAATGTGCTCCCGTGCTTCATTCAATAGTACTGAATGCATTTGGTGTATGTGCACTTTTTGGACATGCATGCCAAAATACCTTCATCAAGTAAAATTTGAAATTGACATCCATGATAAAGACACCATCCTTAAATTATATACTACGTATTTTTAAGATGATATAATGTTATCAAAACTAACCAGACCAGCCGGTTCGACTACTAAATTAGTAAATTAGACTCAAGATCGGTCCAGCTCAACGGTACGAGTAATCTGTTCAATCGATTTAATAAAAACAAGATGAATTCAATTGAAATGGTAAAAGGAAACGATTGAATTGTCGACTTGATTGATGTGGTGGTGCCGTATTAGCATTTGGAAAAAAAACATGAAATTATATATGTAGCCGTGAAAATAATTATAACATTGACTAAGTTTTGTGATAAACACCAGTTTAATCGTCATCTTTTGCCTTTATTTAGTTTGTTATTGGTTTGAAATTCTAAAAGATACTCAAAAGGGTGGTAGACTAAGGAGGAGGAGGAGGAGGGGATTTGTATTTGTACCTAATTAGTCACTTCTCAAGACAACAACGACACGATTAGGAGTTGCTTGCATGATTTTGTTTTCAATTTTATTTCAATCTTTATGTTAACGCAGATCCAAAAATCTCTTGGAGTAATGATTAATGTTTGATTCAATCCCCCCTCCTAGAAGAAAATGAGTGAGGTTAATTTTAGATTCATATCCTATTCTTGTTTTTCATATAATCAGAAGAAACATATTAGTTAAAGCATGGCAAAAAAAAAATTACACCATCCTTAATTAATTTCAGATATTGCATGCTAAATATACTAGGAGATTTTTACCAAAATTGTTTCTATAAAATTTTAACCATTAATTTATATATATAAAAAAAAAACTCATATTCAAGATGTGAAAAATCTCTAAAAATAATTTGAAAAAAAAAAGATAAATTCATTACTAGTATGTGTGTTTGTCAATGCAATTAACCGAGTTTCAAATTGTAATAAAACATTATTTCGAAGCCTTGATAGTTTTAAATATGAATAGTTTGTGTTTGGTATTGTGATATAAAGTGTTTTTAAAAAATATTTTTTTATTTTTTATATCAGTCAAATTAAAATCATTAAAAAATATTATTTTAATATATTTTTAAAATAAATATACATTTAAAACACATCCAAATACAGATTAAAATACAGTAATAAACAGTCACTAGTTTCTTAGACAAACTCGAAAGCTATTTTATTTTATTTTATTTTTTTTGTCAAGGCTAGTTGGTAGTTGTGGGGCTATGGAACCTTTTTATTTGAGTACATGCACTAGTATATCATACCACAATGTTGAAATTGAGGATATCCTCACGTCCTTGTAGGCACTAGGCAAGGCACTCTCTTTAGCAACACCAAGGAAAATAAAAGTCCAAGAAAATGATTATATGTCATGACTCAGAGATAGATAGCTAAATACTGGAGGAAGAGACATTGGGAAGCTTTCACTTTCAGAGATTAGGAAATTGAACCTCTCTCAGCTCTCCCTTTCTGCTTCAAAACCTGCAGAGCTTTTCTCAGCCCAAGTTAGGCTCTGAAATCTGTAAACAAAAATGAGTAGCCAATAACACCATCTTGAGTCTTGAGTTTGGAACCTATCTACTATTTCTATTTTAAATCCAGGCAGCAAGTTCTATGCATTTTGACCCGCATCCTACATTGACTTGCCTCTTCTTCAAACCCTTCCAGGCTTCTTCTCAACAAACCACCAAAAAGTTTCTCGATATTAGGACCCGAAAAGGAGCAGAAGAAATAAAGAAGGGCAATCCCCATCTCCAGTCATCTCTCGCCGCTGCTCCTGCTTGCAATATTTCTTGCTAAATAACTCTAGGTAGTGCTCCATTTCCATGCCATAATCAATTGGGTTACAAGGAAGTAAGAAATGGGGGTTCTAAGAAGAGAGCTGGCTTGCTTATCTCTTCTTATTCTTCTTCTTCTGTTAATAATGTCACAGCTAGAGACTCCATGTTATGCTGTTGGCTATGGAAAGTTTAGAAGCGTCAAGGGCGGGTCTAGTTCTGATCTGAGGAACAATCCAGCCATGTCTAATAGTGTTGGTGGCCTGAAAAGAAATGCAAATAAAGATGGTAATGAAATTTTTGGTGCTGATAAGAGGAAGGTCTATACAGGACCGAATCCTTTACACAACAGATAAGTTACTACAGCTAGTCGCCAAGCTTGAATCTGCTTCCTTTATGAGACTTTTTATTTATTTATCTGTTTTCTTTCTTTGCTTTCCCTTTTTTCTTATCACTTTTATGAACATTTTTTATGCTTGGAGCTCTTGCTGTAATCTCCACAGTAAAAGTTTCAAGTGGTCTTACAGATGTATATGAGAGTTTAGGTTTGAGATTTTGGCTGAAGAAACATACTTATATTTGTTAAGATTATAAAGGAAGAAGTCAATACTGCTGCTTTCAAATATTTCTCATGAAACATCAATGCCCATTAATGGAGTTGTTGGTGTTATAAATTCTAATCTGCTTTATAAATTTTCTGTGTGTTATAAATTATGATCTGCTTTATAAATTTGCTGTTGGTTGGTGGCCATGAGCCCTGTCGTTGCTTCTGCTGGAAGAAGAAAATAACTCTACTGTTTCAGTGGGCTAAGAATTTCTTTACACTGTTTAAGATTACTCGGTACTGGGTACGAGGCACTTGTCGATATAAGGTTCGCACCTAATATATATATATAATAGAATCTTATACGTGTGGTGATTAAAAAATATTAAAATTAAAGATACTGTAATTTCCCATCATGTCATGTACAAGCTTTGAAATCAAACCCTAAACAATGCTGAGTCGCTGAGATTTGGATTATGATTAGTTTAGTTTCGGGTTAAGCTATAAAATGTATTATTTTGCCAATATTTTGAGGGAACAACGCTAATTTTCAAAACAAACGAAAAATCCTATGGATGGTTGTACAGAGGACTTGCGCCTGAGTGCTTGAAACTGTAAAGATGGATCCTAATGCACAGTAGAAGCATTCATGACTCATGCCTGCTCTAATGGCCATATTTCATCTTGGCTGGAAACCAGAGGGAGGGAGGAAGCAGCAGGACTGTGAGCCTTATATAAATTCCTTGTGGAATTGTGTATCAGAGACTGTTAGACCCAATCATCTTCAATTTCTTTGCCTGAATAATTATGTGGCAGACCCCACCTTAAATCCTGGTGTTGATTCGCCCTTTGCCAGCCATATGTCCACTATATAACGAGGATTTTACCGATTACAAGCATACACGCTCTCAATTTATGACCTTTCTATGCCCCCAGCAGGAATGATTGTGGTATTGTTCGATAGCTTTTTAAAGTTTCTTACGAAGAAATATATGAAAATAAAAAAATATATTTTTTCAATTTTATTTTTTGTATTAACATCTTAAAACAATCTAAAAACAATGAAAAAACTAATTTAAAAAAAATCAAGATTTTGTAAAACACCATTTTTAAATCGAAGACAAACGCATCCTATGAGTGCAAGTAAATCATGTCTCTATTATATATATTTATTTTGTATTTATTATAGTTTCATTTTTTAGGTATTTATTATTTAATATTATTTATTATTCAATAATATATATACGATGTACATAAATCTCAATATTAATATAACATTTACATATATTAATTATTTAATTTTATATATATATATACACGCATGTTGATATTGATATAATATATACATGTATGTATATAATTTATAATTTTCTTATATTTAGATACAAGAATATTTATATCATACTGGTTAGATAATAATCCCAATATATCACCAAGTGTCGCAGAAATCTCACCCCTTTCTCGTAAATAAATAATCCAAGCACATTTCTACTCGTGAGTAGATTGCTTTATGTGCAGGTCTGTAATTTTCTCTGATTTTCGAGTCTAATAATGCTAAAATCACACCCGTCCATATCACTACTAGATGCAGAAAGGGGTTCTTAGGAGGATTTTAGAGATAATCCCATTCACTAATCTTTTATAACAGCAAGCTGTTCATGCGTATTTGGAATTATGACATAACGTGTTTTTCGAAATAGTTTTTTTTAAAAAATATATTAAAATGATATTTTTTATTTTTTTATTTTTATATTAGTACATTAAAACCATAAAAAAAACACTAAAAAAATTCATCAATCAAGCTAAAAAATACTTTTAAAATGCTTCCCAAAACAAGAGCTGGAGCTTTGACTTGTACCAATCCATCAAAACAACACGCACTAATTTCCAAAAACAATATACGAGCACCTAATGGAGGACAATGCATAGCTTAATTAACACATTTCCTAGAAGAAGATAAATCAAAGTTTAATCCAAGAATTTGGTATCGAGGGACCGCGATCATTCCAATCCATGAGCATCAAACAAAAATGATTTTTGGAAAAGAATTTCATTGCAAGTATTGTACCAAGCACTCATCTGTTTTCCCTTTCCCCTTTTTGGGTGGGTGGATGGAAAAGGGATTGGAAAGGATTCCAATTACCAAGCCCTAATCTGAATACAAAGTGATTTAGTAGGTGCAGCTTGCAGGATTCCAATCACAATTACACTGGGGATAAAATTGAAAGAGGAGCTAAAAAGTAAAAGATTTCAAAAAGGTAAGAAAAGGCTGGCTTATAAGAGGCCTAGAAGATGAAAAGCATCAAGATTTTTCAAAACAACTAGTGAGAAAAGAGAGGTGTTGTTGACATTGGCTTAAACATGGCCAATAATGGATGGGGAGATCTATCCTTTATATCATACAATACTTTTTTTTTTCTTTTTTGCTAGGAAAAGAAGTGGAATAAGAAGTTGATTCTAATTCAAAAAACAAATTAAAATGCTACAGCAGATCATAAGAATATATAATTGATAGTGTATCTTTGGAACTACTTCATGAAAAACAACAAAAAAAAAAAAGGTAAAAAACCCTCATAATAAGTAGGTCAACTGTTTAAGTGGGGCGGTGTCATTTTGCCCTAATCACATATTTAAAAATATTTAGTTAACTAGTACATTATAATTTTTTTCCAAACCCTCTCTTAAAACCTTGGTTTAAATAAAAAAATTATAATTTATTTTTTCAAACCACAGGCACAAAATCAAACTCACACCAATATCTTAGTATCAAACTCACACCAATATCTTAGTGTCCAAAACTAACACCAATATCTTAGTGTCCATGTTACTTTAATTGTTCCGAAGGTTAAAAAATCTTCAAATCAATTTTCATACATCTAAACTATTTTTTTTTTTTCATAGTTTAGATAGACGAACCATGTCCAGCTTAGTACATTCATGAAAAAAAAAATATTTCTTGCTGCTGCTCTTCTGATTCAGGACTGAGGTGATAACATGGAAATTGGGAAGAAGCCTCTTTCTCATTGGAGCCGATACCTCAAGGATAATGGCCTTATGACTGCCCAAACTTTCAAGGATCTCAAAAGGCTATCTCCCAACCTGACCTCGATAAACTGAGAGCTCGAAGTTGACCGGAGGTCCCCTACATGGCTTGTTCTTATGGTGGAGTTTAAAGAAAGAGAAGCTAGAAAACATGAAGTACTCGATGATGAAGTTCTCAGAGCCATGGCCTCACACTGGTAAGGTCCAGAGGTTACCAGGTGACAGTACAGTTCAAAACTTATTTCCAGAGCGCAAGGACCATAATATCTCTGTCCAGACTCCGGATACTTGTAACGAACGAAGAATCACAAGCCTAGAATCTGATTTGGACAGAACACACCTCAGCTGTAGCTAGGGGGAGGGGGGTTAAAAGAAGTAAATCTCTATGATTATTTTTCTTGCTGAGAATTGAACAGTTGTGCACCTTTCCAAAGTTGAAACATTCAAGAAAAATACCCTAATCAACAGGTCCTTGGAGACATTTGAAGAGGTTTTAAAGGATCCAAGTTGGCAAAAGTCCACAGCCATGATGCTCGGGCATCACCTAAATTCTCCAACCACCGAGTACCAAAGAAATCACTATCATATTACTATTTCACTCACATTCACGTGTACTTTTCAAGGAAAATCCACAGGCATGAGCTATATAAAAACCCACAAACTGTTTGGCAAATTATGATAGCAAACATTACATTTCAAACTTCTTTGCGATGAAAAGAACATGACAAATAAACATTATATCATCCGACATCAAATGCAATTTGGTCTGGAATTAGTTTGTGAAAGTTGTCTTTATTGTTTCTTCTATATCTTCCCTTCCAACCTCAAATCGAGGTGCTTTACAGTGATAATTTTAGTCCCTTTCCAGTTAATCAAGGTCTTGCTTTCTTTTGAAGGAAAGAATATATCAAATTTGAATAGTTTGACAATGTGATGGGAGAAGTCGAAGAATGTTACCCTACCCAACTTCTAAATGATACAAAGAAGATTCTGCAGGTCCACCAGCTTGAAAGAGCTTACTTGGCGATGTTGCTGTCAGCTGAGATGAGGGTCTTGAAAGAGCTGAGTAGCGCTGTTCTTGTCAGCTACGATTTGAGCATTGATAAGAACGAGATATGCTGGCAATAATACAGCCAAGAATCAGGGATTTCATTATTCGGATGGTTTATGCTAGAAAGAATTTTATGTGCTATTCATGATATTACTAATGACCCCTATTCAACTAAATCTGGTCAGCATGCTAACCGAAACTTTAAACTTAAAGTGCAGCAATTTGAGGTGAATGCGGCTGCTCTTTACTTGAAAATGTACTGATATAATGGTTTTTTTCAAAAAAAAAAAATTATTTTTGCTATCAATTCATCAAAACAATCCAAAAACAAAAAATAAAATTAACTTTATGCAAAAAATATAATTAAAAAAGCATGGTCACGCCGCAATAACAAACACTCCCATGCCTGACGTAGTATGGATACATGAAAATCTATTTATGCTTTCAATATTGGATAATTGACTTATTTCTATTGCAAATTAATAATAGGACTAGCTGAAGGATTTATGGCACGATCCTGAAATTTGGCCTACATCTTTGGGATATTTTAAGAGAATTAGCTTGGCGAGCTTGGACAAGATTTGTTAAGAGGGCTCACACCTTCTAACGCAGCTTAAGCAAGTGCAAATCTCAACTATATATCATCCATGATGATATGTCCTAATTCCTCATTAAATCCAGGAACGCTAGTCATCATATCATTTGCAAAACTCTTGCTACTTGTCATTAGTAGAACTCCTCAAAGTTTCCTTATCGAAACTACACCTTCCCCACTATAAATATAACCTCATTTCTCTAATAAGAAGAAAGTTTATAACACACAGTAGATCTCTCTCTCCCAATTCTCATCTTCCAGACCAAAACACCTCTCCAAACTTTCAATCTTCCATTCTCACCAACTGCCTCCTAGCTTCCTCACATACCACAAGTTTGGGTTCCCTAGTATTGCCTAGCCCTCTTCCCTCCACTCTCCTTATCTGTCTATTCCATCAATTGAGTTACTTGCATGTAACGCTACCTTTTTTCACAAAAAGAACCTACAGTTACACTTAGCATGTGATAATTTAGCTGTATAGTTGATGTGCAATGGAGCATTGTTACCATGGGAAAGAATAAAATCTATGACTTTATTTTCTCATGTGTTTTTACTCATTTACTAACACTATAACTTGCTCTTAGTTTCCTCTCAGCTAGATGAAATATTATTTAACAACTAAAAGTTCCTCGCTAGGCCTCCATTTTCATTTGAATTCACCCATGTCATGTACTGTATAAAATCAAGCTTCTTTTACAATAAATGAAAACTCATTGATATTCATAATCACTTTGTGTCTATTGGTGTCACACAGAAATGGTCCATTTTCTTTTAATGAATTTAATTTCATACAAGCCACATGATAGAAAAAGTAGATACTTCAAATGCTTTCTCTACATTTAGATCACAATGCTGAAAGTAACAATCTGGGAGCAACAATTGATCTATCTAAACCTAACACAAGCAATCTTCTGGCATAGAGTTGTATAACAGCAACAAAGCTATTAATATCACAAAAGCATACAGGCTTAAAGGAGCATTTAACAGGATGATAATTACTTTATCTTTTATGACAAAAATTAATTTAAGTACAATCTTTGGATCAACTGCAAGCAATAGCTGTCTATGTAAAACGTTGTGCCTTTGCATGTTGAGGGATCAAGAGAGGTTGCACGCAGGAAGTTTCATGAAAAGGAATGAAAACTCCAGTACCTTAAAGTTTGGAGGCATGAGCTGTAATTTTGCTCAAGGCAATTGCTGTTTTCGAACCAGATGAGTGTCCCAAATGCTTGCGGATGAAATTCCCAGCCAACATGATCTTCTGCAGATCCACATTGGTCTTGACCCCAAGACCATTGAGCATGTAAACAACATCTTCAGTGGCAACATTCCCAGAAGCACCTTTAGCATATGGGCAACCCCCCAGACCAGAAACTGAAGAATCAACTGTGCTGATCCCCATCTGGAAAAAGAACATGCACTTTGTAAGGATTTAATTAGTTGAGGTGTAAGGTTTTGGTTTGATACACCAGTCTATAGTTTGTTGGACTCACAACAGCCTAAAAAAAGAAACATGATTCATTATCCCTCGTATTATGGAGGAAACAGATTGGATGTAATACCCAAAGCTATGAGGCTTTGTCTTCCTGTAAATTATTGAGTTAATAGCATAGCCATTGAATAAAATATGGACATCACGTTGCTTTCAACATTAACAAAGGTGAAAGAATTGAAGTTACTTACTTGAAGTGATGCTAGAATATTAGAAAGAGCTTGCCCATAAGTATCGTGAAAGTGGACAGCAAGCTTTTCAATAGGGACAACATCAATAACAGCTTCGAGCATTGGTATGACAGTGCCTAAGCCATGGAAAGGAAAAAATAATTCAACACCTACCCCATCTTACCCAGAAGATGATAAAAGAAAGGTCAAGAGCAAAGCCTCGATGAGACTATAAGCATAGTTATAATGAAAAACATAGAAGAAACAACTGGCTTCACATTCATACAGGTGTAAAACCTAGTTTCAACAAATTGTCACGCTGCAGATACTAGTTAAGCCACATATACTAGGAGGCAAATTGACATTACCAGGAGTACCGACTCCAATTGTATCACCAAGAGAAATTTCATAGCATCCCATGTCACAAAGCTTTTTGGCCACATATGCAACTTTAGATGGAGAAACCATGCCTTCTACAGGACACCCCACAACACATGATATATAGCTGCCAGGATTAAAAGGTATTTATTATGTCAAACTACCAAATTATTTTATGCTACACATTAAGAATGAAGTGGCATGAAATTTTTAGGACATCGTATTAAGGAAACCAAATAAGGGTGGGTTTAATGCATAGCATTATGTCAGCTCTATTGCAAACCAGGCATTCTGGTTCAAACACGGGAGGTTGCAAGAAATGTTGCTCTACTAATACCAAGGGTAAAATGCATAAGCCTTGAGTACTGGCCTGCCCTTATTGATACCATGGAGGATATGTATCGAATATTTGGGATGATAAATTGATTTTGAATATCAAACATAATATCCTTTGGATATAAGGTTTCCTGGATAAGATAGAACTATGAACATCTCATTCATGATTTTGAGGGGGGGAGAGGGACAGGGAGAACAATATCATGTCAATAAAGGACAGAAAACTGAGCTATCCAAGTTTTTTGAGTTCAGTAAGATGTCAATGTTAACAATCTTTATGGACATATCATATAAATTGTGTATATCTGAAAAAGCTTTCAAAGTATTATTAAATAGTTGCCACAGAGATCATCTTCAACTGCTATTTAGGTGATTTGCTATGTCAATTTCCATACAACTATAAGCATAAAAGATTAGGCAACATTATCTTCTAAATTAAAAGGGAATGCACTTCCTAATTTTTCCTCCAAAGGTTTTCTTTGGCCAGCTGTCATTGCTGTGCAACCATTCTGGCTTTCAAGCCAGAGGTGAACATTTTGTTCATTTGCAGCAAAAATTATCTCCATTTTTCCTTTGAAGAGCAGGTAAAAAAGACTGGAAAAATTCACAGCTCTCTTCTACACTTGGCACTTCAGGAAGCTACAACTTGTCACCTGGTCACCAGAATGAGTTAATATCTTGGATCTCTTATTAAGAAAATGATCTGTGCCTATAAGTCTATCATCTTACAAATTTTCAACTGCTGTCAAAGCAAACCAAAAGATGTTACAAACCACAATCACCTTCCTGTCAGTCAGAAGATCTGACAGTATGCATCCTTTAAAATGCCATCTATATCTTTATGTAAATGTGTTACTCATGAATACATTCTCAACAAGAATGAATACCTTCTTCAGGCATATCCAGAATAGGATATCAGAAAATACAGGGGGTTTTGAGATTACTAAACTCAGATGAACCACCAGTACACTAAATTTGTTCTAGATTGACCAAAATGCAGCAATACAAGCTTGATGGGATAAGAAAAGAACTAACTGTGTATTTAGTGCAAGTTCAAAAACATACCCACGAACAGGAATTGAAAGCTTGCTGGCCGAGAGGGCAACTTCATGATAACGAACAAGACTATCTTCAATGCTGCAATTGATGTTTGATTTTGAAAAGCCCTCCGAAGCAGAGGCAAAGACAGCAACTTCCTTGGCTCCAGCTGCAATAGCTGCTTCAAAGCCCTAGAAAAAAGTGCTACAAAAATATCAGCAACTCTCACCACACAAGTTATAGGAAGTTTATACAGCATGGACTTGTACCTAAGACAACTCACTTTTAGATTAGGAGTTAAGACTGGAAATCGAGCACCTTTAAAATCTCTGATTGCTTCCATTACATCCTTTGCATCTGCTAGCTGAATGCCAAAAGGTAGTTTAAAAACATAATAATAGACTTTGTTTTGGAAGGGAAGCTCCCTTCAAAGAACGACAACACAGATATGAATTAAAAAACTTATGTGAGTGCACCAAACAAATAGACATTAGAATAAACCATCAAAATTGATCTAAGGCAGATGTTGCCTTATATTTAAAATTACTAAAATCCAAGAAAAGGCTAGAACACTTTTTTTCTATAAAACATGAAAATGTAAATGTATAATGATACAAAGAAGATAAGAGCAACAATATTACAAATGTGAATTTAAGAAAAGTTTCTTATCTCTCATTACAACCAATAATACGCACCTGAGGTACCCATTTTGGGGAAACAAAACTCGTGGCCTCAACCACAGGCAACCCAGAAGAAGCTAGCATTTTGATCAGCTCAACCTTAATAGCAGTAGGTACAATATCCTTCTCGTTTTGCAATCCATCCCTTGGACCAACTTCCACTATCTTCACATATCCTGGAATGCTGCTAAAAAGCTGCAGTATAGGCAACAAAACCTCATTTGGAGTAGATAACAACCAAGCTCAAATTTCGAATGCATCCAGAATATGGATATAGGAGTGTAAATCACATTGCGTCATTACTAACTTATACTACAGCTGCTTAAGTTTCATTTTCATGAAGCTAAGAATTAATTGAGGAATCTTCTCATAGAAGGTGATGATACCGATCCTACAACTCCATTCCTCCCTTATATGAAATGACACTTTTGAGCTAACATCTATAGCATAAAGGAAAGTTCAAAAGATAGTTGATCCACCTTATTTGTCGATTCCCTTCTGAGTTTGTCATTGTAGTAAGTACTAAAATGAAGACTTGGCAAGCGTAAAGCATCACGAACATTATCAATTTCCATAGAATTCCAACCCAATATTGAACGTGAATGATTCAAGAAACCCCTTTGAGACACTCTTCTTGTTGGTCCACTCCAAGAGATTGCCTCTCTTGTATCGCTACGAGAAATAGAGAAAAGAAAAACTCATCGACTCTGATCATTTGTATCACACTAAAAAATGAAGCACTAATTAAGCAAGTCTTGCACATGCAAGTTTGTCAAAAAAATAACCAAAAAAATACAAACTTTAAACGATTCCTGCAACACTTCCTAAAAAAAAAAAAAAAACCTCTTACAACAATCCCAAATAGCTAAATAAATTAAACAAACAAAATCAATCTCCACAGTAAATTTTGGGATCAAGCTACACACACATATAACCAAAAAGAAGCAATAAAATCAAGGAAACAAAAAAAAAAAACTTGCCAACCACATTATATCATAAACAACAAAACCTTTGAAGAACAAACAGCTTGAATAACAAACAAAAAGTAAATAAAGGTCCTTACTTTACACCTTTTAAAAAAAGAGCTTGTAGGTGCCATGTCGTTTGTTGTTGCTCCATCTAAGATGGGTTTCATTGGGACAAAATTATGATAATTAAAGAAACTGCAACGCCGAGAAAACTTGGGGAGAGCTTTTGTGGTTATCATGAGATCAATCAAGAGGCTTAAAGATATGCTAAAAAAGATCAAAAAAGAAAATTTATTTCAAATTAGTAATGATAATGAAATATTTAGCTGAAATTTGTAGAGTTTGGGTGGTTTCGATCGAGAAGGGATCGAGGAAAGGAAGCGAGTTCGACTAGTTGCAGAGAGCGCGAGAGATAAGATCAGAGCGAGGCCCGAGAGGTCTATTTGCATCGGTGCTTTGGATTGGCAATTCAATATATATTGAACATTACATTAATTCATACATTTTTATTATATTTATTTAAAAAGAAATTAAAGCAGTAAAATTTAGTATTCAATTCCTTAACTTTTAAATACAACCCCTCAAGTTTTTTTTGGATATTAGATTATATAATAGAAGTATTTTTTACTCATTATATAATAACTAGATGAATTAAAATTTTATCTATTTCATTGGAAGAAAAAATAACTAAATAATTTTAAAAATACTAATCTTACTGTCTATTGATTTATTTTATAAAAAATATCTCTATATAAGTGATTTTTTTTCTTTGAGAAAAATAAATCTTAATCTGTAAAATTAATTTTAATTATGTTGAATTTTTTATTTTTAATTATTAATGTTACTAGAGGGTATAATTTGGATTTGAATAAATAAAATCCAACTTTTCTATTGCAAAAATTTAAACTAAAAAATAATGTGTTATCTGCAACACGTCCAATAGTACACGCCCTCCTCGGATAATGCGTCTTCAAACCATTGAAAAACATGCAAACAAGGGACTTGGAATAAACATCCTTTGACATTTTCTTCGTTTTTAATTCTGGAATAAAATTCTCTTTTTGAATAAATTTATTAAAATAATATATAAGGGATTATTTAATCATGCCATGAATTAAATAAAATTACACTTTTCTATGATAATATTATTAACATAATAGATAGATTTTAAAAAAAATGTTTATTAATATCTAATTTTTATTGTAAGTTGTTTAAATGATTTTTAAATTATTATTCTTCCACTTCTCATGGGTACATGTTAATGTGCAACCTGGTGCTTGCGTTACGAGTTAGGTAACTTCACTCGAGACAATCAAGAACTGTTTTCACTCCCACTGCCGTGCCGTGTCTTCGAACGAGAATTTTAACGAGGCTTGAGCAATGTCGAAGTTAACATTAATTGCCAAATCGAACCAACACTTTAGGGTCATCGAAAAGATTTTTTTTGAAATTAGCATGATTTGATTTGAAAAAAAAATGTGTAAAATAACACAAATGTGAAAAGTTTTTGCAAGTAGCACAATTTAATGCCGTTGAAAATAGTATTTCTAAATAAATTGTTAGAATATAATAGGATAAATTTCAAAAAGAAATAAAAGAAAATAAAAGAAAAAATAATCCTTCCAACTAACTAAAACTTTAATGATGTTAGCATGGTATGTTTGAAAACATCTCAATGAAAAGAATTTAATGATATCAAGGAGGTCATTATTATACATGTATGGTATGGTATTGCTGTGATAATCTTTCATGATCAAGATTTTTCCTTGTTTTTTATTAATAAAAAAAATAAAAATCATCACTTACTATTTTGTTAATTAAAAACATTAACTAATATTAAAATTTAAATAAAAATATTAATTGCATAAAAAAATATTAAAACTTTTAATATGTCTTATTCAAGGTAAGATACATTACTATTTATCTAATATAAACTAAAATAAATTTAAAAAAAATCAGATAAAAAAAAAGACATGCATATAATATTGTATAACAAGTTTCACATGAAAATTTGATATGAATAAGAATAAAAAAAATAAAAAGGTTTATTACAAGTTAAAATCCTTAAAGTCCAAGAATACTATAATTATAAGAAAAAATTTAAAATATTTAATTTTATTCATTTATGTCTCACTCGTTGAAACCATTTATATAGTTGGAACCATTTATATAGAAAATAAGTAAAAAAAAGCTAACAATATTGAATATAAAAAACAAACTAGAAAAACTATTTTCTTCGAATAAATAAACACTAGAAAAACATAATAAAAAAAATTAACTGATAAAATATTTATTTTTAAAAAATACTTATTTATTGGTCTCTCGAGCTATAAAATATTTATCATTGAATTCTATTTTATCATTGAATTCAGACGATCATTCAACAACCGATACATGCCACAAATATTATTTTATATATGTACTCCTCCATTAGAAAAAGGTTGTCCTATCTCAAAATACTACAAGACATCATCTTTATGTGGGCATTTTATCACTAGTCCCTAGAACAACAATATATCTTATTTCATGATTTTTTACATTCATAGTTATTAAACAATACATGATAATAAATCACTAAGATTTGTTGAGCTCTAATACATGTTTTTTTATGAACTCCAACTAAAATCACTATAAAATATTAAATTCTAATATCAATCGACACATATAAGAACTAAGAATAACAAAATTCATCACACGTTAAAATTTTTAAAGACTAGAAACATTATATTTTCATGGAAAATCTCAAAATACTTAATTTTATCTTTTCACCTCGCTTCTCATAAAAGTTATTGCAGCCCTTTATATATAAAAACACTAGAAAACCTAATTATATAAAGTATATAAAATAAACTAGGAAAACCACTTCCTTCAATATAAAAAAAGAAAAGAAAAAAAAGAAAAATATCACAATACAGGATATGAAATTATTTATTTAAAAAATATCATAATAAAGTAATTGGGCCTCAACTTAAGATGCATATAGGTGTAAATCCCTGAATTACACTTTTTTGGGTCACCCGGCACTGGCATTATTGGACTTCAGAAGAGTTCGTTTTTCATCTTGGAAGAGAGCTCAGAGCACCATGGCAGTCAAAAACTAACTCCCTGCTGCAGCATGTGAGGTCGCGAATTTGCAATCTAGTCCCTCAAGTTTACAGAATTTCTCACAGAGATAGTAAATCATAGTCCATGTTAGGAGTTCCTAGCTGACTCTATCTCATCACTGTTTAAACGCCTCAATAACAGAGCTAGAATCTGTTATTTAAAAGGATCCATCTGAAATATATTTCCTCATTTGCAGGTGAAACTGGAAGGAGAACGTAGTCCAGGTATTCTGGGCTTTCAAAGGCATGATTCCAAGCTTCAGCTGAATTCTAATCTTATTGGGCCCTGGAAGAGATCTCTGGAGCTCCTGCAATTTATTCCAAGCTCCATGCCATGGTTACTAAACATGCTACCCAACAAATTGAGTTAGAAGATTTATTATTTGTCCGATCTGGAATTAAAATTAAACTAAAAAATACATTGATGAAGTAAAATCCGATAGACTTAGTTGAATTTTTAATCATTTAAAATAATTTTTAAAATGGATCCAATTTTTATCAAGCCAACTCCAAAAAAAAATTAAAAAATAATTTATTTTAATAAAAATAAGTAATTTAGATTGACCAATAATCATACCAATATATTTCAACTAAAAAAATATTAAAATTATATTTTTTTTAGATTTTTTTATATCAACATATTAGAAAACACCTAAAAATATAAATTTAATATTTTTTTAAATAAATAATAATTTAAAAATAAATTATGATGCCAAAAAAATATTTTTAAATTACGTTTTTAATTTTTATATTGATCTTAATTTATTTTTTAAAGTATTTTTTAAATGGTTAAAAAAATATATCTTTTATCGCAAAACGTCAGTTAAAAAAAAATCCAATGCTCAAACTCTTCAGTTGAATCTTGGTTAGACATCCCACGACAACAATATTTCGAAGGCAGCGTACGGAACTGTTATTAGAAAATATTTTTGAAAAAATTAATTTTAAATTAATATTTTTTAAAACTTTAATATACTAATACCCAAAATAATTTTTTAAAAATAATTATTACCGGCCAACAGCACTGCCTGCAGCATCGTGAATTATGAGGGAGGGCACTTGCTCTGCTCACGAGGCAGGCTGGTCCTCGTAGCCCAGGGAGAGAGAGCGAAGAACCTAGATCCCTAGGGTAGAAAGTGGCTGCTGTAAAGGGCAAAACCATAGCCAAGTGGTTTGCCTTACTTTAGTGTGCGGAGGTGGAAAATTGTGGAGTAAATGTAGCAGATTGTCGGAGATTTGGGAGTGCCACAAATCCCGGCGACAAGCATCCAAAATGGTGCCGTCTGCCAAAGCTCTTACAGACAACGTCACTTTAATGTAATGTTTCAATATCTAGTGTAATAAGACTCCATTAATTCAAAAGATTTTCCTTGCTCTCCAGTCTACAACCGTTTATTGCATCAATTTATTTGATCTTGTGTTCTTCTTTTCTAATTATTTTCAAATTTATGGATTTTCTCTTAAATATTTTCACTTCGTATATTGAAGTTCAATCTTTAACCAACAAGTTTTCGAACACGGAGCGTGTTCCTTTCATCCCTTCAAATAAAAGGAGCCCGGGTGAGGGTATGAACACAAGATGTGGAGAGGGAGAAATTCGAGAATAAGGTATTAATAATATAAACATCATAACTGCAAAATCTAATTAAGGATCCAAATTGATTAGAATCTGTGGATTTAACTTGTAGGTTATTTGGTCAACTTGTATCCGTTATTTTTATTTAAAACAATGTGATTTCAATTATCTTAAAAAAATCAGTGGTTTTAACATGATATGCACGAATTGAATTTTAATTAGGATAATTAAGTTACAAGTTAATTTATTAAATCACTTGAATTTAGTCAAATTAATTAGCTAGGCCTGGCTGGGATGGATCGAGTTTGTTAAAGAAATTTTAAAAAATAATTTTTTAATATAATATAAACAATGTGATTTCAATTAATTTTTTGTAATATGTTTTAATTGTTTTGTTATGATAATATTAAACAATAAAAATAAAACAAGTATTGTTTTAATATATTTATGAAAATATATATTAAAAAAAATACTTAACACAATGGCAACCCTTTGAATTTTAACTAAAAACATGAGCTAAAATTTAAGAAATAAAATGGGAGCTCATTTTGTTCAACCAACAAGTGTCGTACGAGGAAAACACGAGGGGCCATGCTAAACCAGAGACAAGATCTTGGGAACAAAGAACTGGAAGAAAGAATCGCAAAATTTGTCATTTTCAAGAATTTTACAGGCAGAATTGACAGCTTGAAGATTTGCCAGACGCCATGGACAAAATCCCATCCATTAAAAGTTCCTTGTAGAACACTGAAGAACCTCTCTCTTTCTCACCGAGATATTTGCTTTTAGCTCTCTCTTTCTTCGCTGCCGAAGCGTGTTGTTTTCATGTTTCCTTGCTACGGCAAGGAATAAAACAAGCGCCAGATAACCTAGGTTTTTCCACTCGCTGCCATGTTGTCTTTATCGTGAAACTAGCCAGTAAAGAAGGGAGTATTATCTTCTGGTTACTTGCAGGAGATTGGCGGGGAAGTGATAATTGCTGCTATGAAGCTTTTCCTGCTTTGGATTTGCAGTATTTCTTGACAGCTGCGCCGTCTGCGGCTGGAGGAAAGCGACAGAGAGTAATAACTAGTCTGTAATTCTGGTCGTTTGAGGGTGATTTACATTTCAGAGGACACCATATCATCACGCTCTTTTTAATGATAATTTAACTTCACGCGATATCAAACATTTGTACGGACTTCGTGTTTGTTCATTGACAATTAAAAAAAAAAAGGTTTTTGCTGCAACCTCTCCGCATTGTACTGTATATATATATACACACATGTTATTGGTTTATTCTAAATTTTATTTTTATTTTTTAATATTAATTTTTTTTACTTTATAATTTATTTATTTATTTTTTATATGTTGGTTATAATTTCATGACTTGAACAATAAGTTTTATAGGTTGATTTAATTGATTAAAAAAGTTTTAATTATTTTTTTAAATATATTTTTTAACAATGAATTGATTAAAAAATAAATTTTTTAATTTATTTTTTATAAAATTTTTATTATTTTATAATTTTAATCACCAGTCTTACAGGTCATTCCAGAAAGTCATATGTCCTATCTCATTATTTAGAGGATTAAATAAGATTACATCAATTTATTTTATATATTTTTTTAATAAATTTGTCAATTTCAATTATATTCTTAGACATTATATTTATTAAGGACTGAACTTTATATTTTTTTAATTATTTTTTATAAAATTATTATAAATTTATGACATGAAAAGTAGGTATAACAAGTTAACTTATCTAACTTCAGTTTTTTTTTTAAAAAATAAAATTTATCATTTAAAATTAGGTTGATTAAAAATCAGACTTCATTATTTATTTTAAATTGTTTTATGTTGATTTTTTAATTTTATATTTTAATTTTAAATTAATTGAGAAATATACTTTATAATTAATTAAAAACCGTACTTCGTTTTTTGTTTTGAATTATTTTTATGTGAATTTTTTAATTATTTTTTCAATTTCACATTCTAACGATGGATTAATTAAGAATTAGACTTCACAAATTATTTTTTATTTGCTTTCTATTGGTATATTAAGGTTTTTATTATCAGGACCATTCATTTCACAAGTTAACTTATGTTGATTTGAAGTCATTTTATATGTATTTTTTTATTTTTACATCTCAGTATTAAATTTAATAAAAATTAAATTTTATAATTTATTTTAATTTACTATCAGTAAGATTATTACCATCCTATGATTCGACACATGAATTGACATATTCACTTGAATCAATTATTTTAAGTTGGGTTATGGTTTTATTTGTTATTTAGATTTTTTTTAACTCATCAAGTTAATCAAGCCATATTCAATTAATTTTTATATGATTTATTTTTTTTATGTATATTAGTAAAGTATTAGCAATATCTATATATTTTTTCTAACATAAAAATAAAGTTGATTTAACTCGTAAGGCGTGAATTTTAAATGACATCATCAAGTTTTTAATAATTCAATTAAATTCAACACAAATTATTACAGATTAATTAAAAAATAACATGTTTTTGATCAAAATAGAAATTAAAAAATAACATGTTTTTGATCAAAATAGAAATAAAAAAAGCTCAACAATCAAGAGTTGATTTAACAATTTAGATGTTTAATCCGGACCAATTTGTTTTTGAAATTTAATTAAAACTTGCAAATTGGGGACCATATTAAATTTTTATTTAACTTTAAAATTTTATTTTAAAAATTATATCGTTTTAACCATTAAAAAAATTAAATTAGTTGACTCAATGAACCCTGGGGCATGCACCCAAAAACGAGTCGAATAATTGGATCTTGAATCCAATTATTAGTCAGAGCTTAAACTAACAACTTTGCTGCCAAACTATATTGAAATTTTCCAAGAGCATTTGTCATTTTCTGATCCCTCCTGTCCCCGCAAAGCTCCAAGAGTTGTCCCACTATCGCCAAAATAACCCCCTGAAATGGTCAAAGATACAGAAAATAAAGCATGTAAAAGCAGATCAATCTGGCAGCCAATTGCAGGCATTGCAATTAGGACAATGATGAACAATCCAATGACGATTAGTGATAATTGGCAAGGCCAAAGCAACCCCTGTTTGTTTCTCCAGGAACAGAGCTAAAGTGAGCAAAGTAACCACTTCATTTTGGCATTTTGCACTGAAATTTCAAAGCCTCCCTCCCTATCAGATGACTCAAAAAACGCTACCATCGTTGTCGAAAAAAGTTGAAGAAATTAAATAATTTGCATTTGGGCAAACAAAGTCAAAAAATATTATCATGGGCTTGCATGGAAAGAACCTAATTCTGTTCCAAGTTTCAACCCAAACCAGCATCAAAATCACTAGTGGTTCTAGACGACCATCGCTCTCTCAAACCCACCAAAAAAAAAAGTGGCAAAACTTTGTTCTTCTTTGACTGTGCCCAGAGTTTCCTCATAAAAGTTGAATCGCACTACGCAGTCATGCAATGGGAAATCAGCCAGGTTGATGAGAGCCTCTAAAAGGAGATTTTTCCGGTGATTCAGGCGAATGGTGACGAAATACATGCTCGATGCTTGGTCTACTTACCATGAAAATGAAAGCTTGGAGCCTGGACCACTTTGATTTAATTTCATGGGCTAAGATATAGTTTTTGTGGGAGAAATATTGCATGTAACATCTTCAGGTGGGTTCTCGTATATTACTCAGTGGAACTCTAGGGGCCTCTTATCTCATTTGCTGCTTTAGAACATCACCTGTGCATTTACCTTTTTGTGTGCTAAAATAACAAGAATGTGCCTCGTCTTTTTTTACCTTTTTGTTTTTGCCCGGAGTGAATCCAAATCCGTCGCACCGTCCTCCAAACTTGCTTTTCTATATTCGCATTCAGAAATGCTTAAAAGAATGGATTCTGTTCACCAAGTTACCACTGTGATTAGATATCTGCCCAGCTTTGAATATGAGGGTTCTTATTATAGTGAATAGTTTTCTATAGAACCCTGCACGTCTAAAGATGGACTAAATTAATGGAATGCCTTCAACAAGTTCGGCATAGAAATGTGATCGTGACTCCACATGATCTGGAATGTTTATCCATGAAACTGGAGCCCTAGGTACAGGCTAGTTCAGTTTGAATGGCCGGCGGCTACGGGGGTAGTGAAATCAAATCAAGGGCTATTGCAAAACAAATGTTTAGATTGTGATTGTTTTCTGAAATATTATTTTTAATTTTTTAAAATTTATTTATTATTAAAAAATTAATTTTATCAAATAAAAAGTTAGTTTGATTTTTAGAAAAATAATTTTTTATTTTAAATAAAAAATAATTTTTAAAAGTTGTTAAAATATCATATTATTTGTTGATTATATCATATTTGATTCTTAAATTTTTTTATTGTTATATATTTTATTTAAATCCTTTGTTCCTTTTAAATTCATCCCATAAATTTTAATTTAATTTAATTTTTTTATTTTTTTCCTTTCAAATTCATCCCATGAAATTTGATTTAATTTAATTTTTTTATTAACTTTGGTTTTTATTTTTATGATTGTTATTTACTTTTCTCTTATTATTTTTTAAATTGAATTTTTTTTATTTATCAAAATTGATCCTTATTTTCTTGATTGTTATTTATTTTATTTAAAATAATTTATAAAATTATAATTATAATTATTTTAATTTTAGCATCTTTTAATATTTTTATCTGTTAAATTTGATTTTTATTATTATTTATTTTATTTGAGTTAATTTATAAAATTAGATTTTTTTCAATTCCATTTTCATTCAACTTTTTAATTTATAAAATTTATTTTTTATTATTTCAATAATTTAAAAAAATATTAACAAGTTATTTTCTAATTTATTTTTCATAATATAACTAAATACTCAAAAGTATTTTTTTAATTTATTTTTCATGATATTATTAAACATCAAATAATAATTTATTTTTTAAAAAAAATATTTTCTACAAATAAACAGTCCTAAATCTCCATTACAAAGAGATACATCTTGGGATAATTTATTTTGTTATATAAAAAATATCTGTTTAGTGCTGTGATTGAGACTCGTTTTACCCCGATCATAATTTATAATTATTTGGTTAAAGAAGCTAACGTCTGATTTAGAAATGGATCCACTGGAAAATGAGTCCATGCCGCAAGCTTTTTTAAAGCTAAAAATCACTGCTTTTTGTTATTTTTGTCAATGGTGTGCAGCGCTTATCTTTATAAAGCTAAAAATATCATCTGTACAGAGTTTAATTCAGAGATCGTGTGGAATGGTTGGGAGTACAGGGGAGAAATTAGATGGTCCTGCAATTAAAATCTGTCACGTGGCAAAATGATCACGAGGGATTCCAATTTTTTTCAGTGGCATTTTGCATGGCTCTCTCTACAGTTCATTTTTGTAATGTGAACAAGGAACGCAAAGTGAATTAAATTTAATTCACTCTGTGTTCCTTGTTCACATTACAAAAGTGAACTACAGAGTTAATTAAACTCTCCACGTAAAAGTGTGCCAAAATGAACAAGAAAAATCTATTTTTTAATTTTATTTTATTTTAAAAATTAAAATTTAATATTATTCTATAAGTATAAATTAGAAGAGCATCGGATCATGATATAATATTTATAGAATTTGATCATAATTCTAATTTTATTCATAATAATATTTTATGTAATTTTGTTGCATGCTAAAAAAATAATGGAAACTATAGTGATGAAATTGTAGATAATTTAATTAAATAATAAAAAATATTTTATATAAACTATTATTTTTATTTAATGATATTATAGCAATAGTTAAATTTACGATATGTAAATTAAAAACTATCAATGTTAATATATATATATATATAGTTATTTTATAACCTCGATTTAAAAGAAATTCTTAACCAAACATATTAAATTATTTTTTGTTCAACCTCAATTTCAACAAAAGTTTTAATCAAATATATATAAATACCAAACCAACCTCAATTAAAATAACTTTTTATAAAATAATTTTTTTAAAACCACAACCATAAAAATTAGTACAATACTAGATACACTTTGTTTAAAAAATCACAACCCATATAATTTAAATAATCGATTTTCTGACATCAAAACATGATTGATATAGGCAATATATAACATTATAACTAACAAATTTACATTGACAATTACCATAAAATAATATTCTATTAAAATCATATTAACGATGCATTTATTTATAATTCTTATAACATATAATTATATCTAATTATTGTTCCATCCTATGAAAGGGTATGAAGCACTTATGGATGGATTTAAACCATCACCTTAACACATCTAATTCGAGAATGAGTTTGTAAAATTCATATAGGGGTGAGAAAAACTAATATCACCTCAGTTTATAAATAAAACAAGGATGCTCATGGATGGACTTGAGATGTTTATGGACGTATCAACATCCGTAACACTCGTGAAAAACAATCTCAACTTTCCTTGATGTTACTTAAAGATGCTTTGCTTTTCTAGCTCATTGAAGTCTAAAATGTCATGAAATGAGAGTAATGCTAACCATAACATGTCCCGTCTTATTGACGCCTTCATAGATAATCATTGGAGCCTCTTATATAAAATAATAAATCTATTTACATACATCAGAAACTAATTAGAAATTATTGTATATAATAATATTAACAATTCTTAATAAATGTTACACGTAAAGTAATATTGCATACCAATCATATATGCCTAGAATATCAAAGTGCATAATGTATTGAATTTCATGGATATCTTAAAAAAAAACAATCAGTGTGTGTAATAAAAAAAACATAATGGACATATACCATCTCATACAGGTGTTTACATCAATCATTAGGTGCAGCTCTAATAGTGTCCATTTTTCTCTATGTTCAGCTTCCATCCATACTCCAATCAGGTCATCAATCCCTTCTAGGTCCTTGTATAAAATGACAAACTCTTGTTTTGAAGGATTTGTACATATTTTACAAGGTAGCCTTTCCAAACTTAGTATTAAAGTTACACACAAAGTGTCGTGAATAATATTGATGATATCTAATATATTTGAGAAAAAGATGTGCCATGAAATTCTTAATCGCCACATGTTTGTATGATATAATACATAACTCGGTGCAACCACCAATTACATTATAAAGAAGTAAGTCTAAAAAACAACTTCAATTACTGTTTATCTCTTTTTTGATAATAATTAAACATCACAAATAAACTTTATTGTTTGCATCACAAACAGCTGCAATCGATAACTTTCTCATGCATTTATCATAAAGGTGAGTGTTGTAAATTTTAATTAGAGGATGACAATATTAAAACCTGTCAATTAAAGCATTAAATGTCTAAAATGTTCTCCTAGATGTTGTTAAATTCATATTGATCATTTTATGATCCTAAATGATTTTTTTTTCTTGGATTTGAATCTTTAACGGATAGTAGCATTTTATGTAAGTTTTGATATGACTTTTTATGTGTAACAAACAACCCTTAATATTTTTTGCTTAGCCATTCATGCCTTCCAATATGAGATTCCATGCTTCCAATTGCTCTCCATAATACCTTGAATTGCTCTTTATAATATCTTGAGTCACTGAAACACTTGTACTTGTATTTTTTTTTGTAATTATTAACATTACCTTAGCAATGAAACTCGAGTCTTTTTAATGATGGTGTTGCAAAACAAAAGGGTTTTGACATATGTGTTATCCTTTTCAATTTTGAAATTTTCCATTGATTGGATATTTGGTGATACTCCCTCACACGAATACCATCTACAAATTAATTTTTGAAAACATTGCAACTAAACATGAGTTTTAGTTAAACGATGGATCTTGTACTGTAATAAATTCTTGATATGTCATTGTTCAACTATAGTAACATATCCAAACATGTCTTTGATTTATTTTTGTCAATCACCAAATCATTAATTTATAAACATGAATGCGTATGGCTATTAGCCTAGTTATTACATCCATATTGGTCATCCACACTCAAAACCTAGAATTCATGAGGAAGATGAGTTATGTATTGATTAATAAGCTTGACCAACTCAGTGTCCCCATCTTTTCTCTTAATCTCAACTCTGTTAATATAATGGTCATCCTCATCGTTACTTGGTTCAAATTATTAATGGCAATATGAAACATGTGTCGTATTCAATTAAGGTTACATATTAACAAGTTTTTGTACCAATATTTGTATCTTTGCATCATCATCTAACCTAAATGGATCAGTTACTTGTGATGCTTATATGGTTTTTTAAGAGTTACTTGAAAACTAAGTCAGCTCAATACTAAATTGATTTTTTTATTTATTTAGGTATATCATTCAAATAGAGCTATAACATGTCAATCTAATTAATTCTTACTAACCCAAACATTGAATTCACACTTTCATCACTATATATTAATACTCTGACATAATAAACTTGATTGACCCTGGTTTGCAATATCTCCTTAGTAATTTCAACTTCCATTTTAAATATATTCTATTTAGGCCAGTTACATAACATTACAGATAATTTATCAAGGGATATGTATAGTAATGAAGAATTCATGACTTCCTCTGTTATAAATGATACTATTGTTGGTATTGACGATGATACTACCATATAAGCATAATATTTCTATATTGTCAAACAATCTATCAAACAATACAATAAAAAAATCTAATTTATTAATATATTAGGGTTAATCAAAATGTATAATTTATCAATAAAATCATAATGATAACATAATTGGATAAAACCTGAATTCTTGAAGTTAATCGAAGAACATCTGAATTTCACTACCATTAGAAAGTAATCAACCCAGTTCATGTATTTCATAAATAATTATCTTATTTTATATCAAAATTGGTATAATTCATAATTTAATCTAAATCAACACTAATTATAATAAAAATAATTTTGTTAACTCATAATCAACAATTACCAAAAATCATTAATTACTTTATAAAATAACCTAATTATTAATTCAAATTATATCTAATTAGCCTAGTTACAAAAAAATATATAAATTTTTCAAAAAATCTTTAATTCAAAAATTCTAATGTTGTACGGAATCAAATAAACACGTATTACATTTATTTGATAGAGAAAAGATATTTAACATATCTTTAAATGTACAATGTGGATGGCAATAATGACTAATGATGATTACTAAATGCATCAATCTTGTAGATGATTTTCTTAAAATTGATCGAATAAAAGATTCAATTGAAAAACCATTTAATTTAAAACCAATTTGAACACATAATACCAAACATAAAATATAAAAAAATAAAAAAAGGAGGAAAAACTAGGCCCGTAACTTTTTCGGAAACATAAACAACAACAATAAAGGTCAGCGAGTGCCATGCATGGTGTCGTGGGATTCAAATTCCCAGTCGGGATGCTGCAATCATTCTTGCATTTAAGGGTTTATGCTCTTTCTCTTTTTTCCTAAATGATTTCTTCCTCTCTTGCTCTTGTTTACGTGTTCCTTTCATGTCTCATGCCCTTTCCCCCTCTTATGCCATGCCACATTGAATTGTGTTTATTGCCATTGGACTCTTCTCACTCTTCATACCAATATGTTTTTGTTTTTAGTCATGAAATATCTACCATATTTATGCAAGTTTTTTTTTCTGAAACAAGAATTATTTGTCAATATTTTACGTATGAATTAAGTTACCATTATAAAACTTAGGAAGTTCAATAAAAACTATTTTTTATTGTTTAATTTAATACTTTATTGGAGGGATTGAGTATAGTGGTCAGGTTCAATTTAGGATATAGTTTAATAACAACTCAGTTTAATTATGTTTTATTAAAATAATATCATTTTATTTTTAAAATTATTTAATATTGATTGGATTATGTTTAGATAATTAATATATTAATTATTTGAGTTAATCAAATTTGGTTAAAGGTTTAAATTTAAACCTTTATTATAGTTAAGTTATATATTACAAATATTTTAATTGAATCAACTTGATAAATTGAAGTATGGTTGATAATTATGACATTCAACAATTGTATGGTTAGATGTAAAGTACAACTGGGATTAAAAGTACATAAGAGATTTTGAGATTAATCTATACTTTTACTCCTTTTGGATTCCTTGACTTTTAGTAAATACATGCTTGACTCTTGTAATTTCAATTGATAATCACTAAACAGTTATAACTTTTAGCGTGCTTTTATGGACTATATTGCATTGTTTTTCATGCTTTCTTTCGTGATTTCTTGATATCGTTGTCATTGAGTGGAGCTTCCATGAAATCGTGTGATGTCAAGCAATTACACGAGGGACAAAGTCACAATTCAAATGATTGGGGGTGCTAGCTTGGGAAAATTAGATTGAAATGAAAAAAAAAAAACAAAATGAAAATTCATGGATATAAAAAAAAAATATAATCACAAAATTTTCGATGTTGAGAAACATGTATTTCTCTTGGATAATCATCCAAGAGAAATACATGTTTCTCAACATCGAAAATTTTGTAAGATCATGGAAGTGCAATACCCTCGACATCCGATCTAGTTTCCTCCCTTTATTAATTCTTGAGATTGATGAATTACGAAATGGTGGAGTAAAGTTTTTGAATTAATTTAAATAATCACAATTAAAATAAAATAAAATAAAAACTCAAAAGTACAAATTGTTTTTTATAGTTTTAATCATATTTCTTAAAGTCAATGTTATGATAGAATTAATTTATACAGTTTTAAAATCAATTATGATGTAAACTTTTAATTATTTAAAAAAATTTAAATTTATAATCATTAAAAAAAATTCTAATACCTAATGAATTAAGTTAGATGTCCGGCGTCTTTTAACAAATGCTGGATCAATGCCTTCTATGTTCAAACAAGAACTATCAAATCTAGCTGGGATGGACTCCCTATAATTAATGTTTCCAAGACTTTTTAAATCTACCTTGGTTGTATAAAATAAGAAAAAACAGGATTGTCCATAGTGATTTCCATTTCTTATTTCAATTTGGCACTTGCCATTTCTTATTTTAATCATACAAGGTATGTCCTAATTTGTTGTATTCCTGTGAGTTTACACTTTTCAAATTATTTTTTCATTTGAAAAATTACAAAATTATTTTTTTAAATATCACATTACAGACATGCACGTATTCAACAAAAGATAAGAGTCAAGAATTGGAACATTTTTGTTTGTCAAGAATGGTGATAGTTACACTTACATCTACTGTATTCGACGAAATAGGCAATATACATGAAAAAAGAAAAAAAAAGAGAGAGTATATATCCTCCTTATTATTTCCGACGAGTTCATCTGACATTATCTCTCTCATTTTTACATGTCTTCTCTTTGTTTTTCTAGCTGGCCAATTACAAGAATGATGAAAAATAAATAAAAAACTATGCTGAATAGTTAAGAGCTAGTAGAAATTGTTTGAGAATACAATAATTTTTGGTTTTAGATATTTTTAAAAATATATTTACGTTAAAACACATTAAATTAAAATTTTTAAAATAATTTAAAAATACTATTCATAACGTACCAAACACAAAATAATTGCAATGCAGAGATAATTGCTTTATATTTAAACACGACGAGGTTTTCTTCTCCACCAACGTCATGAAGTCATCTTCCTTACAATAACAATAACAATAATTAAAAAAGAAAAGAAAAGTCAAGTAGAATCATCAAGCAGAACAATGGGAAATCATTTACAATCAAGCATGAATCGGGCGCACAGATGGACTTTTGTAGTTCTCTAAGAGAAGCTTACAACCACTCCTCCTAGTCAATGGTACGTAAATTCAATGTCTACACCATGTCCTCCATCATTTCTACTAATTTGGTGAAGGGTGCCTTTGGCATCACATTAATTTTTATGGTGGTGGATTGAGAAAACAATTAAGTTTTTTTAAAAAAATAACCACTTGGTGTTTATGTGTTCTTCTTTTGATGCAATAACAGCCTAAATGATGATTATAATTCGATTCTCATCTCTTCAAATCCATCATTTCATGACTGTAGACAAACAAATGGCGATCAGGAATTTTCCAGGATTGCAAGCGTTTCATGATCAGCAAACAACAAGAGAGCATCACTAATCTATGACGTGCAAGACATCCCATCATAAACTTAGGCAACATATACCTCGAGATATAGATAGACTTGCCATTAATCTTGCTTTGATGGGAAAAAAAACATTATACTATTCATATTTTTGAGTATTTTTACTTTTTTATTTAATTTTTTTTAAATTATATATTAACAATTTTATATCTTTTTGAAATGTTGGTATTAAAAATGAAGTTTGAAAAATATAAAAATAATTAATTTAAATACTTTGAAAAATAACTACTATCATAATAGTTCTTCTATTTATCATTACAATTCAATAATACTTTGAAATATTTTTAAAGTGATTTTTTAGTTTTAAATTATTATTTTTTAATATTTTTTAATATATTAATATAAAAAAATAAAATTTTAAAAATAAAATAAATTATTTTAATATACTTTTTTTTTAAAAAAAAGCAGTTTAAAAAAACCTCAATCACTTTCAAAAACATATCTTAAGACCGGAAAATACAAACTTCACATTATATTTAGTTTCGAACCAAGAAAAGGTAATATTGTGCACAATTGAGCGAAAAATTAAATATCTTCGAACAAAATAAATGAAAGATTATTACACAGAAAGAAAACAAAAATTAAAAGCGGGAGTGTGAGGTCGCTTTTTGTTAAGATCTGTTTTTTACTCCCCCTTCTTTTTCTCTGAAAGATGCTGTCCACGAGTCCTTCTCCTCTCTGAGTTCACACGCACACAAGGATGCTCTGCTTGTCTCTTTTTCCTCATTTTTCTCTCAAACACAGGACCCTTCCTCTCTTGAAAAAGACTGCTCCTTTTTGTTTATAACTAGTTTGGCAGCAGGGAAAACGAGGGAAAACCCGAGGGAAAGTTTTAAAGGGTACATGCAATCTTTGTAGCATAATCTGCAAAGCCTCATCTGGGTTTTTCTGTTCAATCAAATTTGTCAACTGGGCACCCCTTTACCCCAAAAACCTCTCTAAAAAACTGAACTTGAGAAGGCTTCAATGATCAGTCTCGCAGACCTTTACCATGTTCTCACAGCTGTGGTACCACTTTATGTGGCCATGATTTTGGCTTATGGTTCAGTCAAATGGTGGAAAATATTTAGCCCTGACCAATGTTCAGGGATCAACAGATTTGTGGCTCAATTCGCTGTACCTTTGCTTTCTTTTCACTTCATTTCCACCAACAACCCCTATGCTATGAACTACAGGTTCATTGCAGCCGATACTCTTCAAAAAATTATAGTCTTGGTGGTTTTAGCTATTTGGACCAGAGTTATCTCTAGAGGCTCCCTTGAATGGTCCATTACTTTATTTTCACTCTCTACTCTCCCAAACACTCTTGTTATGGGCATCCCTTTGTTGAAGGGTATGTATGGAGAAGACTCAGGGAGTCTTATGGTCCAAATAGTTGTTCTTCAATGCATAATATGGTACACATTGATGCTGTTCTTGTTTGAGTATAGAGGAGCTAGAATCTTGATTGGGGAACAGTTTCCCGACACTGCTGGTTCTATAATATCATTCAGGGTTGACTCTGATATTCTTTCTTTAGATGGTAGAGAGCCATTGCAAACTGATGCTGAAGTCGGTGAAGATGGGAAGTTACATGTTACTGTTAGGAAATCAACTAGCTCAAGATCAGACGTGTTTTCTCGGATGTCTCATGGTCTAAACTCGGGCCTTTCAATGACTCCTAGACCGTCTAATTTAACCAACGCAGAGATATACTCCCTTCAATCTTCTAGGAATCCTACCCCAAGAGCTTCCAGTTTTAACCATACTGATTTTTATTCTATAGTTAATGGCAAGAATGCAAGCAATGCTAGTCCAAGACACTCTAACTTCAGTAACCTGCAATTTGATGAAGAAAGTGGAGGGCTTGGGGTGTTTGGTAATGTTCCAAGAGCAAATGGAAGCGCTTATCCTACTCCACCTAATGCCGGGATCTTTTCTCCCGGGGGTAAAAAGAAGGCAAATGGGACTGAGAATGGCAAGGATTTGCATATGTTTGTTTGGAGCTCAAGTGCTTCACCAGTATCAGAAGGTGGCCTGCATGTCTTTAGGGGAGGGGATTATGGTAATGACCTTGGCGGGGTAGCTAACCAAAAAGGTATAAACACTAACCTTGATAGTATTTGTTTTTGGATTTTGTTGGTTTCTTGCATGGCTTGGTTGTGATTACAAGATATCTGGCACAAAGTTGTAGTTTTTTTCCTGGAACCTTGTGTATATGTCTTGTTGATACTTGAAAGTTTGTGGTTTTTTTTTATTGGAGAAGCCTTATTTTTCTGTCATGTCAGTGGGATTTGTTGGTTTTTTGTTTGTTGCATCTTTTGTAGCTATTCATTTTGCCTTCGCTATAGCATGGGCATAACCTTGATGCCTTTATCATCAACAAGTGTCTTCTTTATTTTTGTTTTTATTTCCATAATTCAATCACTAGTAAATCTTAGTAACATCTCTAGTTATGCAACTTTCCTGGTATATTGCAAACACGCTTGTTCCTTTTTCATTTCATGTTTAGAGTACTATGGCATTTCTTTTTCCTGCTTTATAAAAAAACAGAGTCGCCTGTTAATATCATTTTCTCAGCCACTGATGTTTTTCAGTTTTGATGTTTAGATTATGAAGAATTTGGTCGAGATCAGTTCAGCTTTGGAAACAGACCTGTACATAATGGGATAGACCGTGACGGTCCGGTGCTTTCTAAGCTTGCTTCAAGCTCCACAGCTGAGCTACACCCAAAGAGTGCTGCTAATGGTGAACCGAAGCCAACTGCCATGCCTCCTACTAGCGTTGTGACAAGACTCATTCTCATTATGGTGTGGAGAAAACTTATCAGGAATCCCAATACTTATTCCAGTCTAATTGGGCTCACATGGTCTCTTGTTTCGTTCAAGTATGGTGCTAAACTATACAATCCATATTTTGTTTTTTGTTTAGAACTTCTGTCTTGTTGCATTACCTGAAAACATTTACAATATAACAGGTGGGACTTGGAGATGCCTCAAATAATTGCTCATTCTATATCTATTCTATCCGATGCTGGTCTAGGGATGGCCATGTTTAGTCTTGGTAAGTTAATAGTCAGATCATATCGAACGATTTCTTGACTTGTTTGCTTGATATGTCTTGGCAATTGTTGACTATATAAAACCATCACATTGGATTGTAGGTTTGTTCATGGCATTGCAGCCTAGGATTATTGCTTGTGGAAACAAAGTTGCTGCCTTTGCCATGAGTGTTAGATTCCTCACTGGTCCTGCAGTCATGGCTGCTGCTTCATTTGCTGTTGGCCTACGAGGAGTTCTACTGCACATTGCCATAGTGCAGGTAAAACCCTGAAACCAGATGATAAACATTTCCCCAAATGTGACCATGGACAGTTTTTTGTTTGAATATCATTTGACATACTGTATTTGAATTTTCAGGCAGCTCTTCCTCAAGGGATTGTGCCCTTTGTCTTTGCGAAGGAATATAATGTTCATCCTGACATACTGAGCACTGGGTTCGAAACTCTAAATTCTGCTACAACTCTAATATAATTGTGTCTGAACTGCATTTGTTTCTGTTTTTTTTTTAAAAAAATATTGGTGAGAAATTCATCTGCCTGTTCATAATTCATTTTCATGGGATCACTAGGGATACCAACGGCTCCCTGTAATCATGGCAAATATGTTCTCTTTTCTTTTGTATAATCATGGCTCTTAATGCAAGATAGTTTCACAATACTAGAATAACAGCGCGTATTAGCTTTAGCTTCCACACCATTTGTTGAACTGTGTTTGCTCTTCATTTTACACAATTATTTTGACCTCTAATGTTATTTATTTATCTTGATTTTCCCTTGCTGCAGAGTTATATTTGGGATGCTAATTGCTTTGCCAATCACACTGGTATACTATATTTTGCTTGGACTTTGAAGTTGAGGGCAACCCTGGAGCTGATGAGCAATGATTAGTTACTTACGTAGGTGTACCTAACACATTTGGCCTTTGGGTTTTTTTGGGCATTCTCTAACAGAACATGGACTTGAAGAGAAACTAGGGAGAGGGATTTAGGAGTAGGAAATGGAACAATATGTAATTGTCTAGTTGAAAGAAATCTGTACTAGTCTTTTTGCCTTATTCTCATCTCTAAAGCCCTTTTGCCTTATTCTCATCCCTGAAGCCTTTTTGCCTTGCTCCTCTGATTAAAGAAAGTGGAGCTGGTATTTTGAGGTTCCACTGATTATTTAGCAACCCTTTTCAATATTACAAAAAAGAAGATTGTCACGGAAATCTGGATGGAAGGCTCAGCTGAAACCTGTGTCCACTGCAACAAGGACCAAAACATAAGAAATATGGGGGGTTTCTGGGCTCCCCCTTTTAGGTTTAAGGATCTAGAAAGGTACCTATGGTCCCTTGTGAGGCTGTCTTCTGGAAGTGGCAGGACTTTCTCCATTGATTCTGTGACATGAAAGTTTTTCTTCTTTTTAAATGAGAAAAGCAATAATCCTTTAATGGTTAAAAGCTTTTAATCTTCATGCTTCCCATTCTTTTCAGCAAAATATGCCCTAGCAGCTATTTAATGTATAGATTGTATTGGTGGTAGTCACATAGAAGTTAAAGAATTTAAGATCACTTATTTAAGGATTCTGGATTACCTAATTATTTACTATATTATGCAATGGTGGCAAGGTGAATTATTCATTTGCTTTATGATAATGCTGGTGTTGCCAAGCAACACGGACATCAAAATTTGCTTGAGAATAAAGTGGGATATGGTGACATGGAATATTCATCTTTCAAGAATTAAATTTCTGTTAATGGATGGCAACTAGGGAACCCTTTTTCTTAAATTCTTCCCACCTCCAAATATGCTTTGCCCTTCCAAGAAGCATGATCTATTGACTAGCAGTACTAGGGCTATGGAAAGTTGTGCAAAATCAATATTTTGGACTTATTTTATAGAAATTTTTAGTTGATTTAAACTGTTTTTTTAAATTCTTCTGAAAATAAATAAATTAATATTAACTGATTTTAAATTTGTTTGAAAATAAAATTTCATATTTGCAGTTTTCTTTGGATAACATCCTAGCACTTTCTAATGGAGGAAATTTTTGGGTCGGCCTTTGGCTTTGATATTCTTCATTTAAGTGTTATTATAATAATATTTTTATAGTTATGAGATTTGAGAAGGATAAATTAAAAAAAAATATTATTTTGATTAATTAAATATTTTTAAAATATAGTTTACACAAGGCATGATTTCAACCATAATATTATAAGTAGTGAAACAGAATCTATATCCTTGTTTAATTAAGTAGAAAATTGATCAAATATAATTTTATTCACGGCGCATCACGCATCAAACGGAGTTAATGGCACTTGGACGGACTATTGTTCATACTGTATATTTATACCTCTTATATGCTCTTTCAAATACCATGTTACAATTAAAAAAGATATCAAAAGAGGTATCTTTATTTTTAGGGTTGTAAAGTGAATCAATTCCTTTATTATGATCCCTAAAGCCCATTTTTAAGCTGGAAAGATGTCTCCTTGAAGTCCAGAGTTCCAAGAATTCTCAAAGACAAGAGGAAAAGGAAAAATATTAAATTTTGCTCTTAAATGTTTCCTTGAAGTTCTGTTTTGGTGTCTAAAGCAAGCAAATAAAGATTGGCTGATGAAATTGTTTTTATGCATTCAATTGGATTTCAGAAATATACAAACAAATAAACATTCTATATTAAAACCAAATTATTAAATTCAATTAAGTCGAGCACCCAGCGCAAAAAATAAATTATAGATTAGACGAATTAATCTAAATTGAGATGTGTTAATCTAAAATAATATTGTTTTATTTTTATTTAAAAATAGTAAAAAATTATTTTAAATGCTTCTATTTTTTAAAGTAAATTAGCTAGTTTTTAATCGAGGTGACTAGGTTTAATTAAATCAATATATTATCAGATAGCCTCTCAATTTAAATCAAATTTAATAATACATAATAAAACTCTAAATAAACTAATGATAAAAATAGATCTTTAACAAAACTTCCTTGTGTTAGTACTTTTTGTTTAATATTTTATAATTATGAAAGGTGTAGTTCAAATGATCAAGTTTTAAATTTATTTTTTTAGATATTATCTATTCGAGCCTTATAAATTTTAAAATTATTAGAAATTTATATAATTATTAATTTTAAAATTTATAAGATTGATAAAAATACAAAAATTCAAATGACTAGGTAATTTTTTAAACTTCAACATTCCTTTTATTTTTTTATATTTTATAGGAATACAAATTATAATTTTAAAATTTAAAAAAACTTGTTTTCTTCACAATATATATATATATATATTCAAAATTAAGGAATGAAAAATATAAAGATAAGATCTCCTGCTAGTAAAATTTGTGAAAAATATTGATTAATACTTCGACAGGGATGAATTCTAATAATTTACTCCAACCCAAAACATAAATAAAGAGAAGAATAGTTTTTCTAAGCGGAGGTCCAAACTAGCAAAAGAATTATGTTTTTAAAATAAAATGAATCACTTCTGTAACTCACCGCAGCTTCTGCTCCATTTCCTATTCTGATGGCCATACCTATATCTCTGCATGCCGATTGAAAATTAGAGGATCAAATGGTGTCCCATCATTTCACCTCATCGGAAGCCGAATTCTCAGACCAAGCATGCTTAATTTATGGAATTATAATTAAATAATTGTGGGAAAGAGAACACAGCAATTTGCCTTTTTACTCGTAGTCTGCAGAATGCGGTCAGTGGCGAAGACTACCAAAAGTTCTTTTTATGTGTGCAATGTGACACAATCTCCATCCACAGCAGACAACACAGCTTATTGGCCCTAATTAATATCGCAAGTGGGTCCAGCTTTTCATTTCTTTATTTTCATGGCTCAGAAGACACCAATTGAAGCATGAAAAGTTCGAAAAGTTGGAGATGACCCTAGTGAATATAATGATGAAACCAGTTTCTTATTTTTCTTTTTCATGATCTTCCATACAATGTGCAGCACGTGTTCCACTTTCATGGCCACTAGGCATCCCTCAAGGCCTTACGTAGTTTTGGCCCTTTTGCTTTCAATTTTTTAGTGACTAGAGCTGAAGATCAGCGTACCTGGAATATTGAATAATCACACCACCCCATTTGCCTTTATAATGCCATGAAAGACATTTGAGGTTACAAGAAGTTGTAAAGTCAGATGAAAGGCTAGTTTTATGGGAAACCATGGCCAGAAAATATGTCGGAGGAAGGTTTGATGTGAAAGGACTGGCTGCATGTTTTTGAATAATCGGGAAATGGGAAATATAGAAACCCTAGCATGGTTGGCAGAAAGAAAAGAAAAATTTAATGATGGTGGGTTTGAGACACCGATTTGAAGTTTTTCAGATGAATCAATATTTTAAAGATGAATTTTTATGTGTTGTTTGTGACTGCGATCAATCGCACAATTATATCTATTATGTAACATGATTAATCACGCGAGATTATAATAAACCTTTGCTGTCGTATCCATTTAATATCGTAATTAACCACGCAGCTCCTCGCAATGCTAAAAAAAGATTAATAAATAGTGAAAGATTATATACAAAAACACCAAGACCACGTGTAGCTCACATCTGAGGAAGAAGACTTACTGAATTTTAGTGCTAGTGAGATTTGATCTCACATGATTTGTGACCATAGCAACTTTATGAGCTAAGTTGGATAGTAGCAATACCTAAATTTGTATGTTAACAAGACTTACTAGTTTAAATTGGCGATGACCTCGTAGACAAATTGCTTGCTTGAAGAGTAATGGAAGGTCAGGGAGTGGTCATGTTTTAAAAGAGAAGAAGTCGAAAGTTCCAAATAAATCTTAGGCAGCTATATATTATATCTAGTTAACAACAATATTTTCTTCCACATTCCTTCATGTCAAAATAGGTGGATTCTAACCATCTAAATAGTGCCCAAATAGTAATAACTTGAAATCAAAAAATTTACTTTCTTTATAGTCTCAGGTTCGAGTCCTTAATTACTTATATAATGGTTACTGGAGGTTTATATAGTCATTAACTTTAAAGCCTATAAGATTAGTTGTGGTACGCACAAACTAGACCGAGCACCTATATTAATCTAAAAAAAATAGGTGGACTCTCACATGGATGGAGAGGGGTTGCTCGGAAGGAACCTTTGTGTCAATTAAGTGAAAAAATATAATGCGCGCTCTGCATGAATCCAATTTTATTGACCCAACCTTTTTTTTTTATCAATTTAGATTCTAGTTGAAATTTTTTTTATTGTAAATAAGGTCTAAGAATATAAATTTAGAATTGGTTTCGTTAACCTAATGAGATAATTTATGATTCAATTAAAATTTATAAATTTTAATTAGTTTTAAATGATATTATTTTGATATTTTAAATTTTTTTTGAGTTAAAGAACTTGGTATATAAGTTCAATAATAATGCACTAATCCATTCACGTGGATATTTGTATGAGACATATTATAAAATAATTAGTGATTAATCGCTTTGCAAGTGTGAATAAATAGTAAGGCTAGTTTATGTTATAATTTTTCAAAGCAAAGGGTCTAGTGATCCAATTACAATTTCGTTAAAACAAATTATAAAATATTTAACTCCTTAGATTAAAATTAAATTATTAAATAGGTAAGTGTTTAGTTGATATGAGAATTGAATATCAATTACAATAATTTTCTTATGTTAACAACTAATGTGACAGGAGATAATGCATTTTCCATTAAAGAAAATCTTTCAAATAATATTCCATGCCACTTTAGCAAATGGTTTGAGGTCTCATTTCCACTATGAAATAAATAAATAAAAAAAATCTTTCGATTTAAATTTTTATTTGGCAACCTAACTCTAAAAATGTTCATGTGCATGTCCTATAGGTTGAATTCATTTTTATTTTTATTTTCAAAAAATGAGTGCTTGTATGACGTTCAAGTCCATTAGCCAACTCAAGCAAAGACAATTGACGGCAAAAGGTCCGAACCAGATGGTCTTCTCCAATGAGTTATCAGGCTTTACAGGTGGCTCGTATCCAACTTAAAGGGCTTGTTTTTTTTCTTAGCTGTGATAAAACCTCATCTTTATGCTTAATCTTGTGCTTGTTTTTCCTTTCCTTTTTTTTTTTTTAAAAAAATTATCTTGCTAGACTAATCCACACATTAACTGAAGCTAAATCCCTTCTTAAATAATATTAAATAAACCTCCATGCCAGCCTTTTGGATTAGAAATTAACAATAAAATCATCCTCTTAAATTAGTAAATTAATTTTTATAAAAAAATCTCATATTCAAATCCTCGAGTCTCCTCTCGGATTAAAAAACGAGAGAATAGATCTCATAATAAGATTTGCACAATACCTTTCAGTCTATTTAAGTGCATTTATAAATGGAAATTAATTTAACTGTTTATTTAAACGTTTCCCAGATACCTTAGGGCTTCATCTGGTATCTTCACAAAAGAAACATGCCTCTAGATGAGTGAGTTACAATGGGCCTGCCCAATATCCTTGTCAAGGCTTGTGAGCAAAGCCAGGAGTTGTATTACTAAAGAACGAAATTCATTATCAAAATGGACCATAGTTATTTTAACTATGGCCTAATTTAGAGTCTACTTTGCTAAAGATCTAGAGTGAGTGCAAGATAGATGAGCTGACTTGTAAATTGATAGGTCAATCTAAAATATAATTTTATTTTCAAGAACTAAAAATAATATTATTTAATTAAAAAACTGGTTTAAAATAAAACTCATCTCAAATCAAGTTATAAAATGATTAATTATCGAGTTTTATAATCTTTAAAGGATTGTTTTTGGACTTAGGATCCCCTGTTTATTCATTTGCCTTTCCTCAACATCATTGCAATTTTGCAATGGTATTGTGTGTTCTATAAGAAGAATCCAATAATGTTTTGCTATTTTTGGTACTTGATTATTTTCTCCTTTTAATTGCCCTGTGATCTTTGTTTATGATGAAGAAAAAAAACTTTTGACCGCCATGATGTTTTCTCTTGACCACAATTTTAATTAATTTGTAAAAATTGCACCAACCAAAAATAATATTGCGAATCATTAGTAATTAATAGCTTACTTGCTTTGACACTTAAGACTGTCTTTTCCATGACTCAATTTAAGGTTAGAGACATGAGTTAGGTGAGTCAATCTAGGGTGATCATATTAATTTAAATAATATTGGTTTATCTTATTTTATTTTAAAATAAAAATTAGAGCAATATTGCTTTGAAAAGTTTATTTATCTTAAAACATTAAATCAGGATATAATCAGATTGATCATGCCGTGGACTGATTGATTAATTAATTAAATCAATCAGTACAACATTCATTTGTTTTAATTTGAAAACAATTTTAAATTGACAACTGACATATTACTGAGTTGACCCGCTGGCCTACTCGACACTTCAAATAAGATTAATGTCGAGAAGAGTTGTGCTTAACATCAGGGGACTAATTAATGGTGTGGGGGTGCTTTCTACCTGCCTTTCAATGAATTCGAAGATTTTGATTTTAAGAACTAATATTAAAAAAATAATATACAGAGATAATCTTACAGATACATTAATTAATATTATTTACCATTGGACCATACATTATACGAATTACGGTTAAGGACTGGCTAGTGGGATTGGGGTCAGCATACATCTTCTTTTAAAGCGTGGAATTTGAGCTCCCATCTTACAAGTTCATGGAAAAAAGGATTTTTATAAACCTTTTTTCAGAAATGGCTTAATTTTATAAAATTATCACATGGACAAATTTTCAAGCTCCAAAACAATTTGAATGATTGATGAATCAGCACTGTTTATATAATTAATTAATTAATTAATTAATCATCGATGAACTATCATCACTGTTTTTTGGAGAAGGAAGGAGCTAAGGTCATGCTGCAATCATGTGGCTTGCAATTCATAAATCTACCGGCCTTTCAATTAGATTATTTTTAAGAAATTTTGATTTAATTAATGGACCTTAATTTATCTGGGTTTGAGAGATATTCAAGACCAAATTGAACCTTTTTTTTTTAGCTTTTAACCAAAATTAACCAAAAAACCCAGAAAGAACATATAGTTGGGTTAATTTCAAATAGGTTTTTATAGATGTAATTTGATTAATTTGCCGGTATTTACCACAAACTGGCCATAAAATAAAGATCACAAGAGGGAAATTAGAAATAAAATAAGAAATGTACTGAACATGTAAATATGAGAAGGGTACCATAAGGTTTCAAAAATCTAAAGACCACACATATCCTAGCTCCCATTATCATTAGACCTCCTTTATGCTGGGTCCACTACTTTTGCACATAACCTTATCCTAAAACGACATAATAAGTCAAATCAAACGACTATAAATAAAATGCCCCTTTTTTCTTAAAAAAAAAACCCAAAACCACCGAAAGGCAGAGATAGAGAGCCCTCTACTTTTTTTAACACAAAGAGGGACTGAAAATCTTCACTTGCGGGTCATCTATCTTCTCCTACGGCAACCCGAAAACACAACATCAACATGCAGCCTGAAAACTGTCAGGAGAATTCACAGTTGTACCGGTTTCTTGCCGAGAATGGAATGATTAACGTTGGTCCATACGGTTTTCCGGCTGCGATGCAAACCTTGTGTACCTCATCTTCCACTTCCTACCATAACAGTAATTACCACTTTGAAAGGTCTGTGATAACTGACATGACACCAGAAGATAGAGCTCTTGCTGCTTTGAAGAATCACAAGGAAGCTGAGAAGAGAAGGAGAGAGAGGATTAACTCTCATCTTGATAAGCTCAGAGGCCTCCTTCCTTGCAATTCCAAGGTAATATACATATTTTATGATATATGATCTCGTGTTTCCTTTTCTTTTCCTTTCTGAATTGATCATGTTTCTACTCATGAAGTTTGAGGGATTATATTAAAACTCTTTCCCTAAAATTTCTTGTCAGGATTGTTTTATAAGAGAAAGGGATCAAGAAAACTAAAAAGATTGTAAGCTTTGAAGGGGTTTTCATGGAAAATATTGTAGTTTTTTTCTTGCTGTCTTTACTTTTATTTCTCTTTTGGGATTCATACAGAATATGAAACGAATTGGTATTGATTTCGGGGTTTTCCATAGTGTTTTGCTTCAATAATTTTGACTGTTTGGTTGCTGAGAATGTAGTGGAAAAAGTTGAAATTTCGAGCTTTAGACTTTTCAGTCATTAATTATCTTTGACCCACAAAGCCGAAATCCCTGCTGACAGACTTGACCCTAGCCCAACTCAAATCGTTTGGCATTTGTTTTTTTTACTTGAATACCCATTTTTTGAAGATTAACAACAAGGGTTTATGCGCTTCACTCATTGAATTTTTTTTTATCCGTTTCTATCCCTCATTTTCTTGGTAACCAAACTGGAAGGATCTATACAAGGCTTATCGCTGATACAGTAAAAATTCAGATTCTGAAACCTTGGATCTTCACAAACAAGTCTTCTGAAACTTTTGAATTATTGTTCAAACTGCAAGTACAGATACCTGCAAAAGTAAAAGCAGCGAACTCTTTTCTTTACATAGGGTTTGTGCTTTTAGGAAAGTTGCAAGGCTTTTTACATTTAGAATCTACTAAAGCTAGCTAGGGTTTCTAATCGATTCTTTTACTTTGTTTCAATTTTTACAGACAGACAAAGCTTCACTTCTAGCAAAGGTTGTTCAAAGAGTTAGAGAACTGAAACAGCAGACCTCAGAGCTTCCTGGACTTGAATCTTTCCCATCAGAAACCGATGAAGTCACTGTACTTTCTGGTGAATATTCAAGTGATGGACAATTAATATTCAAGGCATCTCTGTGCTGTGAAGACCGATCGGATCTCATGCCAGACCTAATCGAGATACTGAAATCTCTACACTTGAAGACATTGAAAGCAGAAATGGTAACACTAGGAGGAAGAATTAGGAATGTTCTTATCATTGCGGCTGACAAAGATCATAGTGTCGAGTCGGTCCATTTCTTGCAAAATGCATTGAAGTCTTTACTAGAACGCTCGAATTCTAGCGAAAGATCGAAAAGGAGAAGGGTATTAGACCGAAAATTAGTAATCCAATGATGATTAATATCGTTCATGTGCTTGTCTTAGTCTCCTTTTAATCTTTTTTTTTGGAAAATTCTTAGTTGTTGCAGGCTTGTGTTGTATTAATCTCTATTGTGTGGGTTTGTTTGTTTTAGTGTAAACCCCAAAGAATTGAAGATAAAAAAAGAAGGGAAACGTATTTGTATCATTTAGTCTGGGTTTTTAACTGGTCTAGGGTTTTAGGATATTCTCAGTCTCCTTCATGGTCATATCTTACATGTAAGGGGATCATAGAGCAGAAGAATCTAAGAATCTGAACTGAAGATGACCAAGAAGATCAGAAATCTTTGGACGTTGTATGACTGCGGTGTCTGTAAAAGCAAAAAACTCAAGCGAGTTTCCAAGTAGAGTTGAAGAGTATTTCTCAGTGCGTAGTACAAGGCATGTCAATCTCCTCCATAGATTTCATATGATTGTCTTCTTTAATGATATTTGGCAGTACAAGGCATGTCTTTATCTACTTTTCTTCAATGTATGTGTAGAACTGGAGTTCCGTTATGGAGCATTTTGTCTTTAATGTACTCTGATTTTAAAGAAAGCAAGAGAAGGAAAAGATTTTGAAGTTATTGTAGACTGGTTGTGTTTGATGCGTTCCCAGAATTTGCCTTTAAGGGGTATTAAATTGCAGTGAAAGAGACTGAATAGGACTGTAGAGAACAACAGTTCCTGCTAGAGAACTTAATTACGGTTTTGTTTTTTTGGAGTTTTTTTTTTTAAATAGCTCATTCATACCAAAAAAATATATTTAGCAAACTAGAAAACTAAAAATAAATAACATATTTCAATAAGCTGTGTTGTTCCCATGACAGAAACGGCATAACTCTATTGAAATCTAAATAATATTTTTTTTTGAAATTAAAAAGTTGTACCGATTGCGTAAAAGCAGCCTTCAATTTTTTTTTTTGAAGGTTGGCTATATCCAATCTTTATAATTTCTACTATTTTTAAAGCTGATTGTCTTGATTATCATCAACCAGAAGTGTAATCTTTCATTTTTTTTTTAGTTTCAAGTGTGAATGGAACTCAATTACTTTCAAACAGCATTAATTAGGTAAGCTCATCAATTAACTTCAACAATGTTGAAGATGATCTTGCTAGTTACTTCTATCGCAAATGGCCTAAATTTTGTCCCCACTATGTCAGAAACAATATTTAGCATCAATTAAATAATTGATCAGAAATTTTTCCGTTATAAATGTATATATACAAAAAGAAAGGTCTAGATATGGGCTTTAATGACTTTTCTATTGCATGAACATGTATTACACTCTCTCATTTAGGTTTATAAAACTTGATCAGATTACTTTAATCTTGGTAATCATCTAATTCAAAACCTAATCCAAGTTTGATTTTACTTCAAATTAATCTTTTTTCTTTGAAATAGTGTTGTTATTCACTATTATAAAATTGACAAATACAAATAAAAACATTAATAGAATGTTTTTGTTGATAAATTGTAGTAAATTTTACCGATAAAAGTATTTCATCAATATATACTAAGAGAATTATAGTGAAAAAATTTAAAATAAAGCTAAAAAATACAATGAATTGTTATTTATACAGATAAAATTACTGTCGATATTAATATTATTGATAAAATCCATTCGTAAACCCTTTGATAAACTATTCACTTCTTATTGACATTATTTATCATGTCAATTACAAAAGGTATCATTAACAGATTAATTTTATCAGTATTTTCAAAGAGTTATGAAACTGTTCACTTCTTAATTGCATTGTTAATTACTGTTTTTTACATATAAAATCATCGGGGGATTGAAAATGTGATATTTGAGGGGTTTTTGGAATTTTTTTATTAAATTAAAAATTTAAATTAAATATTACAAAAAGAATCACTAACAGATTAAAAAGTCATTGATAATATTTAAGGTTTTTTTTAATTTTTAATTAAATTAAAAATTTAAATAAAATTTTGCAGATAGAATCACCAACAGAATAAGTCAAAATATTAAAATTTCATTATCCACCAATTACATATCCTAATAAAAAGGTTAAAATCCCTCATTTCACAACAAACATGCCTCTTCTTCTTTTCTCTCTTTTCTTTATGTAAAAAACACCAAAATCCCCTTTCTTTTTTCTTTTTTCTTCTCTCCTCAACTCTTTTTATCCTCCACGCTAAGGCATGTCTTCTTCTCTTTTCTTCTCTTCTATTTTTAATGTTTTTTTAATTAACATACCTTATGATTTTGATTTTTTTTCCTCTTCTTAGCCTCACTCACAACTATATTAAGATAAGATTTTTTTAATGTTTTTTTTATTATATATTTTTTTTAATTTTTTTTTGTTCTTAATAATTTTATAAATGTTGTTATAAGATTTGTTTTTTCATATGAGATCAATTTTATTAGATTTTGTTTTTCAATTTCAATTCAATTCTTTTATTTGTTGCTAGATTATATGTTCTGAAATAGGTTTTCTAGGTCAAGTGAATTTTTTTTTATAGTTGATTTATTTATTTGTTGTTGTTATTGTTGTTTATTTTTTTGTGTTATTTATTTATTGCAAATTTGTTTGAATTGATTTTATTCTTATTTTTTCCAAGCAACTTAGTTCCAGTGTATTATGGAGTGTTGATTTATATTAATTTAATTATTTTCTAGTTCTATTAAATATATTTAAAAAAAATATTTTTAAATAATTACTAACAGAATTACATACGATATTTTTATTGGTTATATGACAAGCTTCGTAAGGGAAATACTGACAGAATGAAACATGTATTTTTTTTTATGCACGAATCCTATTAGTAAATTTACTGGTAATAAATATTTTTTATTATCGATAGAATTACTGACAGATAAAAAATTACTGACGATAGTTTTATCGACGAAGCATTCACATCCGTGATCTTGCTGGTAAATTTATTACTAATGGAATGATGGTTAAATACCAATGTAAGATTTTATTAGTAAATATAAGAATTCTAATAATGATTTATTTATTTTTTAAATAAACAAGTCTTCTTAATGATTGTTTTAAGGAGAATTTTAGGCTGAGTCGACTCCAAAGTTAGTTATAATCATCCTCTGTATTTTAATATTGTCTTTTAAGGTTTAATCCTTTGATAAGTTAAGCAAACAAAAGGAATCAATGGTTTTGTGATGTCGTTCATATTGGACTTGTGACCATTGACCCTACTTAGATCTTGAACGAGCCACGGAAATGACACTTCCTAAGCAAAATGAGAGGGTCAAAGATCACAAAACTTATTGGAGCCCACATGAAATGGAGACAAGGCAAAGCATATCATGTATATATAGTTTCTCTTTGATTATACCACAACTAAAGGGAAATCTGCCGATGAAGTTGTCAATTCTTATTGGTGTGAATGTTAACCTAGCCGCAACAAGGAGGGTTCTTCTGGGATTTCAAAATCTGTTGGGGTTTGAAGTTCTGATTAATGGAAAAAATGCTTTCTTTATATGATTCAAGTCGTTGCTTTTTTTCTCAAAAAAGTATCTACTTTAATTTTTGTCGCATGGTTACAAAATTTCTATCAAGCATTCCTTGAAATTTATGCTTTTATGTTCTCGATTATGCACACATAATAATACCCCTTTAAGCTTTTAGAGAGACAAGAAAAATTACCTTTAATATTTTTCTTACCAAGAACAATCCAAAACACATTCATGTTAGATGTGTATTAGACTGTAATAAAATCTAATTCATATCGCCTAGAACATATACACTTACAAATTAATTAGAATACAAGGTATTAATTATATCTCGTTTTTCATAATCAGATTTTCACTTCACCTTCTCTAGTAGAATAATTTTATATTGTATATTTATTCATTAAACACACCCAGTAATAACATCAATTTGTCTAACTCCAACGACCACTGAAAAAATGTCACTAGGTAAATGAACTAAGTTTTAACTAATTCACTTTGATACTCAAATATGCAATAGAGACTTAATCTTAGGCTTTGCCATTTAAGTCTTCAGTATTGAAGAACCTAGCCAATTGTAACATATAATTAACAACATAGCTATTAAGGATTTCATGTTGAATATATTAATTTGATCATTCTAAAAGATATTGTTTTAAAATAATATTATTTTAATTTTAAAAAAAAATTAAATCAAGTTTTGATCAAATCATTTAACTACACTAAATTAACTTTAATTTTTTTTGAAAAACTTAATTTGGGCTGAAATCCTAAAGCCGGATTTGATTTTGTAATTATCAACAAGAGAACCATGTGGTTATTAATCATCATCGTCATCATCTAACCTCGTCATAATTTGACCAATTGTTTAAAGTGTATGCAGTTTCATCCACTTTATAGGTATACAGCATCTGCAAATTTTGGAGATAGAATAGAGAGAAGCGTGCAAAAAGGAGTGCCAGCCAAAAGAGTCCAATCATGGACAAAGATAAAAGAGGTTTAGCCTTTGAATTCAACGTGCTTGATCGTGCGTGGGTAGGGGACTCATTTTCCTTTTCTACATCCCTCTTTCTTTATTTTTCCACGAGGAGACAAATGCATCGTGTAGGAGGTGGCTTTGTCGGGGACGTGCCATTCTCTCTCGCACATTTGTCTGTCATTGCCGCCCTAGCGTGCTGCCTTTTGCTTGCTCTTGCTCTCGCTCTCGCTGTTTACTTTTTTGTTTCATTGTTTTGTTCTCCCCTCAAGCAATCATTACACTCATTCCCTTTTCTCCTTCTTGGAGCTCGGGCAAATTCTTGATTTGTTTAGGGATGGGCCATTTAAGTGTACCTCTGTTTTTTTTGTCTTTTTATTCTCTTGAGGTTTTTGGCACTTGTTGTAATCTTGGATTCATTCTTGAGATTGCCTAGCTTCGTGAGGAGCAGGTACCATAGACTCATAGTTGTGAGGCCTGGCAAAGGCCCCAGGTTGAGGTCTACTATCGTAATAAACTAGACGAAGGCTCCTCCTCACCCCCATTGGCGGTGTTACTAACTTACCGTCATGGAATATTTTTCACCTGTAAATATAATTAATTAAATAAATTTTTTATAATCATGGCTCTAATTTGAAAAACTACATAAGGTATAAACTAATAATGTTGAGAGAGAGAGAGAGAGATTTTTCTTAAATGACGTAGAAGAATGAATGTTGAAGACTTAATTATGATACATTTAAATACTATGATTCTCAATTTTTATTAAATATAAAATGCAAAGCCATGAACATATATAATTTTTATTAAATATAAAATGCAAAGCCATGAACATATATTAATAAATTAGTAAAATTCTCAAGGATGAATGTTAAAGAAGTAGAAAATACATTATGTAAGAGGTTTAGGTAAAGGGTGTGCATGCCAATAAATACACACAATATAGAATTTAGAATTTGAAAAAGAAAGGCAATGTTAGTTTGCAAGGACAACAACAAATTCAATAGATATCGTGTAATGATTCATGTGAGCAATGGACTTGACATGAACATGAGACTAGGATAATGGACCATCTAAACTTGCAATAAATACATTAGAACTGGTAGTAAAGGGTTGACTATTAGACATCTAGCTTGTGGGAGAAAGGGGTAGTGGAGTTGTGGAAAGTTTTCAGTGGTTTTCAGACATGGCTAGTTGAGGAGAAAACTATCCAGATCATAGGTGAAAGGCTGTCAAACATGGGGCATGATTAAAAATACTTTACAAAGTCACTAAGTTCATGGAAATTTAGGAGAAACTGTTCAACACTTGTTGAAATAAGGCTACTAAGTTAAAGAGAACATAAAGGAGAAACTACCCCCACTATATCCTAAAAAACAAAGATGGTAGCTTTGCTTTGTAACTTCCTTAAAATTGTGTATAAATAGGCTTGAAATTTTTTGATGTGTAGGGTGCAAGTTTTATACACAACACATATAAGTGTATTATGTATTTCTTATGTTAAAGTGTTAATAAAGTTTAGGAATTCTCCTGTATGTGTTGTGCACTATTATGTTTTGTTGCTTGTGTTAATTTTGCTTGTTTACGATAAGTTAAAGTATGAGAATCTATTTAGAAAAGTGAAACACATAATTGTAGGAAAATACCAACGAAAAGGTGAGGAAAGAAGGAAAGACTTAGTCTAGTGGGATTAGATTGCTGCATAAAGGATGGAGTTTTAAGTGAAACGTTTATCCCTGTGACAAGTGGTATTTCAACATGGTTGTTTCTGAAACTGTATAACTTGATAGGTTATACCAGCAGTATGTAAGTAATTCAAAAGACTTACTCAAATTAAAGGTTTGATCGGATCAATCAAAGAGGGCAAAGATCATTCTATTCTTGCCAGGTTAAAAAAAACCATTAAAAGCACTGAAATGGTTGAGGGTTTGTATATCGATTTTGCATTATAGACAAACCATAGATTAGTGGCCGTTGAGGAATTGATTGCTATCTTAAAAAGGATAATAACAAACACTAATGATGGGGTAAGTCATTCAAAGCTTAAACCACCAAAACCAAAAGATTTTGGTGGGGAGAGAAGTTTTAAGGAACTTAAAAATTTTATATAGGATATTGAATAATGTTTTAGCGTGGATAAAATTGGTATGTATGACCCAGTCGATATCATCATGATGCATCTCATGGGTGATGCTAAGCTGTTGTGGAGATTGAGGACAAAAAAGAATTTGAATGTTAAACATTTTAAGATTAAGACATGAGATCATCTCAAGTAAAAATTGAAAAAATAATTTCTACCAAACAATACTTCATGGGTTTTAAGGAAAGAATTAAATAAGCTTAAGCCTAAAAAGTCAATTTAAAAGTATGAAAAAAGCTTTAATTCATTAATTCTTAACATCAAGAATTTTTTTTTTTAAAAAAACATACTTTTCAACTTCATGTTAGGTCTCTATCTTTTGGCACAAGTTAAACTAAAATGATAAGAGGTATAAGATTTGGCTTCCACTATTGCAGGTGCTAATAGTTTGGTTGATTTCAAGGTTGTCATTATAAAAAGCTATGTGTCAACATCCTCTAAATATGAGATGAATGACAAAAAGGACAAGAAAAAGAGAAAGTTTGGTGGAGGTGCATCTAAGTCTACCATGAATAAAGGCAAGGTTAAGCCATCGAGTGGACAAGGTTAAGATGCTAAACCAAACTTTCCTTGTTTTATTTATAATGGATCACACTTTGCTAGAGAATGTTTAAAGATGGAAAAAATCAATGCCATTCTAGTTAAAAGGGCAACAAAGATGAAGAAATGGTCACACATATAAACCTGATGCTTGTATTGAACTATTTAGTGATTGAGTTGAGTGCTTTAGTTGAAAATTCTAGATTTGTTAAAAATGATTTGACGTAAATTAATGCATTATAACAAGGAAAGTTTAATGCTTTAGATGCTTTGATGTACGTGAAACTCAAAGTAAATAAAAAGGATGCCAATGTTATGTTAGGTTCGGGTGCTACACATACTGTTGTGTTTGACAAATTGTTGGGAGAATTGGACCTACAACTGAGTAGTAGTTAGGCCACTATAAACATAGTGAATGCAAAGGAATAAAAAAATAATAGGTATGGCTTATAACGTGTTGAGTATCTTGGATTGATGGAAAGGGAAGCAAAGCTCTTGGTTGTATATCTGGATAACTTTAATGTAATTCTTTGCCTAAACTTTTTGAGGAAGGATAAGGTCAATCTAATCCGATATCTTGATGGAATTATGATCACTAACAAAACTTGTCTATTTTTTTTTGTTTAGTGGTGTAAGTTTTTAATAGCAAGTGGCAAAAAAAAAAGAACAAAGTAGGGTCTTAACTATTGTAATTGATAATGTTTTGTGAAAGGGTGGATAAGTGTTCCTTATAGAAGTGATGGATGGGAAAGCAAGTACATATGAGACAATACCTAATATTATTGCTCATGTATTAAAGGAGTATAGGGTTGTGATGCCACTTGAGTTGCTAAAGAAGTATCCACCTAAATGACTATTAACCATCAAATTGAGTTGGTGTTAGGATCAAAGCTATCATTTCAACCCTCTTATCAAATGTCACCTATAAAATTGGTAGAGTTAAGGAAGCAATTTGAAGAGTTGATTAATGATAGATTTATCCTTTCAAAGCTCTGTATAGTGCTCCTATTTTTGCCAAGTATGTAATGTTTATTACCACAACAATAATATGTATAATAGAGGTTACTGTTGGGTTGTTCTATTAAAATATGGTGAAGTATTTTAGAGTGATTGTATATATTATTACTGATCATGATATACAATTTAATGAAAGGTTTTGGATAACCTTATTCAACTTTATGAGGATGATATTGAAGTTTTATATTGCTAACCATCCATCAACTGATGTGTAGATGAAAAATATAAATGATTAGTTTGAGAAATATTTAAGATAACATATGACAACAATGTAGTAAAACTGATTGGAATTGTTAGAAAGTGTATAATTTTGTTATGAGATCCATAGATCCTAAAAAACAAAAGCTAGTCCATTTGATTTGGCTTTGGGGGCACATCTATAAACTCCTATTATGATTGTTATGCAAAAATTTGGTGGGAAAAGTCTAGTTGTGTACAAGTTTGCTTTATAAAAACAAGAATTATTTAAGCCAGCCTAAGACAACTTAAGTTAGGTAAAAAAAAAAGATGCTAAAGTATACTAACTGATTAGTACTCAAAATTGCATTTTATCATGATTTTATATCATCATTTTGCACTTGAAGTATCGATAACTCCTTACCTAAAGTACATTTTATAATAATCTATCTAATAATATAAGATACCTGCAATTTGTGGTAAATGTCCATTTTCAATGCAGGCCTATCACATAAATAAAAGAATTGATTGATGAATTTAAGAACTGAAGTTGAAAGGATAAAGAGATGGCTAAACTTAGAAAAAAGATGTTAGTGCAATCCAAACTAGAACACTCTTCGGTAATTGGGTCATATCTGGAGCTATAGATCTTAGATTTAGGTCTACTTTAAATGGATAGAAATGTAAGATATAGGCCTACAACTTTCATAAAGAACCCAAGATCTAAAAAGATCATTTTCAAGTCCAAATTGTTGCAATAACAAAGAAGCCCGAATCTATCCTCTAGTCAAGCACTGTTCAATATGTTTGCCATATCTAGAGTTCTAGAAGTCGAAATGAGCTGAATGTTTTACACAAGAAATCTAAGACAATTTCCTAGAACTTTCATGTTTTCAAGTGACTCTAATTTTGACGTCATCAATGATGTTTTAGGTAGATAAGAGAAGATAAGGATTGTCACTAAGTCAAGGGTTGACCACCTACTTCAATTAGTCATCAAATCAATAATTCCTAATTTTGGCCTATAAAAGGAGGCATTTGTCATGCATTTAGGCATCTTGGTGTCTAAATCAAGATCATGCTCTTGTTTTCTCTTTTTATATTTTTTGTATTGATTATGCTTTGCTTTCATTAATATCAACTTTATGCCTTTCATTTACTTAGTTAACTTTCATCTTATTTATGTTCTTATTTTGTTTATTTATTTTTCTTTCTTTCATTATGTCTAACTAAGTTTATTATGTTAAGGTGAAAAGGTTACACTAATGGTGTAAGAATAAGTATAATATAAACTTAATATGGACTTTAGTGTTTAATAATAACATGTTTTATATTTGTTATCTTGTTCACTTTTTAATACTTTACTTGTTAAATGACTAATCTTGATTTATGTTGTATAACAATTGGTACAACAAATGCTTGACACTTTTATAGCCTATACTGTGTGGTATAACCGACACCTGAGTTATGAAAGGAACTTGATTTGTTGTTAACATAAGTTATAATCATGAATGCTTGATGAAATTTACAAGTATTAACATTAATTGAATAAGATGACTAATGTAATCATGTTAACAATCTATAATATGATTGGAACCTCCTTTGTGTGTGGATTCCAATTGAACAATAAGAGTTTATACTATACTTGTTTGACATACTATTAGTGGAACCTCTAACCTTGACATTTGTTATTATCATTGTTTAATCCTTACGTTAATTTTCATCTCAAAGTTCTCATCGACTTTTTTTTTTCTTTTTTATTATTGTTGTTGTTATTATTATTATTATTAGTACTACTACTACTACTACTAGTATTATCATTATTATTATAGTTGTTGTTATTGTTATTAGTGTTGTTATTGTTATCATTGTTGTTTATAATTTGTACAATTAACCTCTATGTGGTTCGATCCCGGTCTCGTTGGGTTAGTTATTATTTCAACACTCCTACACTTGAGAGAAGATATCAATCTTTTCGTCGTGTCAGTGAGACAGGAAAGATGAGAACTCAACTAAATTTTAGTAGTATTTATCACCTTTAGATATATAGGCAAATAGAAATGGTTAATTATAGCCTAACAATTTACTACGAAGCCTAGTTGGATATAAGTCAAAATAGAGGGATATAACATTGCTACAGGTGAAGTTTGCTTATAATAGGTCATGAAATTGGACAACCCAATTTAGTCCATTTGAGATCATCTATGGAAAGAATCCTTCTAGAGTACTAGAGCTGATTCTTATACCTCACATCACACGAGTAAGCATTAAAGCTACTAATATGAAAGATTATTTACATGACATTCATGAGAAGGTCAATTGGACTATCAACAACAACAATGCAAAGTATAAGGCCCTATTTGATAGTCATTATATGAGAGTGGTGTTTGAGGTTAATGATTTGGTATGAGTAGTTCTTATACATGACATGTTTTTAGTAGATGAGTATAATAAGTTAAAGAAAAGGAAGATAAGTTCTTGTGAGGTGTTGCAGAAGATAAATGACAATACTTACAAGATTTGTCTTCCTCATTAGAGGAAGACTTTTATTGTCTTCAATAACTAGCATTCGACTTCATATTTGGAGGAATAGAACTTGAGGACAAGTACTCTTCAACCCAAGAAGAATGATATAGTTGGGCCTGCAATAACGTGTGATTTTGAGCGATCATGTATAAGTTTGTCACAACTAAATGAGGATCTGCTTCAGACATATTATATGGATGACTTAAAATATACATTTACGGATTAGTGACGTAGATCAAGGTCTAAGAGGAGGTTTGGTCATGCCAAACCAAAATAATGACTTAAAAAAGTCATAACTTTTGATTCAATTGTCAGATCACACTTAAATTTTTACAGTTATTTTCTGAGGTCCCCCCCCATTAAAATGATTGCGTAGCTATGTGAACCTTTAGATATTGATAAACTTATCGAAGCCCTATGGATTAGTATTTTTTATGATTTTTTTTTATTTTCAAATTTCTTGTTTATTATGGATTTTATGCCTTTTTTTTCTATGTAATTTCAGATTTTTATTTTTGTTTTCTAATTGAGGTAGAGTTTCTGAACTATTCAATCCTTTGTAAATCTTTAAAAAAAGCAAACTTTATTATCATTATTTTAGAGAAAATAAGCTTGTGAATTTAGTCCTGACATTTATAGCTATTTTCACTTGTTAAAATACCATGTGTTTTATCTTTAATTATTATCTTCGGTTTCCGCCGCTGCATCAGCAAATCTGCCGATAAAGTTTTCAATTCTTATTGGTGTGAATGTTAACCTAGCAGCGACGAGGAGGGTTCTTCTGGGATTTCAAAATCTGTTGGGGTTTGATGTTCTGATTAATGGAAAAAATGCTGTCTTTATATGATTCAAGTCGTTGCTTTTTTTCTCAAAAAAGTATCTACTTTAATTTTTGTCGCATGGTTACAAAATTTCTATCAAGCATTCCTTGAAATTTATGCTTTTATGTTCTCGATTATGCACACATAATAATACCCCTTTAAGCTTTTAGAGAGACAAGAAAAATTACCTTTAATATTTTTCTTACCAAGAACAATCCAAAACACATTCATGTTAGATGTGTATTAGACTGTAATAAAATCTAGTTCATATCGCCTAGAACACGTACACTTATAATCTTAAAATTCAGATTTTTTTAAAAGAATATTTTAAGAATAAAAAATAATAAATATCGTCATTGTGTACCTTATATTTTGAAAGGATAGATATTCACTCAAAATTATTTTAAAGACTAATTTATTTTTATCTTTATCTCTTCAATTAAATATATTTTTATCCCTATTGTTTCTGTTTTTTCTATAGAACAATAAACAAATGTCACCTAAGAATTTATTGCATAGAAAAAAATGAATTTAAGTTGTAAAAATTTATACATAATTATACTAGGTAAAATCTAAAATTTAAAGAGTTATTAATTTGAACTAGAAAAATATATTACTTACAACACTAAAAAAATTGAGGAGGAAATCACTTGTTTATATTGTTCATGTAAATAGTGAAATAAATATCTTTGTTTTTTTTCTTATTATTTTGATTGCAATTTCATCCTTTAATAATTAACTGATTTTTTTTATAATTTTTTTATTTTATTTTTTATAAAATCATTACAGTCTCAAACAAATATCCTAATATGTGATTGATACTTAATTTCATGAATATTTAATTTTATTATCATATAATTAGGTAAAAAAGTTTTAAAACAGAGTTGTTAAATCCAATACAAATCATGAAATGACTTGTGAGTTTGATGAGTTAAGCTATGGAGTCCTAATCAATCCAACATGTAGTTGTTTTAATAAAAAAAATAACATCTTTAATTTATTTTATAGTAATACAAAGTTTTTATTGGTCTATTTGGATCCATCATGTCAATTGAATCATGTCGAGGCAAAAAAATAGTTTTTTTTTTTAAATTATTAAATCCAAAAAATTTGATGATTTGAGTTGCAGATTTGACTTGTTTAACTATGAAGTTTAGATCAATCAAATAAATCTCTTTTTCATTATAAAAAAAGAAATATCATCTTATTTTAAAAAAAATTATGTTTTTACTGATTAATTTTGAACTTATCAAGCTGATTATGTTATACTAAGTAAATTTTTTATGGTTTAACTTAAAATCTAAACAAAATAAAAAATCAGGCTGTGATTTTTTAAGATTAATTTATTAAGCTGAATTTAATAAAAATACAAAATATTTTCTTATGATATATATNATATATATATATATATATATATATATCACAACCCAATAAACTAACATTATTCACACCACTTGCTAAAAGTACTAGCTGTTAGTGTAGGAAGCGAGGTTGCAAAAACTCTTTTAAGTTGTTTTCATAGTTATTAAATCTGGTATAATTAAATGGGTTAATTTAGAAAATTCAAAAACCAAAACATGTTCTAAACTTTTAGTTTTAGTTGAATTGAATTAAATATTAACTTAATTAAATTCATTCAACTTTAATCAAGTTTTTCACCCTATCAATCTATATAACTTGACCAACACTTTGTAAAACAAAAACAAATATAAATAAAACTTCATTTTTTTATAAAAATAATTAACCTGAATTAACTTATTTACTCTAACCCAGTACTCGTATATGTTTCTCAAATCGATCTCTATGTTATTTGGAGTAATTGGAATGTCTTCAACTCACACCGTTTTAAACTAAACCTTCCATGTCACACGCTATAAATTAACTACTTCAGCAGCCATTAGAAGAAAGTGATTCTATCAATGTTAACAGAGGAAATGAATTCTTATTCAGTTGGAGCATCAAGTGCTGCACCTGCGCTGTCCAAATCCTCACCGGAATCCCCGGATTTTGTTGACAACTAGTCCAAGATACAATTCTCTTGAAAACTGCTATAGTGTTTTATCATTAAGTGGTCTTCTCATCAATCTAATTTCCTTTCTTCATTGAAAGAAACAAAAACATTAGACTATCTGTTCAACATTTTTCTTATAAAAAAAAGTTTACCTAGGAAGTTTAAGCCCATATACAGAGAACGAACTTCAGACACTATCACATGGCCCCCCAACGTTGCATTATTCTGTTTCATTTTTTTTTTAAATCGTCATGAAAAAAAAAAAAATCTTCTGTCCGGTGTGATGTGTGGTCAACACCCATTTCTAACAAAAATATATTAAAAATCCCACTTTCGCTAAGAGGAGATATCAATAAATTAAATCTTTTATGGCTTTGAATTTTTTATTTTTGCCATTGGCGAAGATAATGCTAGTGGTCTATCTTTTATTGTTTCCCTCTTCTAGGGCATGGTGTTGCTGGCCGAAGTATATTAATGCTTCTGGGCTCGTCGAGATTACAAAAAGTCATTGTTTCACGTTTTAAACTAAATTGCATATATATATATATATAATCACGACACAAAGAAAACTATAAATTTGAGTTATATAGTCAAAATTATAAAAAGTACGCATGTAGTTTTATTAAGCAAAAATCTTATAAAATATAAAAAGATAAATTTAATATTTATAAATAATTAAGAAACAACCAATCAGGAAAATAATAAAGCTAAAATCCAAAATTAACAAGGAAAAAAATCTAAATTATGGTCCAAAACTTCGAAGGCAATTTTGAGAACTTTCAAAGGAAATTGACAAATCCGAGTAGAGAGCAAACTTGATGAAGAGTACACAGAAGCTTAATTCATATTCAATTTTTTTTTTTATCAGGAATTCACCTATAAAATTTAAATCCAATCAGTTATGACTATTTTAAATCCCATTAAAACAGCTTATTAAACCATTACTTTTAGTAAGTCTCATCCAGAAAATCCTACGCTAATTTTTCCGCATCAAATTAGAATATGGAGCACTTGAATTTATAGAGACGATGATTCCCTCTTTACATATAAAGACACAAGCTTCGCCCTCATGGCCTCACTATCCAATGTGTAAGTTCCTTCCATGACCTGTAAAATTAATCCACAAAGTTTAAAATTAGACTCTAAACTTTACGAAAGACAGACATAGAAGGACATGCAAAAAAACACAAGCAATGTTATAGCACCTGAAGATGTAAATTATAGAAGACCCTGTCCCCAGATGACTCAAAGGAAGAAGAGTTTTTTAGAACAAGTCCATCTTCCTCTAAGGTGAGCAAGATTTCTGATAATGGACTTTTATGGTTCTTGTAAGTGGAAATATGAACGACAACTTCTTTATCACTAAGCTGGCTTGCCGATACCGATGATAAAGAGCTATACAAGGTGTCATTTCTTTGATTTTCTTGATGAATTATACCACCTTGCTTTGATAAAAGCTCCTCCTTTCGTTGAACCAGTCTCTCCACTTGCTGTTGAAGCTCAGGTAGGTACTTAAGCGCACGTGAAACAGTGGCCGGTACGCTTAATTTCTTCTGCAACGATATCATCACAACCATCAAACTCAAAACCTACCTATGTTTAAATTAAAAGCTTCTCTTGATTATAACGAATTGCCTCTTAGGGTTCAATAAGAAACGTACCATTTGATCTGCTGCTGGGAGAAGTGAACGAAGTGAAGAATACAAACTTTTAATCTTCTTGCGACGGTCACGTTCATTAGCGTTGTGGCTAAGTTTCTTGACCATGCTAGGGCCAACACTTCCACTATATGCTGTGAATGATGGGGAGCGATCAAGCTTTATTATTTGTGTCTGAGATGGAGGGAATTGAGTAATTAATGACTCTGGGGTTTCACTATCTCTAAAACTTAGGTAGTTCCGCTCATGGCTTGTGGGTTCCTCTACGGGCCATCCAAATGTTGAAAACAAAGTAGTAGGAGATAATTCTAACATTTTGGATTAGGTTTTAGGCTTTTGGAACTTAATTAGGTTGCTAAGCAAGTGAGAGATATGATCATGACTTTATATCATGAAGTTCTCATCATATACGCCTCATCATTTGATCATGTATGTCTCATCATTTGATTTTTTTATAATATCATTTATTATTAAATGATGAAAAAATCATTAAAAAAAAATTGATGCCCGAAATGTAGTTATTTTTATAATATAAGGGAAAAATGAAAATGACATCTACCTAGCTAGCTTCTCGATCTTTTGCAAGAATATTCTTGATGCCGTGGTATTGTAGTGATACAACTTATGTATATGAATAGGCAGTCAAATTAGTGATGTGCATATGAAACTTTATGCTTCTAAACAATAGGTCTCGCTCTAAAAATATGAAACTGGAGAGAAATGCTATCAAAATATTACACCATACAAGAAGGACGAATCTTGGTCGAATTCCATCCCCAGCTTAATTATTTCTAGTCAATGCACTGTAAATCTTTTATTTTGTTAGCATTGAAGGAATGTAGTAGTGGGAGACTACATTCTAGATTCAAATTTTACCACTTGTATTTTTTAATTTACATGTAAATGCCCTATAAATCTTTTATTTTGTTAGTACTGAAGGAAGTTAGTAGGGAGAGAATATATTTCTGGTTCGAATTCTATAAATCGACATGTAAGCCTGCATTCACTGGGGACCTAACAGGCTCTTTCATGTAGTTTGATTTCTGAAAGTGGTCACCCACCTATGGATTGCGTTTTCTAAACGTATACATGATATAAAATAGAAGAAAAAGAAGGAAGGTAATTTTTCTCTTCAATTGAGATGTCTGGATCTTGTACTAACATAATTAAATGGGATTCAACCATGAAAAACATTAAAAGAAGTTGTTGAATGCATTAATGGCCAAACGATTTATATATAAACTACAGGTAAAATTAAATTAATATGATTTAATATATGATAAAAATGATAACAATTTAAAAACAAGTTGAGATAAATTACAAGTAAAATACTGTTGATAATTTTCTTTTAATCAAAACAAATTTACTTTGATTTTTTTTTAAAAACTCTTAGATTAACTCAAGTTAACTCTTTTAACCTATAACTCTAACCTTATTCTAAATCAACTTCTAAGTTAAATTTTAAAATTATAATAATAAAAACTTTTATTCACTTTAACTCTGGTTAATTACCCAACCTGAGTTGATCATCCCAATCTATAGCTTAGGTCAACCTCCGAGTTGAGTTTTAAAATAAAGATAATAATTATTTTTATTTTTATATTAATCTGGGTTAATAATCAATCTGACTTGTGACCTAACCTTGCTCCATACTTTAATTTTAAATTAAGTTTTAAAATTATAATAATAATTATTTTTATTTTATGTTGACTTATATCAACTTTGGCTGAGATTCCTAACTACTGATTCGGGCATTACACCAGATTGATTTTTAAATTGAGTTTCTAAATTATAATTATAACTATTTTTATTTTTATATTTTTTAATTGAATAATTTTAAAATCTAGAAATTTTTACAATGATATTTTATAAATAAAAAAATAATAAATATTTTCTCTAGAGATATGTCTCTTTTGCACTTCATGTTTTAAAAATACATAAATTTACTTTAAAATTATTCCAAAAAAATTATTCTTATATTTTTTTCTCTATTTTTTTAACAAATAACAAAGCATGTTTCTGTCGCAATTGTCTCCATCATTTTACCATTTTTACCGCTAAAAAATAACAAAACACTACCTAAAATACACTTGGCTAGTTTCTTACTCTTGTACTTTGAGGCTATCGCGTGGAGGCCGGCACTCTTCTCCTTCCCAGTCCTAGGCTTCCCAAGAACTTTGACAAATATCAAATACTTGTAAATATTTGATATATTTACAGATCCACTTTAAATATTATTAGGAAAACACACTACCTTATATATAAACTATGGAAAAGTTAATTGGACAATATTACTATTATCTGCAAGATATATACCAACCCCAATTACATGGGATAGTTGCGACCTTATCTGTATGCCATTGGCTTTCTCTGATGGAGGAATATTTATTTAGAGCAGTCTGCTGCCCCTTTTTTTTATCTCAAAATTTGGTGAAGTTGCTGTCGAAATCACTAAATATATACTTAAGTGTATAAAATAGCAAACATAAAATGAAGAGACACAATTAAGTTGATGAACTCACAAAACCCGATGGAACAAAGAGATGAGAACTGGTGAGCTTATGAATGACATCTACTTTTCTTCTCTTCACTATTTAATATATATAAAACTTAATATAATAGTATCAAGCAAAAAAACCAAGAAAAAAAAGGGCTTGGCCTTATCCCATATATTAATATAATGGTGGTATAAATTTTGCCATTAGTTTTCTTCTGCTTCCGAAGAGCTTGTGTTCCAATGGTTGATCTCAGAAGGCTCTTGTGCGATGTACATGGCTTGCGCGAGTCCTAATAGCACATTTAGCCAGTGTCTAACTCTTACATTCGAGGCCATCGCGTGGAGACAGACACTCTTCTCATTCCCAGCCCTGGGCTTCCCATTAACTTCGAAGGCCATTATTCATTATAATGACTAGCATTACATAATAATCTAACGGTGTGTTTTTTGTTTTTTTTTTCATGGTTGATCTTAATTAGTATTACATAATTTTATTGTGTTTGTTTTTTTAGTTCAATTTAAAAAAAATAAAATTGATAATTTTAGATTTTTTTAATGATTTTAATATATGTTGATATAAAAAATAAAAACTAAAAAATAATATTTTAATATATTTTTAATTATAAAGTGTTTTTGTAAAAACATTTTGTACTTCATTATCGAATATATACTTATTGTGTGCTTGATAAGTTCATCTATAATATTTTTTAAAAATATTTTTTGTTTAAAAATTAATTAAAATAATTTTTTTCAGTTTTTTTTTATCTATTTAAGAGAAATAAATGTTTAAAACATACTAAAAAACCGAAATTATTACACTCCTAATCACTCACTAACACTTTCAGCTTTGCTACCTAAAATTTTGTAGGAATCTAAATGGAATTCATAATTTTCTTAATCTTTACTCTACTTACGCAACTTGTGAGGTTGTGTATAGAAAAATCTTACGATGCTCATCCAATATTTACTCAATAAAAAAGATACAAGTACAAGGAAAAAAAATTACATCCCATCAAACTCATAAAAAGTGGTTCAAATATTTTTAAATACTCATACATTATTTTTTTAATCATTTTTTTTGTGTGCCTGTCTCTCTTTGATTGAATAAGTATTGACATTCATAGCTTGTATACAGTAAAGTTTATAGCTAATAAGGCATATCCTTAGTGTGTGTATATATATATAAATTAATATTTAAAAAATAATATAAATTATATTTTAAAATTTTATTTAATAATTTAAATTTTTGAGTGAGATAATTTTTTAATATGGTATAATAACTTTAAGGACTAAGTGGTTATAAGTTTCGAATCTGCTCACTTTTAATTTATTTGAAAAAAATTAAAATATCAGTTTTTACCAGTTAAAAATCTGAAAAATTTTTTTATGAAAAAATATATTATAGGAAATATTCCATCCGGTGTCAATGTTCAAAACCACATTATCTTCTAGATGAAGATGGAGAGATAACACCACGGATAGAAGCTTGAATATCAACCAAGATCTAGCACAAGGCCAAATCCATTGATCAATAAGAATTACTTCTGCAGAGAGATAATTGCACCTGTAGTTGGTAATGCTAAAGATTACTGAGGATATAAGCTGAAGTGTACCTGCGAACGATAAAGTCTTTGGCGCCTAATGATGAATTTTACAATCATTGTAATCAAGCTTACCAGAAATTAAAAGCACGCCTAAATACTTGACTGGAAGTGGACCAACTTCGAAGCCCGACTCCTCTTTTAATCTTTCTCTAAATCATCAGAAACTCCTGCATGATAGAGCTCACTCTTTGCAGGATTACATTTCAACCCGGAAAGATGATGAGAATCCTTAAGAATATGGAGTCAATAGCCTGCAAATATTCTAAAGGCCCATTTGTGAATACCACCACATCATCAGCAGAGCACAAGTGGGTGAGAGATACTCTCCTGCATTGAGGATTATATCTCAGTCCCCCAGTGGCTGCTGCTGAGTTAAGCATACACGATAGAATCCCCATAGCAATGACAAATAGGTAAGGGGGGAGTGGATCCCCTTGCCTAAACCTCCCCTTTCCTTAAAAACAATCACACAAGCCACCATTGATGAGGATAGAGTATTTTGTGGAAGTGACACAAGTTTACAACTGAATCAAAACTTCCTTAAGAATGTAAAAACGAAGTCGGAAAATCCATAGCCATTAACACATTGAAAAGAAACTTCCGTTCTACTGAATCAAAAGCTTTGATTATATCTGTCATCGAAGAACTTCTTGGTGTCAAATTATTCCTACGGTAGCCTTTCACAACCTCCTGAGAAAGCATAAAATTAACTCCAATCTTTGTGCCTTCTACAAATGCAGATCGATTAAAACTAATGAGAGAAGGCAAGCATCTCTTCAACCTATTAGTTATTGAGTCTTCGAGATTAATTATAAATACAAGTACCTCGTCAGCCTTACCAGGTAATTACTGTTAAAAATTCAGAATTTCATTCTGAATATCCCCAGGAGCAGTGATCTGTTCACCTACATTGTTATGAAGAATTGAAATAGCATTCCTAGATCTTCTAGCTCTTGTCATTTTATGGCAAAAACCTGTATTAGCATCTCCTCCTTGCAGCCAAGTCACCCTTGATTTTTGTTGAAAGAAAGATTCCTCTGCCGCAGAGTATCTTACTAGAAGAGCAGAGAGCTGCTACTTCCTAACCGATAGATCTTCTGTATGAGAGCTCATTAGAAGAGATTTTGTATTCTCCCAATCCACTCTGGTTCTTCTTACCATTTCCATAACATTCCCATAAAAATTAGCATTCAGATTCTTCAAAGGAGGCTTTAAATTCTTAAGCTTTTGCCAAGTTCTAAACAGAGGCCATCCATCCACTTGTTTTCTCCATGTCCCAGCAACAATAGAACTGAACTTTTCATGTATTACCCAAAAAAATAAAAATCCGAAGGGTTTAGGAGAACTAGCATTAAAACTAGCGATGGAATGCGCACTTTGTTGCTGGTTGCCTTTTTTTTTTTAAGAAAAAGATGATTCTCAATTAATAAAAGTATTTTTTAAAAGAAAATAAATAATGTTAAATGATAAAAGGATACATAAAAAAAATTAATATTAATCCTTAACCTATTAAATTTTTAACCTGAGTCGTTTGATTAAAAATAAAAAATTATAAAATTTAATTTTTAAAATTAATTAAATATTAAAAAATTAAATTAAAAACAATAATTAAAAAAAACCTAAGACGACTTGGGCTTCCCGTCTAGCATATGGGTTAAATTATGAAACCAAAATAACAAAAAAAAAGAAAGAAAATAACATAACTTAATATTTTTTTTAGAAAAGCGCTTTTGCAGTACTAGGTTTAGCTTAAAAGCTAAAAAGAGAGCAAAGATGGCGACGAAAGGAAGCGGCTTGAAATCGACGTCCATAAATGGAGTGAAGATGTACATGGTTTCTTAACAGCAACGTAATCCTGCTTCATGGGTTGGCTCCAAAAAGCAACGTCCCTCTCGCAAAGATAAAAGTACTTTTTTTTTGCTTTGCATCTTTTCTTGTAAGTTGTTAAAGTTATTTATTAGCTTTCAAATGTACTTTTGGATCTCATCTGTTAAACCGTAGCCTAAGCCCTTGGTTCTAATGCTGAATTGATGTGAAGTTATGAGTTTATGCAGCAGAGTGATTTTTTTTTTAAATTAGTTATCAGCAAAAGATAGAGTTGGTTCAGGATCTAACGTTTCCAACCGCTAGGAGTAGAATAAAAGTGACCCCAGATGGAGAATTTCTTATTGCGTCGGGTAAATGGTTTTTTAGTTTTAATTTGTATGAGAATTTTTGAAAGGTAACGACTGTACCTGCAATATGATTTGCTAATTAATTTAACTAAAATGCGGGAATGTACCCACCGCAAATAAAAGTGTACGAGTTAAGACAGTTTGCATTGAAGTTTGAAAGACACTTTGATTCTGAGATAGTTGATTTTCAGGTTTTCTGAAGTTTTAACATACTGTTTCTATGAAACTATTGTAATTTGCTCGTGGTGGCATTGGCAGCTATCACCATCTTTTTTTTTTTTTGATTTACGTGGGGTGTCCGGGCCAGCTTACGCGCACCACGACTAATCTCCACGGCCCACTGAATACCCTGCAAACCCAGTAGGCATGTAAGGCACCACGGGGGTGACAGGCGTGCACGCCAGGGCTTAAACCCAGGTGCAGTGGAAGGAGACAAGCCCCTTGGAGACAAGTCCCTTCCACCGCTAGGCCAAGCCCTAAAATGCAGCTATCACCATCTTTAATTGAGAGGATGAGTGTAGAGTTTTGCCATGATTTTTGATGCATTACCGAGGCAATGATTTGTTTTCTGTTTGTGTAGATATTGGATGATGACTGTTGAAAGCTTGCATTTTTATGTGCTGATTGTTCTGTTTGCCTACACGCCAAATATGGAAAACGCTACACTTAGCGAATTCCAAGGTTTATATTGATGATTTATCAGTATTTATGCGTTTGTTTCATATTGTGATTTGTTTTTTGTTTCGTGTATTGCTACATACAGCTAACCATTTCCTTGACATGCTAATGTTACTATGCTTCTTGACTTCCCTGTCAGGTGGATTTTATGTTGTATTAAAGGGAACAAAGGTAACATATGTAAGGCCCTCCTAGTTAATGGGGGGTCCAATATGGTGCCTAGAGTAGAGGGGATATAGAGGTCATAAAGCAAGTACTTAATTTTGCCTTTACTGGCATTTATTATCATTTTTGTATTGCTTAGTTGATTTATATGAACTTAATGAGAAGTGTGGTACAAACTTATCGTTGTTGCTGACATCATAATAAGGATTTTTGTCTGATATGAAACTGAAAGAGGAAAGAATTTTCGAAGCCCTGTCAATAGTTGGAGTCTTGATTTTAGGTGATTCACATTCAATTAAAAGTAACAAACATTTATACACATTGCACGGTGATGAGATAATGTCGAAGAATTTGAAATGCATTAAAGCTTGTTGAGAACTTGGAAAGCTCATTTTGATGTAAGAATGTGTTAACTTGAAATGCTCTACTGAGACTAGATCGAAGGTCATGTGACTCTTGGGTAGTGCCCAATGTTTTAGTGAATAAGTTACTCATGGCATGAACATGAGTGCCTTGGGAGATCATAGAGTGAAAAACAGGTGAATATCCAACTAGGATAGGGGTGAATGAAACTTTTGACTGTTACTTCCAAACTTTCGGGATTAATTTTGTACGGTGCATTGGTTGCATCATATAACTTTATGCTGGAGGAGTGCTTTATTGCTTTTTGATGAGAGGATCTCACTCAAAAATGAGATACAAGAGGTTCACTCTGTTGCAGAAAGCAAAAGAACAAAATGAGGCTAATAAGGAACAAGTTCAGTGTCAGTATGAGTCCTCTGCAGTGCCTTAAGTCTGTTTTTCAAATAAAAGATGTATCGATAATGAAATGACATGAAGTACAATCACATGAGGAGAATAAGTCAACCATCAATCTATTGGTGCAATGTATTGCTAACTGAAAAGTGAAAAGAGTGGATAGTCTTCCTCAAGTCTCTCTTAGCAATTCATATGCCTTTTCAGTGGGTTCTTTGATATGCCAGTTGAACATTTATTTCTGGATCATAATGCCAGGTCTAGGAAAATCACTTTGATTCAGTTGATGATGGATTAGGAACTCTGCTTATCGGTTTGTTTTTTGACTGATATCCAGTTTCACTTTTTTCCTTGGGATGTGTCACATCTTTATTCAGTGTCATCTCTGCCCAAGGGATTTGTTTCCCTGATTATGCATCTCTTGAATTGAAGATAGCAAACTCTCTTAGCTAGACCCCTTTAGATAGCAAATTCTCTTGGCACTCTGGAACTGCGTATCACTTGCAGAGGAGGACTCTCTTCCTCTTGGAGAGAAAGCAGCAGCCCTTGGAGATAACCTGCAGACCTCTGACTGAAATAACATAAAGTTTGGACCAGGAGGATCTCGTGAAATTTTATTCTCTACATGAAGCTCAGCCACATACAAAGAGGGTTGGGATAACAGGACAAAGAAACACGGCATGACAAGAGGAGTGGAATCCAATCATTAGGGCTGAAGTCTGCTGGATCAGGGTTTAGAGGCAATAGAAGAGGAGGGAGTACCAGGGGGAGGGGTAGAAGAGGAGGCCGGCACTGAACATCTTGTGTTTGGATAAAAGTGATGACTCACATTCAGCTTTGGCTGTATTGATTTTGGAAGCTGCTTATTGGTGATCTGCAAACAACGAGCACAATCACCAGATGAGCTGGAAAAATTTGTACAGTTAAATTATTCTGTGGAATGCTTAGCTGTTGAGATTTTGCAGTTGATTTTTGTTTCTTCACCTCTGTATAGAGAAAAAAAAATTTCATGGCCATTTTTTCTCCCCTTCTGGAGGGGCAATTTCGTTCGAGAGAGTTGCAACTTTTAACTGTACCATATAAACAATAATTTTCTTTTTCTTGCAGAAGAAATCTGCCTTTACCCTCTTTCAGCGTGGCAAAGATGGAAACCCAGATTGTAATCAGTGTAGGCGGTGACAGTCCTCGGAGATGTTCCTGATCAAAATATTTCTTTCCATGTTATCAATTTTGGTTTTTAAAGATCATCATTCATTGTCGTGGGATTGGAAGTTCTTTTGCCGATAGGATAGATCTACTGAGCATATTCTGTACATGCATGGATGAGCTAAAACACATTAATTTCTTTGGTTCAATCGAAGGCATTGCCTTCCTGCCATTGGAAAAAAAGCATCTAGAATTTACCTCTTTCGAGATGTGCATCATGTCAAGTGATTTTACAAGCTAGCTACAATATGATTTTGTATATCTTTGGCTATGTTTACATGAATCATTGAATCTCTAAAGAGCAGTCTGATCCATCCTGTCTCTGTTATCATTGCTAATTCCGTACAAGTAGAGTTCTCCTTACAGGCAGTCTGATCCTTCTTCGCTCTTCCTCCGAGAAGTTATTCCATCGAGTTTATTTTATGAATTTTGAGAAGATTAAACATGGAATGTCCAAGCACAAAAAAGAGAGGGCAACTGCTCAAAAAGAGCTTGTGGCTCTACTTCCATAATAACAAAAAACAGGGATATGCCTAATTAGCTGGTTTCTAGAAACTCTGACTTGGGAAAAACCAAAAGTCTTGGATTATATCATGCTAATAATTTTTTTTAAAAATCCCTTCAAATCCCTTGGAAGGCTTGGGTTGGAAATGAGAAAGTTGCCTGCCTCCACACGGCAAGCTCATGTACACGAATAATATATTGGGGAAGCTCGTGGTTTCGATACGCAAATGTTTCTTAGGACTCGTGCATGCCATACACATTTCACAATCACCTCATGAGTCTAACCTTTGGAGCACAAGCTCTTTGGAAGCAGAAGATAAATAATGGCAAAAAGAGACATCACTGTCATATATGTGGATAAGACCGAACCTAGACTGTTGGAGCTGCTCATATATTGGAGTAATTAATTTCCTAATTCTGTATTAAACCACTAAGAGAGGGAGTGGAACATGTCACTCATGAGCTCACCATTTACCATATATTTGTTCCAGTTGGTTTGTGGGGTCATCACCTTATAATTAATCCCATTTAGGAATTTGTTAATTATTGTTACATAGATCATAGTATATGTTAGTAGACAGCGCCACCATCAACTTGTTCAAATCTTGAGATAAAAAATGGATGCTCCTTCATCATTTGTGTCATCCATTTGAGCCAGCCAATACACACACACTCTTCTGATAGTAAAAATATAAGGAATTTATATATTAGAATTCGACCAAGATTCGTTCTTCATATATGGTTTAATATTTCAATAGCATCATGATTAATTCCATGTTTTAATGTAGTATATATCGAAGATGAAAGAAACTAGAGTTTCATAAATCCTAGAATTATAGAAAGAATTCTCTGTTTTTAAACTCTGAAAGCTATAATTCTAATACAAATGACGTATAAATTATTTAAATAGTAAAATAAACCTAGCTAATTAATAGAAGCTGAATCAAATGAAATTTTCAAACCTAATTAAGAAAGGAATATGAAAATAGCAAGAAAAAATAAAGAAAATTCTGAATCAGTAACTTCCACACCAAATTTGAGCATGAAAACAACTTCAACGAGCTCTTGCCGGCTGACACCCTGTACAATTTAGTCTATAGAACATACTTGTAAAATTTAAGTTTGATCAAATAATAAGATTAAAATTTATATCCATTTCAATTAGCTAGATTCCTTTTAGTTTTAGATATGTCAATCTAGCCTGTAAACCTACATGCTAAACATTTCATATCAGCTATATGCATACCACACCATATTTTCACATACTTTCTAGTGAAAGTTAATGCATGCACAAGTATATAATTAATTTAATATACTTCTAGACAAATATGATTGCATATTCCTAAAGAATTGGTACCACACCATATAAATAGAATATAGGCGAGGAAGTTAGGTAAAATCTCATTTTCTTAATCCTTTTGCTATAATATAAAGCATCAATTAAAAAAACTTGGACATTAATTTTGATTTAATGAGTTCTCCTCCATCTAGTAACAAACGACAAGGTATCTATATATGTATGTGTTTGGGTTGTGAGCTTCTACATATAAGTCATCATCGATAGTCTCGCTTGCTTAGCAAACTAGTTAAGTTTCAAAAGCCTAAAACCTAAGCCAAAATGTTAGAATTCTCTCCTACTACTTTGTTTTCAACATTTGGATGGCCCTTAGAGGAACCCATAAGCCATGAACAAAACTACAGCTTTAGAGATTGTGAAACTCCTGGGTCATTCACTCACTTCCCTCCATCTCAGCCAAATATAAGAGAGCTTGATCGCTCCACCTCATTCACGGCCAATAGTGGAAGTGGTGATCCTAACATGGTTAAGAAGCTTAACCACAACGCTAGCGAACGTGATCGTCGCAAGAAGATCAATAGTTTGTATTCTTCACTTCGTTCACTTCTTCCAGCTTCCGATGGAATGGTACTATTCTTAGTTCACCCTAAATTCAAATTTATTAAACAACGTCCTGCCGGCTTGACCCAATACTCCATTCAAGACTAGAGTCATGGATTAAACGATGTAATCCTCGTTATTTTTTTTTTAAATAGCATTGTATTTATTTTGATTTTTTTTAAAATCAAATCAAGTTTTTAACTGTATCAATTGAGTTTAACTAAGTTAATTTTTACCCGGTTTAATTTCAAATTTATGTTAGTTAGATTCTAAATAGGTGGAACAACAGGTTGAACCTCAGGCTTGTTGAATAGCCCTGCCTAAATCCTCTAGCATTTTGAATGTCTCTCTTTTTGCATGCTAACTTTTACTTCTGTGATGATACCACTGTAGAAGAAGTTAAGCATACCGTCCACAATTTCACGTGTGCTTAGGTACATACCAGAACTTCAACAGAAAGTGGAGAGACAGATCCAAAGGAAGGAGGAGCTTCTATCAAAGCTATCTAGGCAAGATGATTTAATTCATCAAGAAAATCAAAGAAACGACACCATGTATAGCTCTTTATCATCGGTATCGGCAAGCCGGCTTGGTGATAGAGAAGTTGTCGTTCAAATTTCCACTTACAAGGTCCTTAAAAGTCCAATATCAGAAATCTTGCTTAATTTAGAGGAAAATGGACTTGTTCTAATAAATTCTTCTTCCTTTGAGTCCTTTGGAGGCAACGTCTTCTACCATTTACATCTTCAGGTATTACAAAATTTGCTCACGTACGTTTTATATACGAGTCCATTTGTTTCTTTCTTAAAGTTTATATTCTAATTTATTTCGTGGATTAAATTGCAGGTCATGGAAGGAAATTGCACATCAGAGCGCGAGGCTTTGAATGAGAAGCTTTTGTCCATATGTACGAAGAGGGAAACCTTTTTTCTATAAAACTCAAGGGTTTCGATCCTTATTCCAACTTCATGTTCTAGTTACATGTGTGTGTGTATCACACTATACTAATTAAAAGCTATCTTAAAAAAAGTAGATATCCAATCCTAACTATACAATTCTTATCAAATCTATAAGAAATCTCATCTGATTTTCTCTTAATATTTTTACAGTGATGGTTCAAAATCTCCCACCAACATCCCCATGTGATATTGTGCAAGGAAATAACAAGTTATTTAACAATTTCTCTCCATCCCATATTATTTTTCCAATATCCTTAATGATAAAAAGTATAATATACTATTATTATTTTTCGTTTTGTGAATGGGAAAAAAATTGTTTATTAATAATTAATGAGAAAGAGGGATACAAGAGTCATAAAGCAGGGGGCTAGAAAAGATTGGAAAAACTACAACAAGAGCAACGACAACAGCAATAGAAAAGTTAGATTTATATGCTAGATTTAAACAGGTAAATTGATTAGTATTTTACTTGTTAATTTTTTTTTCTTCAAATTGATTACAAGATTTTATTTTCTATAATTTGTAAATAAGTAAAAAATTCATCATTTTACATAATAAACTAAGACTTGTTGCACATTTGTGCTCAATATTACGGTGTCGGGGTTAAGTAGTCACCACTTAATTGATTGGTTGAAGGTTTGTAAAACATTTAGATGCACTAGTTTTATATAAAATTTTAGGGTAAAAGATTGATTATAACTAGAAAATATATTAACACTCTTAATATATTTTATCTGAGATAAACTACATTATGTGGTCTAGATATGATTTAAAAATATTAATAAGTTTCTAACTAGTAGTTTGTTTATGGCTCAGAACAAAAATTTATGCTTATGAGTAAATCTATCATTTTGGATTTATTATAGACTTGTATGTCCAACTAAATTTTTATAGAAATAATCCATGTAGGTACTCTGACGGATTTCATCTATCATGGAAAGAGAATGTGTTTTCTAAAACTTATATGTTATAGTAAAAAATACTCTTAATTAAAATTGGTGAATATCCAAAATAATTTTAAGAATTTTTCAGTCAAATCTTGTAATTAAATAAGTGTAAGGGGGTGTTTGTGAGACATACCTTTAAGCCAAAAAAATCTTTAGCAAAAAAAAATTTATTTCATCCACCCCATCTTCCATTAAAAAAATTAAGAGTTTAAGCGCACGAGCACTTACTAAATAGGCAAGTCATGATGGCTTGAATTGTCACTTGTCACGCCCAACAACAACAAATCTTTTCTTTTTAGTTTTTTCCTTTTTAATGTCTTTTTTCAAAATAATTTTTTAATTTAGATTTAAATTAATACCCCTTATCTTATTTTATTTATTTAAACTCTTTGAAATAGTAATTATTTTTTAAATTATTTTATATGCATATAATTTTTTAAACATATTATTCTAATTCATCTATAGTTTTTTTATGTTTTATATAAATATAAATTATTTATTTATTTATAATATTTCTAATATGTATAACCTTAAATAAATTTTTTATGTTTCATTCAATTAATTTAATATGTGTCTATTTTTTTATTGTTTAATTAAATAAAAATTTAAGTTTAGCAAACAAAGTTATTAGAAATAGTCAGGCGAAAACTTGTATTGGAAGGTCAAATATTTTTATTTATAAATTTCTCTTAATTTTTTTATTTTCATCTTCATTTATTGTTAATGATTTTTTTATTATTTATTATCACATATAATTCTTAATTTATTTGATTGCTTATATATATATATATATTGATTTACACTTGGAAGTTTTTTATATGCATAAATGTATCGGAAAATCCTGCATGTATAATTCTTTTGATAAAAAAAATAATAATAATAACAGACCCACGGTAGAGTGAAAGCCAAATGGCTAGTGTGTGTATATTATTTTTCAGTTTACTTTGTCATGTGAAAAAAGAAGAAGATAATTTGACAAAAAAAAAATGTCTTAGACATTTTATTGTACGGAATTAAAACATTAGACATACATTGTAATAATTTAAAAATTAGATACTCAGATGTAAAAGTACATAAATTCAAGCTTCAAAATAACTTTACCCCCTAAAAAAGGGTTCGCTAAGTTTGAAAAGTATGATAATACAACAAATAATTCAAGCTTCAATAATATAAATCTAATTAAAGGGGGTGCAAACAGATAATGCATTGGTGTTGAGTTGGAAGAGCAAAGCCATAAGCAGTACTGATTAAATTCTTATGATGTGATAGTGGATAAGACAAAGAAGGTGAAGTGATCACCATGGGTAGATTTTTAATTGGTGGCATTACTACCTAGACTTATCTTGTCGGGTGATCAGTCCTTCCTTTATGTCCTTAAACCTGTGAAACATAAATGATTTTTAATTTACAGCACTAATTTTCAAAGATAATGGAGATTTTGGTGGTGTGAAAGGTCGGCTGATAAGTAGCACACCATGGCTTTAAATGGAAAGTTAAGGATTTGCTTAAACAAATTGTCATGCTCATTAAATTGTTCATCCACTGGCAAAAGGCCAGTTGTCTTTCATTCTCTATTGGGGTATTATTTTATACGAAAAGAAATCAGATACTATATTATTTTTTATCTATATAAAAATGAAATTTCAAAGTAATTTGTAATTTATCGTAATAAAATGTACTTTGCTGTATGTCGAACAACAATATGTTAAAAATATAAAGGTTTTGTTTACTTTTAGAAATTCGTTTTTTAATTTTTATATCTAGGTTTATAATATTTTTTTTTAAAATTAAACATGAAAAATTAAGGAAATGAGTTTATAGTAGCAAAATTTCCAAATTAGAAAAGAGCCTTGTTTGCTTTATTTTAAATTCAAAAATTAAAGAAATGAACATAAATATTTAGCTGAACAAGTAAAAATATTTTTATTATCAATTAATAAACATATTTTATTTAATTTTCTGTTTCTTGAATTTTTTTTTCTAAAAAGAAAAAACACAAATTTCACAAGTACACACGACCTTAATAATTCCTTATTTTCTTCTTCTCAAATTAATAAAATCCCGTAATGAAATTTTTTGCAAAAGTAATTTTCAACTGTAAAAATAAAGGGGACATTAGAATATCTTCATTAAGATTATAACAACAATAGGAAAATTAAAACAAAAAAACTCAAGGTCCTTGAATTATTTACAGAGTTACCCAATCATCCTTGTGCTTGATATTGTTTTTGTTTACCCCTCTCCACTTCATAATTCTCAATTAATGTAAAGGCCACACATGCTCCCACTCAGTCCCAAGTCTCTAAATATTTTCATCGCTATTCCCTCTCGATGTAACCCACATGAAGATTTTGCCCGCACAAGAGTAGGAATCTAGGCGCAGAAGTCCACCTAGCCGATACAAATCTTTTCAATAGCAACCCAACACCCAGCAGACAATTTTATATGACTCTCTCCAACCTTACAGATTTAAGCTGAAATTTCATAGTCTCGACCCCACCAGCTCCAATGAAATGGTCCCCATCGATACACATTTTTTCTCAACGATTCATTGATTCTTGACATGCTTGGATTCCTTAAGTGAAGTGTCTATTTTTGTATCTTGTGGCATCCATAGCTTTTGCGTTCCTCAATTTATGTTTGCTTTCCAAACCCTTTTTTAGGTAACTACTGACGGGATTGTTAGAGCCATAGCCGTGCCCATAAAAGTTCAAATAATCGTTAAATTAAATTAAAAAAAGAAAGAAAAAGAAAACAGAATCCATTTTTATAGTGGATTAATCTATAGTGCCTTTTCCGTTTCCTGAACTTTATTTCCTTATTATTTTACCTTTATACTCGATTTTTGTATCAATCTATGTTTTATAGTTCATTTTTATTTGCATTGTACAGTATGTGCGACGTCTCCCAGAATGTTTTGTTTGTAAAAATTAAAATATACAACATTAGCTTCTCAACCTTTATTTTTTTTTATATGTATATATGGTTGTTTTCAATCTATATATTTTTGCAAGCCCCGGTAACAAAAAAAAAATAATCAAAATCCACCACTAACTATTGACATTATGAAGTTGTTGAAATGGTAAATTCATGTATTTCAGGAAAAAATAGAAAAACTATGCACATCTCAATCCATGTACAGTCAATTGGTGTGTGCTCAAGTTTTGTCTATATGTAGCTCTGATGAGCCTAGGTCATGGAATAGAAGGCACTCACAAGTTGTCTGAATCACACATGAATGCGCAGAAGAAGTGACTGCTATATATATTTATGGAAGTTGTTTCAGCTTCGAAACATGTAGAAATTACATTGCAGACTAAAAAATATTTGGTCAAAACCCCTCCAAGCCTAGGGATTCAGGGCTTGAAAGTTGGAACATGTAGGTAGTAGCTTATAGAAAGAATTTAATTGCCGTGTTCTTTTCCTTTTGCTTTTTCTATCTTTTATATCTTCTTTTGACTGGCTCCTTCGATTAATAATGAAAGGCATCCACAGGAGATGCATATAAATCAAATCCAATATCTCAATGAAGATTTACTTAAAGAAAGAGATTTATAATTACGATTTGAGTTGCTTTGAAGATAAGCTTTGGAAATCTACATGTCAGACCAAGATAAAGATATGGCTACGATAAACCGATGAAAAAATGAACGACCCTAGTAATTGATCATACGTATCTTTTCCTCTCTCTTTTAGAAAGTCCTAGAACCAGGAGTAAAATGCTAGTTTTCTCCATGCAAAAAGCATAAATCTTTTCGAATCCTTAGTTGAGATACGAAGCAATGTCTTAATCTTATAACCAGATGCAAATACAGACAAATACGAGAGTTGAAGGTTCATGGATTCAGTGCTTGTAGTTGATTAATCAGTACACGCATGCGATAGTCTAACTAATTAGGCTCAAGTAATATTTACTCCTTGTGATTGACAACGAATTGAGGCTTATGGTCAAAATCTTCCCCAATCATAATTTCCTTAAACCGTCTACGCACCATTTGTTTTTAGATGGATGGATAGAGAGATGCATCATTGTATATGGGTGCCCGAATAACTCATGATAAACTTAAATTAAAAGAGTCTAAAAAATTACTTAATACTAAAAAATCTATAGTCTCAAATAATATGTCTAGACCTTTAGCGAGTCTAATAAACTCTTGAATGTTAAAAAACCCACAATCTCAAGTAATATGTCTGGGCTCAGCTTCTATAAACTTAGTTTTGGGAAAGAACCCCATCCGCATGGGTTCAATCTAGTAAAAGAGCTCATCTCCTATAATTATTAACCAAATACATTTTAGATCTTACTTTTTTTAACACTTCTAGATATATAAAAAATTTCTCAAAATTCTATTATATTTTCATCCTATAAATATTAATATAAGAGATATTTATCTCTAATTAATATATGTGTAAAAAATACTTATTATTTATTAATGCTATCAAGGTAAAATGACTCTTTAACTCATTGATTAAATAAAAGAACAATATTTATGAGTTATAAATATCTCATAAATTTTTCAAGCTTTAAGTTCATAATATTCATTTTTACTTCATATATATTTTCAAAACATCTCTTTTTAAAATATCATTTTTTTCTCTATAAAGATATTTACTTAAGCATTCGAGAGTTCTTATATCTATATATATATATAAAAAGATCATATATAGGTACTAGCTATCAGTCACCTTGGCTTACCATGAATCAAGTATCAGCTACCAACCACCTTGACTATAGAGAATAGATTAAATTGCTAGAACCGAGAGATTAACCGATTATTCAACATATAAATATTGTTTCTAAGTTATTTGAATTTTTTGGAACATCATCAGTTGCATTATATGTGAAAACTGATAAAAAGACATCAATTGTTCTTTTAGAATTGATTTATTGACATCTCTAATTACTATTAATATAGATAAACAAAACACTATTAGAATATGACGTGTGACTGACCTCCCTACCATAACGAACAATTCTACCCAACTAAACTTCCAACAAATCATTAATCATGTACACCCTACCTATACTATATTGGTCGTTTAGGGGAAAAATCAGGTTTTACCATCTCAACAAGTCTTATAACCTATAACAACACTCCTATTAGAAAGGATTGATTAAGGATCTCTTTAGTGCTTTAACACTACTCTTAAATGGATAGGAATAATTAAGGTTTCTTTATAGCAATAACACCACCCTCTAAAGAACCATTTAGAGACCTCTCTAATGTAATAACATCACTCTCTAAGGGATAAGTGTGGGCTCTTTTATAAATTTTTTCTAGGTATGGACATCAACATAGGTCTATCTTCTTCGCCCCTTATAATTTTTTATAACTATAGGTGTTTTCATGGGTTCCTTTTAAGGGAATGGACTTAGTCTTTCTAGTACAATAATACCACTCTTAAGGGAATTGACCGAGGGTCTTTCTAGTGTAATAACATTACCCTCCTTCCATTCCCTTCAGCCATTTAAAAGATTTTTTAAATACATGTTTTACCCTTTATGGATTCCTCCTAGCCACTTTGAAATTTTTTAAGGACAAGCTCCACCCTCTATAGGTTTTTCTCAGCCTTTTAGAATTTTTTTTTAAGTATACACTCACTCTTGTCTTTTCCTCTGTCCTTTTGAGATTTTTATAAGTATGGGTATTAATATAGCCCCGTCCCTTATAAATTTTTCTAGGTATAAGCATTGATATGGGTTCGTCCTTTTTACCTCTTAGAAATTTTTCTAAATATAGACGTCACCATAGTTTTCCTTCCAGGAGATGTATTTGGTCTCCTTAGTGTAATAAAATCACTATTTAAGAGATTAAATATGGATCTTCCTAGTGTAGTAACACCACCCTCATTAGGTTTTTCTAGGCCTCTTAAATTTTTTTTTTTATAAATACAAGCCCTATCCTTTATAGGTTTTCTCTGCCATTTAGAAATTTATAAGTTTAGGCTCAGCTTTTAAGGGTTCCTCCATGTTTTTACCTTATCAAGTATGGTTCCTCCGTAGTAACCTTTTATATAGAAATTTTTTTAACCATGGTGCATGCCTATGTTACTTGAGGTTTCTACCTCTTTTTTTATACGAACAAAATTTAAAAAACTCATTATGGTAACCAATATTTTTATAAGTCTTTGCATTTCAATATCATAAAAATTTGGAGAGCTTTTGAAAAATTTAAATTTAATACGCCTAAAAAACCCTTGAAAGCCTAAAAATCCACGGTCTCAAATAATATGCCTAGGCCCAACTCCCATGAGCTTAACTTAGAAGTAGAATTTAGCTTTCATGGACTCAATCTAGGGGAAGACCTCAACCCCCATGGTTACCGACCTAGTATTTTTGAATTTTACTCTCCTTTCACCTCTATATGTGTAAAAAATTTCTCAATGATTTACTATATTTCTATCTTATTAATATTTGTGTAAGAAATATTTATTCCTTATTAATGTGCATGTAAGGGATATTTACCTCTCATTAATACTATCAAGGTAAAATGATTTTTTAGCCCCTCTATTTTAATCCACTATATAAAAATAAGATTCATGAGTTATAAATACCTAATGAATCCTTCAAACTTTAGATTCATAATTTTTATTCTTTACTGCTCATATATTTTTAAAGCATCTCTATCTAAAATGTTATTTATCTATCTCTTTACAAAGATATTTACTTCAATATTTAAGAGTCTTTAAATCTACCAAATAAGACTTCTAGTCACCTTGGTTTACCGAGTAATAGTATCAACTACTAGCCAAATTAATTAAAAATAAATTAGATTATTTAAATAAAAAAATTAACTAATTATTCAACATATATTTTTTATTTCTAAACTCTTAGATTTTTTAGAACATCATTACTCATAACTCAAATTGCATTGTGACGTCAAATAATAGGCCGAAGATAAAAGCTCAAGATTTTTAAATAGCTAGCATACTGGCTTAAACATACACATAGACATAACACTCACCCACATGAAAGCTAGAGTATGATCGATCATGCATAGTGTCGTATGTGTGCAATGTCGCGACGATCATCCACTATCCAAGAAAAATAGAAATTGATGTATTGCTAGCAAAATATAGAGAGAAAAGGAATTCTTGTGTCTCTTATCAGTGAAAAATTTGAATAAGAATCATTACCTAGTATTCTGGTTACTATGAACCCTATTTGGTTTTAGAGATCGAGTATAGAGACTGGTTGCATAAAGAAAAAATATTAGCAACCCAAATACACCCTACCTAAGGTAGGCTATATTTTTTTATCTAATCAAATTTAATGTCTTATTTTGTGGTTTTTAATTATTGATCTATCTAAGGTTCAAGACAAGCCCTCCTCAATAAGTAGGTTCTTATCTTAAAATATGGTTAGACCTAACAATTTTATTATTTAAAAAATGAATCAAATATCCAAAATATACATTACGTATAATGTCATACTCCGAATACTAAGCGAAAAAAAATAAAATTTTTGCTGTTTTTAAAATTTGGGCCAATGTTCTCTTGACTTTAATAATCTGGTTATTAAAACCAAAATACATGTTAAAATTTTGTTTTTAGTATATGAAAAAATACAATATGATTTTTTAGCTTTGAAACATTTGGTCGTATACATAAAAATATATATTTTTAATTTTTTTGTATTTTTTAAAAGTTTTGACAAAAATCAAGTATTTTAATACTGGGTTTGTATTTTTATGATGTATTTATTTGGAATAGGCCAGCATGGCCCAACATTAAAAATGATAAGCCAACACCGACCCAATATAAAATAAAACGAATAGGCATTGATCCAAAACCAAATAAAACGGGTTGGCTCAAGCCTAAAACAAAATAGAATAGGCCAACTTTGGCTTAAAATAAAATGGACTGAAACAGCCTAACATGCAAAATAGATCAAGGCTAGCCCATTAAAATGATAATTGGCCGGTTACTGTGCACAACACAATAAGCAGCCAATTATTCATTGGCTACAGAATGCGAATTACACTCTGCATGCTAATGAAAGGAAAAGAGAAGACAGAGCAAAGAAAGAAGAAAGCTTACCCGGCTAGAGGAGGCGTGGTTGTTGTCATGGTGGCAGAGATGGTGGCTGGGACTTTGCTTTGTTTTTCCTTCTCTCTCCTCTGTTTTTTCTCTTTTATGTTTTTTTCTCTCTCTCTCATCTCTCGGCTCTCTGTCTCTTTCTCTCTCGGTTTGTTTTAGCTCTTTCTCCCTCTTTTCCTCTTTCTTTTTTCTTCTTCCTCCCCCCTTTTCTTTGGTCTCCTCCCCTATTTTTATAGGAGAAAAACAGGGGGGATGAGGCTAGGGCAGCCACCCCTCCACTGTCCATCCAACACGTGGAATGTGAGTTTCTCGGTGTCTTTTTAAAGGAGAAATGATGATGAAAACGTCGATGAAAATAGAGGAGAAAAACACCTTTTCTTCCCTTGTTCTCTGTGTGTGTGCAAGGAAAGAAGATGATAGTGCTGTTCAAAATAGCATCGTTTTGAGTTTTTTTTTAAAAAAAATAATGCATGAAACAAAACTATTTTAGTAAAAATAAGTCGTTTCATTTAAATGAAAAGGCGGTAAAAAGTTTCAATTTTCATATTAGTCCTCCATTTATAATTTTTTCAATCAAGTTCTAAATTGCAATTTTAATTTAAAATCAATGCAATTACATCCCTGCTAAAAATCCAACAGCGGCCTTATAGTTGGCCGCCTTTTTCACTTTGGTTTTTGATTTTGATATTATATAATTTGATACTTAATTGAGCAATAAACTTCTAATTTCTTCAATTAAGCCCCTAACCGGTTTTAATTCCAACCTCTTTATTTACACGTCTTTTTCATTTTGGTCCTTGGTTCCAGTTTTCTTTAATTAAGTTTCTAATTGGTCATTAAACTTTAATATTTATGCAATTAAGCCCTTGATTTGACCAAATTAACTTTTAGAAATTATAATTTAACCCCAAAACTTTAATTTCTTTCAATTAAAACCTAAATTGACTCCAAAATTAATTTTTCTTGCAATCAAACTCTCCATAAATTCAATTAAACTTTCAATAAAATTTAATTGAGTTTATAAACATCTGATTTTGAACTTTTCTTACTCAATTTGAATTTTCTTTGTCAACAAAGTTATCATCAGTTAATAAAATACTGTCAAGTTTTAATTTTTATATTTTTTTAACATTCTCAGCCAAGTTTTACCCATTTTTTGGCATGCTGACATCCTTTATTTATTGTTTATATTTTTTAATAATATTTTTTGATTTTTTTTTTATTTTTTTTACAGGGGCTTAGAAATAAATGACGATACATAACTTAGATTCTGTGCCTAGTGCCTCCCGCATACCTAACTCGGGCCATGACTGTCGAATACGCAATATTGGTTGGTAATCTACTAAGCAACGGAATGTATTAAAGGAGAGGTCTATACGAACCGGCCAACAGTTCAAAATCCTATGAGCTGTAGAGTAGAAAATCAAAGAATTAATAGCTACGTGTAGTCGTCACCAGTTAATAAATCATAAATTAATTGGAATCTACGTGTGTGTTTTTTTTATCATTTTAAAAATATTTTTATTCATTCAAAGTAATTTGACCATTAAAACAATAAAAATAAAAGAAATGACAAAAGAATTATAAACCTTCAGGTCCGTTTAACAATGTAGAGCATGTGGTATAATTAAAACTATTATTTATTCTGACTACAATTTTAAAAGTATTAATTAATTAATTAATTAATATACACCATAATTTTATATAAATCTCAATAAAGAATTTATCTCAACACTTCAGTTATGAAAATAATATAACTTATATACTTTTTTTTATAAAAAAAGTTCTAACTACAAAAACTTCTACACTGGCAAATATATACGAAATCGAATTCGTGCGTCAAAATCTCGAAAATCAGTATAAATTTAAAAGGAACAAGAAGACAACAATGAATTATACCAGATCATCAAGAACCACTAGTTCTAAAAAGTGTACTGTATATGTTTTATTGATTCAGGACATAGGGCTGGCGCAACGATGCTAGCTAGCATGATCCATAACCCCACTTTCTCAACAGGTCCATAAATAGCATTACTGTCCAATTCCTTAACGCATAATTCCTTTCAATTCCTTGTATTTTTACCAAAAAAAAACTCCATTTCAGATTTTTATTCTTGTTTTCTATCTCTCCTCCTCCTAGAAAATACATTTACGAGAAAGATGAAGAAAGATGTCAAAGCATGCATGTTCGATCATCAACATCTAGGTCCGTGATATATATTCTTGGAGAGATGATCAGCGCTTACCGGTGAATTTCATGTTCAAATATTTTAGGCTGGTATCAATCATGGTCATGGTAGTGGTAACTGTTTTCCTTCTGGTATTGCCACTTGTTTTGCCACTATTGCCACCACCGCCACTTTTACTTCTTTTAGTTCCAGTCTTGATCATGGCCGCGCTTGTTTTCCTGGCTTTTTCTCCGCAAAAGTACCAAATCATATAGCACCCACCACCATGTAATCATACAATCCATTTTCTCTCTACAACAATAAAGCATGGTCGGCTAAAGACTAAGAGTCTTGCCGATACATGGATGAGAAAAAATATCCAATATCTTGTATTATATCTCAACTATGTTCTCTCCCTTTGAGAAGCCATTGCTTTTTGAAGATGACACTTTACTCTCCTTATTCTTTTTCTATTTTATTATTTTGATTGTAATTCTTTTTTCTTATTTAAATTGTAACTTATTGTGTGTGTAGTTGCATAAAAGGATATTTTTGTTGTTGTTGTTGTTGTATTGCTTTATTATATGAAAATGAAATCAATAGCAGAAATGTTAATAAAGATGAGTTTTAATTAACTTCTTAATTTTCTAAGTAAATGAAGTGGGGTTTGGCGGTCTAGAGAATATAGAGACCGGAAGACATAAAACGCATGCTTGTGTGTGTGTGTGTCTGAAGACATAACATGCATGCTTATATACATATATACATATATATATAGACACACACACATATATATATTGGTGTGTGATTGCAAAACTTTGATTGGAGTAGGGACCATATTTGCTTAATTTGCATATTGAGTGTTTTCTCTGTTTAACAATCTTTTAGCTTCAGCTTGGTCCTTGCCATCTCAACAATCCATAAACATTCCAACAAGTATTATATAGGGATTTAATTTTTTTTAGCAGGGAGAATTTTGTTTTTTTTTTAAGCGAAGGTGAGGATTTAAATTTGCTGAATCTCCGAGGGTCCAGAATTTCTTTAATTTCTTTTTCGTGGGCAATAGCAAGCTAAGAAAAATGACTTCATCTTGGTCAAGAAGAAAAATAGATAAATGAAACATGCACCCTTATTTCTTTTCTTAAAAAAGAGATAATTACAAAAATTCTTTTTTTAATCAATTTTATTTTATTTTTATATTTTCATAAATTACACTTTTCGTGGTATAATTTATTTATTCAATAATAATTTACATCCTCAACAATGTGTTTTATCCGAATTTTTATTTGATTTAGGATATAAAATGTATGGTAATTTATGAAATTATAGAGGGAAATTGAAATTTAGCTTAAATTATAGGAGGGTTTTTGTAATTATTTAAAAAATAAAATAAAGTAATAATAAAAATATTTTTACCAATCATATTTTTCATTCTTCTTTATGGAAGATCACGTATTACAAATAGAAAATAAGGCATTAATTTGTTGTGCAAAACATAAAATTTAGTATTTATAATACATGCCAATGATTTTATAGTTATTTCAGCTCCGACCCTTGTATCCATTTGGCAAGAATCTTGATTAAGTAAATATATTAACCTTCAATAATAAACAAAAATATCTTAACATCCGATAATATGAAGAAATTATAATTCCGGTTGTAGTGAATAATTCCTTAAGAAATTCCACGTCTTAGTAATTGGGCTATATTACCACATCTTCGTAGGCCCAGCTTCCACATATTAAGGTTAGAGAATAGCTCCTAGAGAAAATACAAGCCCACCAAATTGGGTCAAAATAACACATTATCAATAATAATAATAATAATAATAATAATAATAATAATAATAATATTTTAGCAATATCACTATGTCCAAGGCACATATTATTACTCATTAAAATAGTATAATTATTATATTGTTACTTTGTCATTTTATCTTTTACTTTTGTTTTAAAAATAAAATATTTTTTATCATGATATAAATATTTTTTTGAGAATTATATGAGGTTATTTTGATAATGAATTTTTTTAATGTACAATAAAATTACTTATATAACCCTTCAATAAAATAATACAATGTTTTCTACACAAGGGTATTTATATATTTGATAGAACAATAAAATTATTACAATATTCTTACCATTAAATGTTTTAGCTTTAACTTTAAGGGTTTGGTTGTAATCTTGTTTGTTTTTTTATTATTGTTTAGTTAGACAAGAATTTTTGGTTTTGTACAAATAAAAAAAATAAAAAATTATTGATACATGCTGCACACATGTTAGCTGCTTTCCCATTTTTTAACAATGCTTCTGATTGGCTCCCGATGTTACAATCATAATTCTTTCATATCTTTTGATTAGTCTTGATATCCTCTTTCTGGGTGTCATGTGTGTAGTAGTTTGGCTCAAAGTTTCTTTCCTTATCTTTTCTTTTCAAATTGCATGCTGGCTATGCAAAAAATCACGCTAGCCTTTTATTTATTTATTTTATTCAATCCCTCTTCTCTCAATAATAATTTTTTATTTATATTGATTATTTCTAATTAAATTTTATTTTCAATTTCATTCATAGTCATTTGATATTTTTAATTTTTTTTTAAAATTTGCTCTCATTCTTTTAATTGCTATATTTTTTTCTTCTAATTTCACTTCTATACATTTATTTCATTTAATTTTTATGTAAAATTTGATCCTATTTCCTTTAATTTCTATTTTTTTGTTAATTATTTTCTTAATGGATTAGTTTTTTACAATTCCATCCTTAAACATTTAATTTCATTTGATTTTTCCCTAAATATTTAATTTTATTTAATTTTTATGCCAAATTTGGTCCTTAATTTTTTAATTTACTATTTATTTATTTATTTTATTAACTTCATCCCTTAATATTTTGATCAAGAATCCTACTTCTTTATTTTTTGGGTTTGCCTTTAATGGGGTTATCCTGATCTCATAATCCGGATAATAAATCCAAAGACTTAGCCTGAGTAAACTTTCAACTTTTTTTGAAGCAATTTTTTTTTTGCTTTTCTTTTTATAGGATCATTTCAATTTCATGTCTTGAGTCATGTGTTTGATTTATTGACCTAAGTTGGCTACCAGTTTACTTAAGTATTTTTTGTTTTGATAAATTTTTAAAATTTATATTTTTAAATTAGCTTATGATAAACTTTTTGACAAAACCCATATTCAAGGTTTCATAGGTTGCAATGTTTTTAAGATTTAACTATGTTTAAGATATATATATGAATTTATTTAGTTTTATAGATGTTTTTAATTTTACTTCTATGATTTTTTTTAATTTTTAAATTTTGATCACTATTCATTTAATTGATATTTATTTTATTTGGGATTTTTTTATTTTTTTCAATAAATTTATTCCTCCTTGGGTTTTTTCTATCAAATTTTATCTTTATTTTTTAGTTGCTTTCACAAGTTTTTTTTGTTAACATTTCTATCAAATTTTAAGTTTGGTTCTAATTCTTTTAATTACAATTTTTTTAATATTTTTTTTTAGATTTCATCTTTATTGGATTTTATCATGTCAGATTTTAGCCTCATTTTGTTGTTGTTTTTTTTGCAAGTTTTTATTAATTGTTATTTCAATAATTCCATTTAAATTGGATGATATTTAAGTTTATTGATTAGATTTAGGTTTATAATTTAACAAGTTGTAAATTTTTTAGATTAGACTAGGTTTAGAAGCGCCTGGTTTTTTCTCTCTATTTTTAAGTTGTTGTTTTCTACTTTTATTTTCAAAGTTTGACTCTCTTTTTTTCCAGTTTTTTTTAGTTAGGTTAACATTAACTTGTTTGATAATTTAAATAGGGTGAAATTTTTTTGTCAATTCACTTTTTGTTATTTGTTTGTCTTTTGTATTATTTAAATTGTTGTTTTAACCAATGACTTGGACTTGAATTTCTTTTAAATTATTGTTTTTTATATTATTTTTCTCAAGCGAAGCCCGAGCATGATATCTAGTTTAAGAATATAGGAAGACATGTTGAATCATAGTTGCGTACTCTAAAGCTGGAAATCTTGAGTTTTAACCGTTAGATTATTATTTTGGGTAGGGACAAAAGAAAAGAAAGAATTTTTTCACCATCGGTGCTGTCTAAAATTCAAAATTACATCAAAAAATGTCAAAAGTGTCATCTCCTTTTTGTAGTTGATGAAATCCGGAATTTGTAGCCTCATTTTCAAAGCCTGTGATGACAATATGGCATTGCCATGACACCATTGATGGAAAAGCAAGGCGACATTAGCCATGATTTTCCACTTCCCTGGCTATAGCTGAATTACCATCCCCCAAATCCCACTAATTTACCACTCAAAAGGCACGAGTTTTCCTTTGCATTTTTCAGCAGCCTGACAGAGAAATGTAGAGAATAAACAATCACCTGGCGAGGCATGGAGGAGAAGAGCATCAGCAAGGGCTAATAATAAAAGCTTGAGTTTTTCCAGAGCCAGTGGCTTAAACTGGCGTGCTTCACTCCAACACGTCTTGAGTTACGGCTTCGAGAAGCAGTTTGGAGATTTTAAGGCGGGTATTCGTTAACCCTCGGTTATTTATAAGAACATATCTGAATTTAAGGGACTTGCAGGTCGGTGCTCCTCTTCTGGATCATCATCAATGCATGTATTTCTTTCTATGCGTCCACGGACTTGCATGCAATTTATCAATTTTGAGAGTTTTTCAAGCCAATACCCCATTCCAGGAGCTATTTTGAGGTTTAGTTAATAAATGAGACAGCGTCCTTTTAGAGACAGGATTGGGAAAAATTATTAAAATGAGCAGTAACATAAAGATTCCAATATCTTCTGGTAGTTACCTATTAAATGCTGAGTATATTAATATAATATTTAATATAATTTTACAAATCACTTATATTTATAGAAAAAATCATTTAATTATATAAAAAGAGAATAATATTTATAATAATAAAAGAGGAGTCATCCACATTTTACAACTCTCAACCTCACTTTTTTTTTTCAGTACTACAATGACAATCACTATTTGTTGTTCTTGGTAACCCATTTTCTTCTATATTTTTATATCTTTGGCTTTACACACTCTCATCTTGTGCTGCTATCTTGGTATCTATTTATAAGCAAGAATGGTGAGACAACTTGGCTATTGATTATGACATTGATGGTACTGTATGAATAATCCTTTAACTAAGCAAGTTTTTTGGGAAAGATTTGAGTGATCACACCAGTTTCATTTAACACTCAATCTCCTAGCTAGAAGTTTTTAAATTATATTTATCCATTGTATCGTCTTTTCGTATACACAATTATTTGCTAGCTTTATTATGACTTTCTTTTACAAGTAATCTGGAATATCTTGATTTTATACATGATTTCTTAATATTTGGCTAGATTACCTATACTTAGATTCGTTAAGATTAGTCTTCATCAATTTTCACTCTCCACCTCAAATCATCTACATGATTGGGTGTCTAAAATGTCTTAATTTTCCCTTCCCTCAAGGCAACTAAAAAATCTCTCCGCTTAATAGTTCAGCACATGTAATTGGCAAACATGTGCGATTTCTTCTTCTTTATCTCCATTGATCACCAGGATAACCTTTATATGCCTCTTGATCAGGAAATCTCTCTCAATAATTCACCACCACCACTTTTGATCTAAATCTCAATTATCAGATCATATTATTGCATCCAGAACGATCAAATTAGATAGAAACAAGTCTGAAATTATTCAAATTGCATTTTAAATGGCTAAGATTTGATTAAAATAATTTTTGCGTGATAAGCAGCCCAAATTCAATCTTGATCCAGTTGCACATAGCATCGACCACACTGAATCCTATCCCTCAGCTTATGGCTTGGCTTTAACTTGACTTGGCTCTACTTGGCTCAACTTAATTTATCTTGACTTGCGGTAGATAGCATGGCATATGGGTCACACTATGATAACGTAGCAACTAACTAGGTGATAACATGGTATGTCATCCTTATCTAGGTTAGTCACATAGGTTGGGTTGTCTAGTATTCTGGTCGGGTCAACCCATACAGGTAAAGAAGATGTGTGGTGTGTGTCTATGCACGTGGCTAGATGCCTTACCGGTGTGTGATGATGCATGTGGCCATGTTTGATGTTTGATTTTTACGTTGTTTTCACCAATGTGTTCATCTCTTTCTCCTCTACATGGTGATATGATCAAAATATAATTTTGATAACTCTTATTTTTTTAGCAAAAATCAAATACTACGTTAAACCAAATGCTCTAATACCAATTGTTGGGGATTCCAACTAATGATGTTCTGATAGTTACCTATTGGAGACTAAGCACACTGACATAACATTTAACGTGGTTCAGCAAATCACCTATATCCACAAGAGAGACCACTTGATTATATAGAGAGAACAAGATTTACAACAATAGAAAAGGAATCTTTTACTATTTGCAACTCTCAACCTTATTTATTTCTCTCTTTGCAATGCTATAATGACAGTCACTACTTGCTATCTTAAGAAGTCTACTCTTTTTTATATTTCTCACATCTTTATCTCTACGTACTCTCACCTTGTGATTTCTCTTACCGTTTATTTATAAAAAAATAATAATAATGAAACAACTTAACCATAGACTATAGTGTTAATAGAGACATCATATAAACTATATTATTAATATAGTTGGTGTTATTTGTTTGATAATATTTATTTATTATTCTAATTTTTTATAATAATTTTTTTAAAAAATAATCTACGAATACTTTATATTTATGGCACTAATCCTGACACATCGTCCCATCTTAATTACAAAATTAGTGGCTGAAAATCAATGGTGGGAAAAGGTCAAAATCATTGATTCTCTTTCTTTGCTTAAAGCCTCGTGGCGCCTGCCCAGCTGCTCATCTTTTGTTGGGAGATATTAGTGAGAAAGATGCATTGTATTGGTGCAGGAAACATGCAATACATGAACTTGTATATAGTCAAAACATATGGGCCCTAGCTATGAAATGCCTTGACGTGTTGGCCTATGCACACTTTCTCTCTATCACGCCCACAGTCACCAACCTGAGAACCAGTGCTCGGGCGTGGCATAGATATTTGTGGGAACCTTATCGTCACTATGCGTGCATGGATGGATACCAGCTAGCTTTTTACCATCGATCCAGTATGTAAATATATTTGATTTATGAATATGGTTTGAAACAATTAATAACATCATGCTTATGAAAGATGAGAAGGCATATAAAAAGAGGAGTTGATTTTTAGATAATTTTTTTATAATAGCCTTATTATTGAAATCAAATTTAACTTTGATTACAAAACTAAATAAATACAAAAGCTTATTATGGTGGGCCTCATTCTCTATCAAAGAGGGAATGTACTAGATAGGAACATTGGATAATTTTTGTAGAATTATTCCCAGAAAAGACCTCTTTGTGTTTTTTTATTCTGATTAGAGAATTGAGATAAGATAGTCACCAGAAGTAAGGCAGACATATTATAAAATGATACGTATATAAAAACAACTCTGAAAGGAGAAACCTTTCAATTAGGTCCTAAATGTTTCAGTAATTTCCCAATTGGGTCTTTGTCATCTTCTATTATTATATATATATATATATATATATATATATATTTGGTTAAATCTTCCCAAAACGGGCTCTTTTTGTAATATAATCAATATCGACGGAATGAGTATTTATGATAGACATAAAGGAATACAAAATGTTTGGATCCCAATTAATAATCCCTTTAATTTTAGGACTCAATTGAGAATGGGTATTTATACATGTTAGAGACTAAATTGAGTTTTCTCAATACTAAAAGGACTGCATCTATGACTCTTGTGTCCTTGCAAACCCCCCCACCCCCAATAAATAAACAAATGAATCCATCTATGTACTTGTGATAGACAGATTTAACTCTGGGATTTATAAATAACAAATAATAGTAAATGGGCTTGACCAATTTTGCGTTCGTCTATGCAGCAGACAGAAATTGAGAAAAGGTGAAGATTTATACAGGGAAGAATTCAGCAAGACTTAGAAGCAAATTAAGCCTATATATATATATATATAGATAGGTAGATAGAAGTTCTATAATTCCCACTTGTGTCTTAATAGGAGTTAGCCACCAATTAGAAAGAGCACTTGGAGGAGTAAATGTCGCCTATCTACTCAATACGATGAGAAATGCGTGCCTCATGCGTGGTTTACTTTTCTGGCAATGTACATGCGATCTTGCGATCTTTCAACATGTGGGCTAGTTATGGCTCTAAACCACCCGTTTCCGACGGTACTGATGGTGTCAAATATAAGAAAGATGACATGCATGAATATGAGCCTCTCAGTTGCGGTTGAATAATGGACGGGTGCATGGATCTTCAAACTGCAATCCATTGTCCTTTGGCGACAAGAATTTCTTTTAAGCAAGGGAATGAAAATGACGTTCTCACTCTGCAGGGACCGAACCAAGTACTCTCGCCGTTGGAATTCTAGAAAGCAAGAAAATAAAGGTCGCTATTTGGGACCGAGTCAAGGTTAATTTCTATTTATTTACGTCTGATGCCATTGTGGATTAATTACTTTAACGAAAGTATTTAAATCTTTTTTAAATATATAAACACTTTAATTTTTGACCTTGCAGATTTCGCCATAAAGAACTTCAGTGGAGCAGATTTAAATTCAGCCTGATTACGAAAACTTTCTTGGGTAGATTTAAAAAATATATTACAATAATTTTAACTTGAATTAAATCCCTACGCAACTCTTTATATGATATTTAGTCAGTAAATGAAATCGGATTATAGACTTCACTTAATTAATTTTTTTCATTACATTATAAAATTATCAAAAATATTTTTTTATTAATCTAACATTAAATAATAAAATAGACGTGGGTAGCACATCTTTCTTAAAAAAAAAATAATCAAACTGTTGTTTTAAATCAAATAGCGCACAAGGCACCACTTTATTCTAAGACGCCTAAAATAATATATTAACCTATTTTTTCTTAGTTGAGAAAACAGTACAGCACCCCTACTTAAGTCTCGGACCCGTGGCCTTATACTATTTCCATGCGTTAACCATTGAGCCATGTCGCCATGCTTATAACTGAATAATTAAAAAAATATATTAAATTTTTTACTGTTTATGTGAACAGTAAAACCCACCGTCAGCTTTTTTGTAGCTGATTGTATACTTTTTTTTTGTCTTGTATTTTTAATAAATATTAATAAATATAAGTTTAGGGTTGCAATTACTTTTTTAATATATTTCTATATAAAAATATTTTAAAAATTAATTAAAACCATACTCTCAAAGAATCACTGGTTGCAATTACTGTCCCCTCTGTTGCCAAAAATTGGCCCCTCGCTCAATTTCAATTCTTCTTTCTCTGTCGTCATGTACATTAATAGTCTCTTTTAAATTCTCCTTCTCTCATTCACATTCTTCTGTGCCTCTCCATATATGTATACATCTTGATTTCCTCCTTTTCCATCTCCTGCGTAACATTTCTCTACAAGAAAGACACGTTGAAGCAAGATAAGAACCCACTAAGTTCAATATTACACCGGCCAGTATTTGATAGAAGAGATCGAGATGATCACAAGCTAGCTCAGAGTTTAATGTTCCGGCACTTCAAAGCGATAGCGGTCATGGTCATGGTTGTGTTAACAGTTTTCCTTCTGGTGCTTCCATTAGTCTTGCCACCGCTGCCGCCGCCACCACTTGTGCTTCTCTTTGTGCCTGTCTTCATCATGATTCTTCTTGTTTTCTTGGCCTTCTCTCCCTCCAAACTGCCCGATGCACCTTCCACTAGTGTTTGAACGAATCTGGGACAACATGTGTCAAAGGCGAAGGCTAGCTTCCATGCTGATCATTAATCGTTTCACATCTCAAGTTTTTTGTATCTAGGGGATGTACAAGAGATCTTTCTTATATTCCGTGTGTAACATGAAGTGATACGATCTAATGTGTAAGGTAAAGTGAGTTCCTTGATTTCTTGCCATTTGTTCTCTGTAAGAAGGTAGAGTAAAACTGAGACACCATGTTCTTTCTTTGTTCTTTGAAATTAAATACAAAATTAAATATGAGAAAAAAAGGGAGCAAAGAACTTGACTTTTTCTTGTTCATGAATGTCATCTTTAATTTCTTGATCCTCAAAAAGATTAAAACAAAAAGGGTCATTAATTTAATGCGGTGGTCGGTGTATAATCACAGTGATCTTTACATTGTATAAATATAGTGAATCCTATATAGTTTTGAATTTGTGCATGAAATTTCTCAGAGGTTTCACAGAGTCAATTTTCTTAAGTACATGTTACAGAAGACTAGGAGTGAGATAACGTTGTCGAGTTGTCAAGTGATATATATAAAATGATAATTAATTTAATTACTTGTTCAAATTTAATTTGATTTTCCAATTAAAACAAAATTGTGTTATTTTTTAATTGTAAATAAAGCCTACATATACATGGATAATTAATTGAGTTTGAAAAGATGTCGACATTCGAATTATAATGGATCATATTTCCTTTCCAATGTAAGATCTAAATCCTTATCCCCTGATCAACTGTATTTCTTTAGGGGAACTTTGAAATGAGGTTATATTGGAAGAGTTAAGCGCATATTATTTTTGTATTTGAAATTATGTTTAGATGCATTTTAAAAGTATGTTTCTTTTTTTAATATGGTTTTGATGTACTAATCTAAAAAAATAATCAATTATATATATATATTAAAATACTGAAATTAATAAGTACAAAGAAAGACAAGATTTTATTAAAAAAAAAATCTTAACAACTGGAGCCCTAATTTATATTTATCATTGAAATTTTATCTCTAATATATTATGTCTCTAAGATGTTCATAACTTTTTTAAAAATGATAAAAACTGATATTTGGAAGGTAAAAAAATTCATATTAAAAATCCAAAAATATATAAAAAGAAAAATAAAAAAATTAACTTAAATAACATGTTTCAAGCTTAAATTGAAAATCTTCCAAACTTTAGCTAGTTACAAATAAATATCTAATTTGAGCTTAAAAAGTTTTCTTATCTAATTTGAGTTTATTGAATCTCCTTATCAAGTTTGATTATAATTCAACAATCATATTGGAAATTATAGTCCTAGGCTGATTTTCTAAAAATAACATTCTTTTTCTTAAAAAAAAAAACTTAACTTTGTTCTTCTGCTAGTTCATAAACAAATTTAATATATTTTTTATATGATTTAATTATAACAGATTCACAACTAATTATTTAGAATTATTAAATTTTTTAAACTTATTTGTATATGATCAAGATCTATTTGCATATATTAAAATATTAAAAAATTACTTGTTAATAAATATTATTAAATGGTATTTTTAGTGACTCATAAGACTTTAAATTTTTGAGTGAAATGTGTAAGTGGAGTATTGTACTTCCTTCAGTTTTCATTGGTAGTTATATTTTTCAGTTTAATACTTGTATATTATTAGGCAATTATCTCTGCCATGTTTTATTTTAGTTGTTGTACTTTGTATCCTTTATTTTGAAAACCTCACACTTCACATTGTTAAAAATTGAGGTAATTGTTTTTTATTAAAATGATATAATATTACCAAAAAATCCTAGAAAAAATAATGAAACCCTAGAATAAACAAATAATATATATATTGACTACTTTAAAAAGATATAATATGAGAAATCATTCATTTTACTTGATTCTATTTCATTCTGGGTAAAATAAATTCAAACAAAATACACTACATGTTGTGTAATTTTTTATATAATTTATTATAAAAACAAATTTATGCAGAAATGATATCATTTTCTAAACATAACAAAAGCTTTTTTTAAGGAAAAAATAGACTTAAATATATGAATTGTTTTTTATTTTAAGAAAAGTTTTTCTTCTAACAAATGGAGTGTAACTGATAAAATAATAGTGCATTCCTTTTAATAAGATTTGGATTTATCTAATAGACTTGTGGGCTAAGCTGATATTTTGGATAAATGATTAAAAAAACCTTGTTTTTATAGATTTGATTTGTTCTCTTTAACTAAGGTGACTGGTAAATTATGTTGATATCTGTAAAAGTTTCTCTTTATAGATTTAAGGACTCTTTGAAGCTTAAATGAATATCATTTGAGAAAAAATACAATCATATTGAGAACCTTTTGAAACTAAATTTAAACTATAAAGGAGTTTATAACTACCAATCTTAGAAGAGTAAAACATTTTTATTAAGGTAATGTCTATCCCATCATTAGAGAAATGTATGATTGTACGAGGAAGATCATGTCAATCCTTTCCTAAATAAATCATGTTATAGCATTAGGAAGACATTGATTCCTTCCAAAGTAAATATGCAATTATGTTAGAAAAAGTGAATTCATCATATCCTTGAAGGGTTTGTTTCTTAGGGAGACCATATCCATCTTTGTTGAGGTGATGTATATCCTATAATTGGATAGATGTGTGATTGTATTAAAAAAGATCATGTTAATCATTTCCATGGTAAATCATATCATAGCACTAGAGAGACATTGATTCCTTCTAACATAAATATGCAATCATACTAGAAAAGGCGAATTCATCCTATCCTTAAAGGGTTAAATTGTTTTTTTTTTTTAAGAAGACCATATCATTTCTTGTTGTTAAGGCAATGTTTATCTTATCATTGAAGAGATGTGCGATTGCACTAAAGAGACCATGTTAATTTATCTCAAGGTAAATTATATTGTGGCATTAGAGAGACATTAATTCCTTCTAAAATAAATGTACACTCACACTAAAAAAAGTGAATCCATAAGACCCTTAAAAGGTTAAGGGGTTACTAAGCTGGGGAGACTATCCATTCATCGGTGCTAAAGTGGTGTTTATCACATCCTTTAAGAATGTTTGATTACACTAGGATGATCATGTCAATCATTTACAAGGTAAATTATATCATAGCATTAGGAAGGTGTTGATTCTTTTCAAAGTAAATATGCAATTACATTAGAAGGATTAAATTCATCTTAACTTTAGAAGGTTACCAGGCTTATACCTTGAGGAGACTGTATTCATCCTTATTGTTGAGGTAGTGTCTATCATATCCTTATAGAGATGTGTGATTAGAATAAATAGATTATGTACATCCCTTTCAAAGTAAATTATGTTGTAGCATTAGAAAGATGTTGATGTTTTTCCAAACTAGATGTGCAATCGTACTAAGAAAAGTGAATCCATCCTATTCTTAGAAGGTTGAGGGGCTATTCCCCTAGGGAACACCTAGAGAATAAAAAACATTATTATTTTGAACAATTTAATTTATATATAAGAAACTTATATTATTAATCATTAACCACATTACACTTTTATTTGTTTTGAGGTATAATCAATTTAATGATATTTATGTTGAGATTATAGTATTAGTCCTAAAAGAGGGGAAACTAGAGTTTTTCAAATAGATATTTTATAGGTGTTCATCGAATAGACTTCTCAAATTATATGGTTTGAACTAGCAATCCACTTGTATTTATTGAAAGTTTTCCAAAATCTTGATTCTATAACAGTGTTTGTGGAATTGATATACGTATAACCTGATTTGTTTTGCCTTACTAAGCCTATAGATAAGTAAGATGAAATCCTTGTTTGACTTAAAATAATCAAATTATTGCATAGACTTTTCTAATATAGAAGGATTGCTAATGTATTGATGGAGTAAATGTGTCAACAATCATAAAAAGGTTTGACATATCACATTATAATAGTGCATCAATACTCTATATTTAATAGTGATAAGAGAATTAATAATCCGACTCTTGAAAGAACAAATGATTGTTTTTTTAATCAATTTTCTATACATGGTGCTATTAATAAGGTTCAGATTTTTCCAATAAGCTTATAGGCCAAGCTAATATTTAAGATAAATGATTAATCTTATGGTTCTAACGATCTGATTTTTTTCTCTTTAACTACGATGGTTGATGGATCATGTTTGATATTTGCAAAACATCTCTTATTATAGATTTGTAGACTCTTTAATGCTTAAATGAGTATTGTTTAAGAGAAAATACAATCATTTTTAAAAGAAGAATTCTTAGAATAGATATATAATAAGGAGTTGAAAATTAAAACTGCCCTTCAAGGATTTTCATGATCCCTTTTATAGCCTACGTGACTTGTCTCTTTTTGAAATGAAGGGTTCAAAGTGTAAATAAAATATCTCTGACTGATTAGAGTAAAATATCTTCGACTCATCAAGAAGTAAAATATATGCTGACTTATCACTTGTTAGGGAGTAAAATATATTCTTACTTATCACTTGTTAGGGAATAAAATATCTTGGACTCATGATCTAATCATAAAGCCAAGGATTCCCGGAGTCAAAATGAGCATGAGTTTAGCACTTAACTAAACTAAACTTATAGATAATAGATCTCATAGCTTATTAAAACCAATATATTTGAACTCAGTATTTAACTAAGCTAGAAATACTTAGTTATTACCATATCTTTGATCATTCATTAGATTTCAACTATACACATTCTAACATAAGAGTCAATCTTGAAAGGTCAGATTTTAGATTGAGATTGTGAATATTTCAAAAACAAAACCCAAGAAAAAAATAACTTAACTAATGAAATAAAGTCTAATACTTTAAAAGTAGTACCAACCACTCAATACAACAACAATCATTTAGATCGAGTAATAAAGATAAACTTATAAATCATGGTAAAATTATTATGGTTTTCATATGTTTTGTTTTAATTTTTAAGATCATTTAAATTAGTGAATTTGTTCATTTGCCTAAATTTAAGGGGATGTAGAATAGAGTGGAGGAATCTCTTGCAATATTTCCAGTCAAATAGTTTTTAATTTTTTAAAGAAAAAATGAAATGAAGAAAAAAAAACAAAATAGGAAATAAAGATATATCAAATAACCCTGGATAGTTTTAGTAATTTTCTTATTTTTACAAAAAATTTTGTGATACTCAAATTGTAATTATTGAAAACTTAAAATATATGAGAAAATAAAATAAAATAAGCATATTTAATCCTATAAAAATAAATAAATAAACACAATGAGAATATATATATATATATATTAGATTTCTCTATCTTATATATTCTCATTGTGTTTATCTCTATCGTATAATATAGTACAAGTATGTAATAAATAAACATCACAAAGTTTTTCCATCTTTCACCATCTTTATCGATATCTTATACAGTTCTTTCTTTGACCGTACAATCCCTCTATATCAAATTAGTAATTTTTCTTTCCTTATCCATACCCGTTTCTTAAACCTTGCCGTCTTCTTATGTCACCAGTAGAAGCCTCCACCAATTATTGCTCCTTTCCTGAAAAAAGAGAGAGTAATTTTTCCTAGTTTCCATATAAATTTAATGTATTTGAAAAGAACAATGAAATTAACGTGGTTCGCCGTCTCCAAGAATATATACATATATATAT
>SRLM01000767.1:781976-879994 GCA_015708895.1 Populus ilicifolia
GCCACGCCCCCCACCCCCAGGACTTGATCCAGCAGTCCCATCCTTTCATTCCATAGGTCGACATACCTCGTTGACATTCATTGATTCCGAGGACAGAAGGTGGTGGTCTGGTTATAATTAGGTCGGTTTCTATAACACCCATCATTTTTTACCACTAAAACAACAACTTGAGTGCTTGAAGGAGTGGAAGTGAGGAGGATTCGAATTTTGCCACGTTGATTAGATGAGTTTGTTGAAAAAATTTTATCAGATATATTTATTTGAGAGAGAATGATTTCGAAATACATTTAAAAAACATTGATCTCGATATACAAAATTTGAACCGGTGATTATGATTAAAAATTAAGAAACGTAAAGAAACCATAATCTAAAACTAGTATTAGCAAACTTAAATCCTTCTAGAAATTCGTAAACATGGGCAGAGAGAATTTTCTATTTTCCAAACCCATCCTAAATGAGCCGTGTCCAATATTTGTACGGACCCGACACCAAGAGAAAGGCCCAATAGTGAAACTAGCTAGCAGGAGTACCTGTTTTCGGCATTGCAGAGTGGCCTAGCCCATAAAAGAGGCTGAAGTCCTCAGCTAAAAGAACAGGAAATAACAGCGCAATGTTCACTTTTATCCCATGCAAAATTCAACTTCACTTTAGCAAGGGTGATTTTCTATGTCTAGAGAAACAAAGAAAAATAACTCCCTATCATGTTTTTCATTTTCATTTTTAGGTAAATCCATAAAGCAATGAGTGTTATCCTTTTGTTTTTCTTGTCTTTTATTGAAGTTTGGAGTTAGAGCTTTAAAATTATTAATGTGGTGGGTTCACATCGTTAGAAACAATAATTCCATCTCGACAATGTCTTCTGTATCTTATCAACCATTGGATTAGCAATAATTGATTGCTGCTGTAAATGGTTATCACGTCATAGAAAACTCCATAATCAACTTCATAGCGAAGTTGACCATCCTAATCTTGTTTTCTCCTGTGGTTAAATGTAATTTTCATGGCATAGAAGACAGAAGTTGATTGTGATTTAGATAGGGGTGGGAAGATCATGTGAAGTACCTAAGATTTTTGAAATTTGTGCCTTTTGTTTCTAAAATTATTATTCACAATTTTTTCATTACATGTATAAATCATTGGATCCCATCAATACATCTTATCTCTTATCATATTGAATCTAAATCTTTATTTTTTTCCCCAATGAAATACTAGAGATATATTAATTAAATGTTATAGCAATTAAAAAATAGCTTAACAGAGAAAAAAGTACAAAAAAAAGCTTAAGAGGGGTTAGAAAACTTACTAACAAATCTAATCAGACCTTGAATAAAAGAAAACTATAATCATGCAATTAAGTTAATTTGTCAAAAACTTCTAACTTTGCTAAATCATCTAAAATATAATTTTTCTATTTGTAAACATGTTCAAAATATAAAGAAGAAAGCATGTTGCATGTATTAGAAATATTATTAAATTCAACTTGGAAGCGACAAGACCACATAGTATTCTTTATTTTAATTCAAACATTTAACTCAACAACCCGTTGATTTATAGAAGTATAGCATCAATCTTTTTGAATTATCAAGACCCATTAAAAGCACAATTTTTTGAATTATCAATACTCCAGCTTCATTAGATTCCATTTAAATTTTAATCTAACTATATTCGATCATGTTATATATGATTTTTATATATCTGTAGCATTTATCGTTTAACCACTTTTAACATTTTTGGGATATTGCTTCTTAATAAACCGAACTGAATATTAGTATTACACGAATGTTCTAGGTTATTTTCACGTATCAAAGTAGAATAACTTCTCAAGTATACCTTCACGTTCAAATTGAAGCTTTCTATGAGAAGGGTTTTTTTCCTCCTTGTAGTCTCTAATGTAGATTGTGAAAATCAAATTCATTTATCAAAGAATCAACATCTCAAAAGTTTGAAATGTGTTTCTTACCTTATTGACTATGGTTTTGGGTTTTGATCCCTGAATAACGTAACTTTATGAACTTCCCTATTCCTTCGACCTAAAAAAAAAATACATATGATGTGTTCGATTTTGGAGCATTTGTTTACCATGATTTCAGACTAGAAAAACAACCAAGAAAGAAATGAATGGACGAGGGCATAGCTAGATTAACTAAGCAACTGAGAAGGAGAACGACCTGGTCTAGATAGTCATACTCATCAATATTTCCCCTCTTTTTATATATTTCAAAACCTCCATTCTTGTGGGAGAGAAAATATGTTACGTGCTTGAAAAATATTAATTAAGACAGCGAGAGGTGCATTGTATTTGGGTAAAGCCAGTCATAGTAGTGGCATAATAATCAAACTCTTGACTTGGGAACTCTTATGCAAGGGGCAAATGAAAAAAAATGATTATGACTTGTATATCTAATCAAGGTCTATAATTGCTTAATTGGTAAGCATCTCCATTTTGTCACTATATGAGAGGTTTAAGAGTGTTTATATGGGTTATCATCTCTCCATTTTTTCTAGTAATTGTTCAAAATCCACTATCTAATGTGATTTGAACTCCATTGATGTATTAATTATACTGTGATGTCATTTTAACAAGATCTAATTAGACCAAAAATGGCAAAAAGAAAAGCTATTTGAATAAGTTCAGGGGTGAACCTGGACAGGAGACAAGTTCCAAGGGCCCACGAATCCCTTTTTTTCCATGGATATATGGAGTAGAGGATATGACTCTCATCATTATCTCTATGATTGTTGCCACCAAGATTACAATATGTCCACTAATGTAAATTATGTAATTTCCCTGCCTGGCTAGTAATGAAGAAACACGCACACACGTCATTCATAAATGCTATGTTGTGATGTGTTTGTCAATGCTCAATGAATATGGAGCTCCTTGGGCAGAGTTCTAGATTAGTTTGGGAGTGGAGGGGCCAATGCTGAAACAAAATGTGGTGTGTGAATGTAATCGAAATAAATACGAGGATCGATGTGAAGATGTAAAAACCTTCTGAGGGCCCTTTTATTCCTTTTGGAAAGTAATTACCTTTTAATTATTCTGAATCGAGGTGTAACTGGAGAGGCCTGTTTGTATGCAGCATTCGACAGAGGCTTTGAAAACAATTGTACCATGCTGGAAATGACTCCTTACGGGCTCCCTCGTGGACCGACAATGAACTGAGCTTTCTTTTTTAATTTGTTTTTTTATGAATGATTAATTGGCTGAATTTGATCCATTTCTGAATCCATTTCCTACTTTTGGAGCCGTTCATACTGTTTAGTCCCTTCATCGCTAAAGATGACTTTTAGTTGTTGATCTTGGAATATGCTTTGTATATTAAATAATCATGAAAAAAAAAGAAATTAAATAGATAAATTTAAACTAAAAGAATAAAAATAAATCCAAAAATCACAAACCATATTGAGAAACATATATTACAGGTAAGAATGAATTAAGATCTAAAATGATACCTTTAGTGATAGAAAGAAGGAATACAATTAATATAAACAAATTTGAAAACACAAGCAATGAATTAAAGTAAAAAAAAACTCATGAGTACAAAGAACATCATACCCAATAATCCCGTGAATTCCTCCTCCATTAGACTAAAATAGTATTGCATAGCTGTTAAACGTGAATTAATTTGATGAATTAACTTAAAAAAATTAATCACAACACAATATTGATTCAGGCCGAGTTTCAATTAAATTGCAGAAAAATAGACTTAATAACTTGAAAATTTGAAAACCACATACATGACTCGCACGTCTCCTAGCCCCCTAGTGAGGGATAACTTGGAAATCAATTAAAAAGGCAAAGGCAATGCTTTCAGCTGCCACTTAAGTCATGGAATTTTGAACTCCAAATCTAAAGAAAACCTTAATTAGCGAGGAATCTAACTTTTAAGACACAACAAACTTAGGTAATAGGCTGGTCCCATTTTTATCATCGTATGGATGAGAGATTGGTTCCCCCCTCCCTAAAAAATAAAGTTATAAAACTGAAGGCTCAAAAGGCTCACAGAACCTAACTAGCCATTGCTGAAAACCAACGTTTTTTAATAATAGTCCCGAGTCCTACCTCTCTTTATAAAATGACAAGAGAGGATTATTTATTTATTTATTTATAAAAATAAATTTAGGTAAGTTGAATGAAGACACAAAATAAGTTTTCTGTGGGACCCATTTGATGAATTCTTCAAACAATAAGTATTATTACTTTAAAACTCTCTCCCACTTTTCCCGAAAAAAACCTCATAGTACAAAATTTTCCCAAGTCCCCCTTGACTACTAGGATTTTTTTAAAAAAAAAATGTTTGAAATACTATAGTGATTGACACTATGATCATGCAATATCAAGTTGAAGGTCATGATCATGATGCAAGATTTCAAGAATGTTTAAGCAGATTCATGCCTCTGCATAAAAGTTGATGGTGAGGGAATTTAGCTTGAGATCAATTGTTACCATGGTTGTGTTGACAGTGTCTTTACTGGTGCTGCCACTGGTGTTGCCACCGTTATCGCCGCCGCCTTTGTTATTTCTTTTTGTTCCAGTTTTTATCATGATTCTTCTGCTTTTCTTGGCTTTATCTCCATCACAAGCTGAACCCAGTATAGCTGTCACTTCCGTTTGATGCAAGAGCTGGAAATTAATTCTGTTGCTCCAAAGCTTGCACAAGATTTCCAAAAACCAGTGTAAGGGATTGGAAAAGCAGCAAATCTAGCTCTATATGTCTCTTGCCTCTTGAAGAAGAAGAAGAAGAAGAAGAAGATTGCCCATCTGGGAACTGTATGTGAGGTTGATCCAAGTTTGTTGTCTATATTTTTTTATCATTACATTAACCAGAAAATTCAGGTTCTGTCCTTAGTCATGATCTCTTTCTCTCTCTTTTATGTTCATTTTTTATCCGTTTACTTTTAAATGGAGAATTGAAGAAAAAACGATGATGATGATGATGATGATATATATATATATATATATATATATATTCAAATTGTTAAGATGAATTAATGAAAATAGAACTGGAGAATTCCAAAACATGGCAATACCAGTCACTATATTTTTTGGTTTTCATAGTTCATGTATTGATTTTATTATTATGATTATAATTATTACGGCATCTACATTCTTTATAGGCGTTTACAAGAGAGAGGAAATTGTTTGTAAATTTATTTACCAAATATTAATAAGAAGAAGAGGAATTGTCATGCGTGGCCTTACGTATGTAGTATATGAGTTTAGAACCTTGCCTTTATTAGAGAAGAGAACATCCGCTCCATACCGTCGTCCATGCTTTCTAGGAATTTAAACAATTAACTTATTTTTGGGAACCGGAGAAGTTGATTAATTTGTGGTTTGGTAGAGTTTTTTTAATTAAGAAAAAAAAAGTTTAATGGGCCTTGAACCACACAATTGAAAATAACTTCTTTTATTCTTAAATCTCATCCTTGTCTTTCTAACATTTGAAATCAAATTTTGAAGTGGAAAGACCAAATTCAATGGTTAAACATAGCTGTTCTTTAGGACAAAATTGGGTGATTCGACATAAATGAAGAAGATGATGATTTGGGAACTAATTATGAATTAACTATTTGCGTTTATTAGGGTTTTATTTAACCTCATTAAATAGCTAACTGTGAAAATTAATTCAATTCAAAATGTTAAGTTGTTAATTAAGATTTTAATATATAATTTATATTATTTTTTAATATACATGTTCAAATAAAAACTTTATAGACTTTAAACTTATATAAATTCATATTATCTTATATTTAATTTTTATTAAATTAATAGAAATGATGAGATTTAAATTTGTAAAGTTCTGATACTATGTTAAATAATTAATTTTATTTAAAATATTAAATAAAATTTTAATATATAATTTATATTATCATCTAATAATAACTATTTCATACATATTATGTAGAATAAAAAGAAAAACAGAAGGATGGGAGTCTATATATGTAGATGCGAGATTGTTGAATAATTTGTGCTGTATAAAGCGTCTACGTCTTCATAATCCACTGACAAAGAAGTTCATATGCATGAGCACTGCCACCCATGCCCCCTTTCCATGCAGCCCATTCCCACCCAAAACAATCTCGTGCGTGCCATTCCACCCTCCATAAAGCTCAGTCCTCCTAGCAGCAAGTTCATGCATTTGCGCCACGGTGGCTGATGATGTTTTGAAATCAGATATATTTGTAGAATAAGGTTTTTTTTTTGGGGGTTGAATTATGGGATAATTAAGTGATTAATTAAATAATTTTTTTCTTCAACATAAAAGAAAGATTATTGATAAATGTCTTAAGATACCTATAAATTATTATTTTTAAAGAATTTAAGTATCCTTCTATGATTAAGTTAGTAATCCTATAAAGAAAAAATAATAATAAATATACTAGAGAATATTAAATTCTAAAAATAAAATTGTTCTTGTGTTTAATTTATATTTTTTTAATGCAAAAAACTTAAAAGGAATATTTATAAATCTTAAATTTATTGATTAGAGGAGCTGAAAAGTAATTTTTTTTTATAATAATTGATAGATAAATATATCTTACAAATACATTAATGAAGGTAGATTTTTCTTACATATGTATTAATAAAAAAATACTTTTTATGTATAAATTAATTATATAAAATATCATTTACATATATATATATATGTATATATAAAGAATAAACAGCTAAAGCTAATGAGACATCATACTACGTTATTAGGCTAAAAAGAAAAGCTACGGCTCTTAAACATTTTTAAGTATTTTGACTTGAGCTTCGCCCTAAGCCCACAAGGAAATTCTAGGAGTACCCTAGCATGTGGGCTCAAGGAGATACTTGATTCCATAGAAAGGTTATTCAAGTATTTATTTAGGTTTTTTTTTGTTTTTCAAAAAATAATTTTTAAAAAATCACTTTTTAAACTTTTTTATATTTATTTATCATTAGAAAAGTTGGTTAATGAAAAATACTTTCTGGTCAACAAAAAATATTTTTTAGTTAACGGAAAACACTTTTTGGTCAACGAAAATATTTTTTAGTAAAAAAAAAATTTGGCTTAATTTTCAGGAAAATGTTTTTCTTTTTTAGCTGTGTTTATTTTTCGAAAAGTGGTTTCTATAAAAACACTTTCCAAACTTTCTTGTGTTTGTTTGCTGTTAGGAAAGTTAGTAAACGAAAAACATTTTCCGGTCAAAGAAAAATTTGACTTGATTTTCAAGAAAGTGTTTTCCTGAAAAATTTGGAAGAAAAACACTTTCCGAAAGTTGTGAAAAGTTTAGAAATGTCATTATTTGCTGATTATATCAAATTTGATCCTCAAACTTTTGATTGTTATATATATTTTGTTTTGAATATTTATTTTTCAATTTCATTTCTTAAAATTTATTTTTTATATTTACTTTGGTCCTTATTTTTATAATTGTTATTTGTTTTTCTCCTATTATTTTTTTATTGAAATTTTTTTCTATCAAATTTGATCCTCATTCTTTTGATTGTTATTTATTTTATTTGAAATACTTTATGAAATGTTAATTATTATTATTTTTTCAATTTCATTATTATTCAACTTTTTAATTTGTAAGATTTATTTCTTATTATTTTAATAAAATTGAGAAAAATAAAATATTAATAAATTATTTTCCAGTTCATTTTCCATAACATAACCAAACACTGAAAAATGTTTTTCAGTTCATTTTTCATAATATTGTCAAACATTGGAAAATACTTTACTTTTAAAGAATTTATTTTTCCCAGAATTTACTTTTCTCGGAATTCACTTTCTAAAAAAAAACAACTTTCCTGCAGACAAACGGGGCCTTAACTCGCATTTATTATTTGAGCTTGGATATTCTATCTGAGCCCACACCAGAACACACAAAATGATTGTATATGAATTTAATTTAAAGATTCATGATTATTTGAGTTTTATAATAAAAGTGATAAATTTTTATCATTTTTGCAAGACATATGGTCATGAGCTAGTTTCAAACATCACCAATACTAATTGAAGAGTATATACAAACTTTTTAGCTAGTGGTTAAATTCTTTTGTTAAGCAATATGATAAATATGCAATGTAAATAAGTTGTTTTAATCAATTTAAATGAGTGTATTAGAGTGTAGTTTATGTTTTGGAGTGATTTTTAAAAGTATATTTTACTTGACAAAATATTACATTAATGATTTTTTTTAGTATTTTTTTATATTGATGAAAAAAAGCTTAAAAAATCTTTTTGATTCATTTTTAAATAAAAAATACTTTTAAAAAGTATCAAGTATTACAATACCAAACACTCATTAGGATAGTGTTTGAAATTATAATCGGACCATGTTTTTAAATTTTTTTGCTTTAAATAAATTTATTTTTTGTATTTTTGAATCATTTTATTCTGCTATGTCAAAAATAAATTTTAAAAACTAAAAAAATAAATATTATTTTAATATATTTTCAAGTAAAAATTAATTTTAAAAATAATATTCACTACAATCTTAAACACATTAAAATCTACAAGGACTATTATCTTATTAAAAAAAATATGAAAGTATTATTAATGATTAACATGTATTATTGCTGGAATGATTATTATTTTAATAAATGCTGACAGGATCAAGCAAGCTTAATCAATGTTTTATCTTACGTATTAAAATTGGGCGAGGCTTAAAATCCAGCAGCCTCTTACCCTCACCCCACCCCCTAAATAGCATACTTGTACTCATTTCAACCTCTCTAATTATTTTGCATTGTATATTGTTTTGAAGAAGTAGTTATTTTTCAAAGTAGTTATTATTTTTAAATATATTAAAATAATATTTTTTTATTTTTTAAAAAATATTTTTTTATTTTTTAAAAAATATTTTTGATATCAATATATTAAAATGATCTAAAAATATCCAAAAAAATATTAATTTAAAATATAAAAAATATTAATTTTTTTAAATACTTTTAAAACATAAAAATAAACATATTCTTTTTTTATTTATTTACATGGGGTGTCCGGGTCAGCTTGCGCGCACCACGACTAATCTCCACGGCCCACTGAATACTCTGCAAACATAGTAGGCATGTAAGGCACCGCGGGGGTGACAGACGTGCACGCCAGAACTCGAACCCAAGTGCAGTAGAAGGAGACAAGCCCCTTCCACCGCTAGGTCAAGCCCTAGAATGCAAAAATAAAGATATTCTTAATACAGCTCACCTTATGTTCAATCTTGTCTATGCACAAGATCATGTATCCACGTTTGCATGTAATAGTAGTTAACTTCTTGTTATATTATTTTTTTTATTTTTTTGTGTGTTTTAATTAATGAAATTAGGTTTTTTTTTAAAAAAAAGAAAAAAGAAAAAGGTTGATGGTTTTGCCACCAATAATACGCTAATAATATGCATGCATTTTGATGGGATGGGTCTAGGCTTCAATTCTTGTAAATAATTAACTGCAAAATGACTGATTATTGTAGGTTTTAGAGTTTCAAAGTCTACAATTGTACATCAAACCATTATCTTTTCCATTACTTGTTAAGCTAGTAATGCTAATTTTATACAAAGAATGTTTTCAAAATCACTTCCAAAAATCCAACGACTGAGATTCATTGAAAGATTATTTCTACAAAAATGTAGTGTATCCCTTTTCAACATAAGAAAAAGTAGTGTCATGATAAAAATGGAAGATGGCATATTATATACTATGTTTTGTTCGGTTTTTTTTTTTTNTTTTGTGGGGGGGGGTAAAATTATTATATTATATTTTTATGTTTGTGGACTATTTTTTTTCTTATTAAAACTCAATGATGGAAAAGTTGATTAATGTAAATATTGGCCTTGTTGATATGGTGATAAGAATTTTTAGTACAACCTGGAATTAAGTAGAAAAGTAGCAGAGCATATACAACACATAAAACAAAAATAAAGTTAACATTACTAAGATAAATTAACAGAAAACATATAGCATGTGGTGAAAACATTATATTACTATAAACATATTATTGTGGATTATAATAAAAAATTGATGATTTTTCCTTCTTCTAATCAACCTAGAAAACTAAAAAAGAGGTAAAATAGTTTTATTTATTGAAATTTAGGTTTCGTAGTTTAGTGTTTCCAATCAAATGATCCATGTAATGGATTCACATCTTCTTCTTTTTTTATATATTTTCTTTTTTTTATTCTCATTAGTAGATGTGGATTTGTGTTTTTTTTTTAGAATAGGCTTTATGGTTTTCTTTATTTTTTTTGTTAGGGTTATTAAAATCTCATAATTCAACCTGTAGATTTAATGGACTAGCCCAAATGGGTTTGCATTTTTTTCTCTTTTAATTATTTTTTTTCAAATCCTTTTATATGGTTGAATTATCATTTTTTATTTTATCTTTTAATATTTGATTTATTAAAAATTAAACTTTATTATTTTTTTATTTTTTGTGCTTCTGATTAAATGGTTCAGGATACAGGTTTTATGAGTTAATAAGAATTGGTATCATTTTTTTTTTGTTTATTTTTTTTTATCACTCGACATTAATTTTTCCATTCAATGTTGTTTTTTTTCCTTTTCTTTTTCTTCAAATGTGCTTGTGTTAATTGAACATTTTTCTTCTAGATTTGTTTTATTGAACCCGCCACAAAGCATGAATCACAGCATATACATATATATATATATATATATATATGGATGTCTTGATTGTGTTTTATAAAGCTTTATCAAATAACTCATCATTAATTCTTTTGTAAAGTCTTATAATTTTAAATGTATTTATACTAAGTTTTGATGATCTTATATGTGATAATTAAGATAATTATTTTTTTAATATATATATATATATAAAGTACCATTTATTTTTACTTATTAGTAAGTTTTCCAACACTTTTGATATTATATGTAAATATCTTGATTAGAAATTTCCTTTTCTCCATTACAAAGGCCTAGATGTTAAAAAGAATAAATAACTTGCTAATCTCTTGAAAAAAGCTTGAACCTTCCAAGATAATTCCTCGAGAGAATTTAATTGGCATTCAAGTAGTTATAATGATTGGTATTTATCAATCTATATTAGCAACTCAACATCATCAACCTGTTTGTACAAATTTCATGGCAGACTTTAATATAATACCTTTTCATCCATTATTGGCCAGATCCTTTCCTTTATTAATACATATTATTAACTATTTTCATCCTAGTCCTTGTAAAATCTCTTTATTAATACTTTCAATTTATTTTCTTACTTGTTTAAAGTTTGATATCGCACTTCTAAAGAGTTATCTAGTTATATTATTTAATAAATATATATAATTTATTAAAATACAACACATGACCCTGTTAACCTGTTTTCTATCTTCATACTAATTTTATGGAATGATACTTGAAGTGATCCTCGGGTACAAATCATTTGTAAATATGCTTGTAACACATAATTAAAGTAGCTTATAAATACTTATTTCCAAATATATCTATCCTAAAAAGTCTTTATCAACCGTAAAAAATTAATACAAAGTAACCACACATTCTTGTTTGTAGCAATAGCTATAAAACCTTAATCAACTATAGAAATAATCACTTATTTATGATTCATTTACAATAAATTTTCATCCATAATAACTTTAAGTTTCTTTCAATTAATACTTGAAACATTATTTCTTTTTTATCATTTGCCTATAATACCTGTTATTGATTTACATAATTATTCATTGTAAGTATTCTTATCACAATTTCCACCCACCAATTTCATTAGTTTTTCTTGGCATCTTTCAAGATTATCCATAAGTCATCATCCACAATACTTTCCAATCATAACATTTCTACCATGTTTCTCTTTTTATTATATCCTTTTTAAATTTCATGTTTTTATCTTTCTAGCATATTTAGTTCATTCCATTTCTTCATTTGGTAACACATTTATTTGTACCATAATTTATTCTATTAATTTAATGAATTCCCATTTCAACAAAGTTTCCTTTTAATTTTTCATTATTTCCACATCTTCATATTTTCTTGTATAATAACAATTTATTTCATTCATCACATCACATGATAGCCTCGATGCATACCTCAATTCATTAATTATTTGTTCTACAATTAATTCTTTTATCATATTATCATTATCTTCGTAATAACTTATAGATTTTCAATCATCCTTTTATGTTATACATATAATATTATCAAAGATATACCTAAAAAACTATAAAATAAGTGATTAGATCATTTTTGTTTAATGGTATTCGTTGGACCTGCAACCCATATAATAATAGGTTGATTAATACATAACTTTATAATTCAAACATGATCATTTATTATGTATGTTCAATAACTAACTCTTTCGTATATATAGTATATATAGTTGCATTACAACCTTTTGATTCAAATTTTATTATAATTTCAAGTCCACAATTTACATTTACTCTTTCTTGAAAATGCATGATTCACTCATAATATTTTAGATTAATAATCTAACCAATAACTTTGCCAACTAAATAACAACCTTATTTTTCACCAATATATTTTAGTCATTTAACACCTTAGTTCATATATTTTTATTTTTTTCAATTCTAATTTGTTATTCAAAATTTCTAACTATCCTACATAGTTGTTACCAATTATTAGCCTTCTCCTAATGGATGATTGTAATTCCAGCAAGCCCATTTAAAGTGTATTTGGTATTGCGATAACTATTGTAATTATGGTTTGAAAAAAAATATTTTATAAAAAATACTTTTAGTTGAGGTTGATTTGAAAAAATATGTGTTTGGTTAAAACTATGGTTGAAATTGAGGTTGAAGAAAAAAGTAATTTAATGTGTTTAGTTAAGAATGTTTTTCAAATTGAAGTTATAAAATAATTTTAAAAAATATATATTAATATTGATAGTTTTTAATTTAAATATTGTGGATTTAACAACTGCTATTATATCATGAAATAAATCATACTTTATATAAAAAAAAATTATTGTTCCATTAAACTATCTACAATTCTATTACATACAAAATTCATCTAATAAGAATTATAAAATTGAGTAAAATATTATCAGGAATAAAATTGAGATTACAGTATGAGTAAATTTAATTTACCTTAAACTAAATTTTGAAAAAAACAAAAAAAAACATTGTTCATGTTCACGTAAACCGTGCAAGTGAAATCAATTAATTACACTTATTTTTTTTTAAAAATCTGTTCAATGAACAGTGGAGGCATGTATCCACTGTTTACTGAACAGTAAAGCATGTTTCTTTTATTTTAAAGCATAAGAAGCAACTCTTAACTACTTTCCTTTTTCTTGATTTTCAAACGCAGTAGACCATAGGACCCATGAACAGTAACACGTGTTATTAATTAACCAAACAGCTTGCAAAATGAAACCACAGGAAATGGGGATGCTACCACGTAGCCAAATAGGTTCTTAGTTTCCAATAATCTATTCATCCCGTCATTAATGCTATTTATTTTGGTGAACCTATTTTGTTGTTGATAATTCAGACATCCCTTCACAAATGCTATTATTCCAGCCAACCTATTTGGTTGCCAATAATCTAGCCATCACCTCGCAGATGTTATTTATTTTAATAATTAGATTCATAATATTATTTCTTTCTTTGCTTTGCACTTTGAACATTCAATACACATTAATCAAACAAACTTTTTACAATAATACAATTTATTGACTTTTAAATTCAAATAAGATGTTAAACACCTACATGTTCTTCAAGTAGATCTACCTCCTCTAACCGCAAACTATCCAACTCTCAGTGCTCCTTCTAATCTAACAAAAAAAGTTATCAATATAAATATCTTTTCAAACCTAATTATTACACATTTTACTTATTACACATTTTACTTATTAACATCAAATTCTTTTATTAGTTTTTCCAATTATAATCTATATTTATTTTCACTTCCAAACATTTCTTGGTGTATACATTATATTTGTACAACTATAAATACATGTGTACAAATCTTTCCAACATATACTTCAACCACATCTTCCCATTATTAGTTCTCATATACTTCTTAAAGATTTTAATATAACTTAAACAATATTTTACATTTTGTATAATATAATTAATAAATTCTTAACTATATAAGATATGTCTTTATTAAATAAACTTTTCTTTTCTCAATATCAACTTTATTCATTATCACACATATTTTATTATATATTTCATTCATTTATGCTATCATATCAGCATACCCTTACTAACACCTTTACATTAGCATCACCTATCATGTTAATTTGTTTAATTGTCTTCCATATCCATTCCAAAACAACATCATTTAACACGTCATATCACAATAACTAACTCAACAAATCTTAATTTCTTTTTCCTCACCTAAATCAAAACTTAACATTAAATAGAGTCATGAGTTTTTCTTTACTTTTCATCCAAATTTATCTCATGATGAAAACACAATAAAAACATGAATGAATCATGAAATTAGGTTTCTTATCTCTTAAAGACAACAAATAAAAGTGGAGTTTGTAAAAAAAATCTTAGATTTCTCCCCCTCTCTCTTTACTTTTCTCTAAACTCTCAAGACCCTAACTCCCAACTTTGAAAACCCTTTAACTTTAGAGTTTGAACTTTAATCTTTCTTATAACTCTTTAAAACACTATAATCTAACTTTTTTAGTGTTTTCTCTTAGGGATTTTTAATGTTAACTAATCTTTTTCTTCTTTTTATTTCTTTCTCTAATTTTTCAGCAGCTTCCGCCAGATATAGAAGATGAAGAGGACTAGATTCTCATCTAAATGACCTTTTTACTCCTTATTTAACCATATTTTATTTTTTAATCTAATTGTTGATGTTCTTGCAAGGCCTTTCGAAACTCTGATTTCTCTAAAATTACAAATATATATGTAAAACAATATGTCAAGTGACTCCATGTAAAATTTTAGTTTAATCTAACGATCAAATTGAGAGTTATACTCAATAGTGTAAAACTAGACCACATGTAAATTTTATGCCAAAAATCCAAAATTTTGTATTCTTTTATCTACTTAAATCATCTAGATTTTCAAAATAATTTATCAAAACTTTCATCCCTAATTATAATAAAAATTTTCCTTAGATTTCATCCCCTTTCAAGCTAAAAATTGTGTGATTATATACAAGACTTACATCAACAGTCAAGGTCATTCATATATAAAACCATACATTAATTTATTTGAAAAATTATAAAATAATTTTTCTAAATATTTTTACTCTGGATTTATAAACATGCTTTATACTTAGCACTAGTTCAATGCTCAGGTTACAAGTTCATTTTATACCTTTTATGTTCATCGAGTAATATTTTCTAGACCTCACCACCTGATTATATCAAATCTAACCTAGGATATTTCAAATTTCATTAAATCATATACCAATAATTTTTTTTGCTAGGACATCATTTTCATTTAATTTTTTTATTTGTGTTTTTGTATTTTTTATTTTCCAATTATTTTTAATTTCTTTAACATTAGCACATAAATATTTGATTTCTAATTCATAAATCTATCACCATCCCCATAATTTAAATATTCACTTTCCTTGTTTAACATTATGGATTTAATCCAGGAGTTTACATCTTTTTCTTCTTCTTCGGATATTAAACTTAACAATTAACAATTAAATTTAATAACATCTACTGGCATTTAAATACATACCTATTATTATAAAAACAAAGAAAACAAAGAAAACATGAATATATCTATAGATAACATATTAATGATTACAATATCGCTATAAATATAAAAAGTATTGCTAAAATTTAATTTATATTATGATGAAATTACTGAAAAACCACAGAAAAATTATTTTTATAAGATACAAGTATAAATATGTATTCTACTGGAATTTCCCTATTGCCATTATGATGTATACGTTAGCTACATTTATATTATTGCTTTTAGTGGAAATTATGTTATACCTTTATAAGCAATGGATATATTCAAATGTATTCTAAATGCCACTGATATTCGCACACCATAAATGTAAAATTTATCATAATTTCTATTAAAATTGATACACATTTTTAATTAACAAATATTGTTAAAAGACTATAGTAAAGGTAATTATTTTTTTCCCAGACACGTTCAAGTACATCTCTTAAAAAAAAATACCACTAAAACACAATTTTGCTGAACTTTGTTATTACATTTACTCGATGTCACACCCTCACCAATTGAAACCGACGGGATAACGCTATCAAAAAAAAAAAAAAGGAGGGAGGAGGGGTTAGTCTATCATNAGGAGGGAGGGGGGGGTTAGTCTATCATTACATTATAGATAAGAATTTGCACGTTAATTATCATTTTGTAACTTTATGCTTCTCATAGAATTGATGTGGGATATTTTCATGTTTTGTCTTTTAGTCACACCTACATGGAAAAGCAGACGAACAATTCTAAGAGAAGCCAGAGTGCGTGATAGGCCCAGATAAGGGAGGTTATACAGTGCCTTGTACTAGTCACCATAATATTAAAGGGGAATGAATCTCCTCCTTAATCACCACTCTAACTTATGGCGAGTAGTACGGCTTTTTCTTGCACCTTAGAATGAGCATTGAGTGTTCTCCATTTGTTCTTCTTTTTTTTCTTCTTTAATCCAAGAATATCTTTCTTTTTCAAACTTTGTATGGTGACATTTCAAAGCTTTTCATTTGTCAATTGGTTTAATATAAGTGAAATCATAACCAATTAAAGCATCTTTTAAGATAAATTCATGAAAAATGATGGCATTGACAGGACTTTTGGACAGTGATTCATTGAATTTTTTGTGACATTCTTTTTATGTAATCTAATATAAAGTCACAGCAAAGATTAGTTAAACTGTTCAAGTTTGGTTTTAGGTGGGTTTGTGGATTTTTAGATTATAATTGGACCTGCAGGTCCATATGAGAGTTTCCCTTGATTTTGCGGTAATGGATGAATAGTATAAATTGAAACTTAAAGTTTTACACTTTATATATAGTTAAAAACTAATTAAACGATATTCATTTTTATTGAAGTGTATGCATTTTTAATTATTATATTATTACTTGGCTGTATTATGCTCTTCCACGCTCAAAGATTACAATTTCGAAGGGAGAGAAAATAATATATATATATATACATACAATCTCAATATTAAAAGTATGCTTAAATCAGCTTTAGTAATGCTATCGAGTTTTAAATATATCAGCCAACTTTCTTGAAACTAATTAATTTTTTCCAACATTCTTTTATAAATTTTGAATTCTAGACCAAAAAAAAGTTATTTATCAAAAAAACTAATCCTCCACAAAAAAATCTAATTAACTCAAAGCAACTTTAATGACTAAAAAATTCCACTAATTTAAAAACACTTAAACAAAACAGAGGCCACACAATAAAGAGATTCGGATTGAAAGAGAAGTAGATAGTGTTTGATTTATGAAAAAAATCCCAAGTTGACGGGAAAGGACCGGTTCCGGGCATCATCATTCCCTCTCTTTCCTTGAGAGCCATTTTATTGGGAGAATCATAAGATATTATTTACTTTTTGTAGTGACTGGGGAAGATGCATTGCACCGTGTAGAAACGGGTCATTATCAATTCCCATTGTCATGTTATTATCTGCCCATTGCATCAGCTCTCGAATATATCATTACTGTCTTGACATGTTGGGTTTGACCCCCACAAATATACCTGAGGGCAAAATCTTTATTTGGCCTTGATTTCGTGGAGCCAAGTCTTGACTCTTGTGGTCTTGTTCTCTCATGTGGAGTTGAGCAATCATGATTTAGTTGCCTTTGCTGTAAAACCAAGCCATTCATGTCAGAAATAAGGTTCTTAAAATTACGCAAACTACAGGTATAAAATTCCATCGGGATGTTGGGAACATTCTCAAGATTTGTTTGGTCTTCTAGTGTACAGGTCAAATACTAGGCCCTAACGGTTGGAATTTGAATTTTTTTTTGTAATCTCCTCATAATTAAAGACAAAATCGGGAATTTGGTAAAAATTCAAGAGCTTTTTTATTTTTCACTAAAATTCTTGGAGAAAGCAAACAGTTTCTACATCTAAGAAATTCATTTACATGTGTTTTTTCTAGATTTGGTCTGTAAATATAGTTTTATCCATTCATGAATCATGACAATATACTTCTACTAACTATATCACTTATAGGGCTTTGTACTGAAAATAAAAAAGAACTCGCCGCTGAAAGCATAAAGAAAATAACTTGCTGGTCATGGAGGCAATATCAAGAGGAATTTACCAAAACAAAGAGATGCGAAGGAGCTGACAAAAGAACCCAAGTCTGAAAATACTAATGTTGAAAATTTGTTTTAATTAAGTCTGAAAATACTAAATTTGAAAAATTAATCTTAAGAAGTTCTTGAATTTTTTATTTAAAAAATCTTTAGGTTTTTTAGATTTAATTCTTGATTTATGATATATCATTATATATCAATAATTGTGAGAATTAATTCTTCAACATTTTATTTTTTAAAATCCATTATAAAAAGGGGAATGATTTTTAGATTTTACACACTCTTCCTGACTTTATTTTCAATGTTTTTCTTCTTCTTTTTATATTTTGAGTTTAGATTCATCTTCTTAAAAGATATTTAAGTTACATAAATTTTTTAAATAATTAACTAAAGCAGTGAACTTTTAGACTTTTAGATGAGGAAAAATATTATATTACTTTTATAGATGATTTCACAAGATATTATTATACTTATTTGCTTAATTAACTCCTTAATTTTTTTTAAATTACCCCTAGTAAAATCAATTAACCTCCTATAATATCAATGCCTATTCACTTTGATCTCTAGAATTTAAGTTTTTTCAATTTTGATCTAAATTGATCATGAACTTTGTTATTTATTCAATTAAGCCTCTGATTTCATTCATTTAACTAATTTAAAGTTTAATTAAGTTTCTAAATTTATCAATTCTCCTAAGTTTTTTCCAAATTGACTTTCAAATTTATATTTTCTCATTAGTCTCTAAACCTTTAATTTGTGTTGTCTTGACACAATTCTCAAATTTTTTTTTATGAATTCAAAAATTAGGTTATGACAATAATCATACCTAATCGATTAGAGATCTCAGGATCTAGGTTCAAATAAAAAATTAACTCATATAACATTCTTAGTAGCACTAGAAAATTATTACTTTCTATTTAGTCCTATAATGAAATAAGTGTTAGTTATAGATGATAAAAGGTGAGCTGAGCTCTTAATGATTTTCATATCTTAGTACACCAAGTAGATTATAGAAGAATACTTTTAATAAAAGATCACCTATATAAGTAAGAAGTGTGACCATTGTTTTGAGAATTTTGATAAAATTTAATTTTTTTAAAGCACTCATGAATCCAAAAATTATTTAGGGTAAAAATAAACACAATAGTGAGAATCAAAGAAAATCTTTATGTAAATGACAATGTGAGTATTATTGTTTTGATTAACATAAAAGGTTAAATAGTTCAAAACATTGCTTTCATTATTTAGCTAAGTAAATTCAATAGTATTTTACTAAAAAAGGTTTAAAGCCAAAAGCTATTTATTATGATGTAGTAACCTATCAAATCAGTATCTCTCAACAAATCTTTGAGTTGTTTTCAAACTGGTGAGATAATTTTCATTTATGTATAGGATTGCTGGATTTTTTTTAATTAAATATATTACGGGTGAATGAGAGATTAATCTTCAAGAACTCTTTATTTTTTTAGATTTAATTCTTGATGTATGATGGCTAATTAAAGGTTGATAATGGTGGGAATTAATTCTTTAACCTTTTAGCTTCCAAAATTCACTAAAAAAAGGGTGAATGAATAGTGTCTATCTTGAATTTTTTAGATTTTATACCCTCTTCGACACCTCATTTTTAGTGTTTTTATACTCCTTTTTTTTCTTTGATTTTCCTTCCAAATCTAGAGTTTAGGCTCATTTTGTTGAGAGATATATGAGTTATATAAGTTTTTGCTCAAATACCTTGTTTAGAAGTGAATCTAACTAAGATGGTGACGTTGGAATCTTGAGAGGTATATTGCAAATATCCTAATTGCACAAGTGAGGAGTAATAAAGCTTTAAGAACAAAGGATTCATCATTGACAACAATAAAAGATTCATTACTTTAAAGTGCTTTAACAAGTAAGTACCATTCTTGTTTAATTTATGCATGGCTAATTTTATCATTAGTATGCATGCTAGGTTTTTTATTTTTTTATTTTATATTAATTGTAAATTTAAATATATTCTTAGTGTGCATACTATTATTCTATTATTATTAGTTATGTTTTTGCATGCTTATGGATTTAAACTTGTATGAACTCTAAGCTTTTCTTGAAAACTTTATTATATTTAGCATGTCTTGTTATGATAAACTAAACATCATTATCTACAAACTTTGGTTATACAACTAACACTAAAGCTTCTTGACCCATTAACAACTAAAGGAAAACCTAAATGATTTAGCTAAAGAACCACCGTAAAAAGTTTTACTAGTGTTATCCTAATGAAATCTTGATTGGAAGTTTTACTTTAAAAATTACAAAAAAATATAAAAACTTAAAACCAAGAACTAGTTAAAAAAGGAAAGCAATAACAAAATAGAAATCAATTTAAAAACATTATCTTAAGAAACAAGATTTGGGAGGATATTGTCTTTAGCAACAAACTAACATTGGACTAAATTTAATTAGAGATTTAATTTTACACTCTGGAATTTTTATTCGGAGTCAAATTTCTTTCTTTTCTTATTTAGAGATTGAACTCAAGACTTTCTAGCGAAAACCCCAAGTTTTAATCAATGATGGTTAATTTCCTCTAAAGATTGTATGGGCTCATGTTAAGAGTCATGGATTATCCGATGAGGATTTTCTACCCTACATGTTATGGTATGCACACATCTAAGGGTATACTTGTAAGATGTATTGTACTTCTAATTGCACGTGTTGAACCTTAACATATGTATTAAGTATACAAGTAGGCTTTCAATGTTGTAGTTGATTGCAGACCTATTATTCAAAACCCTAACATATATATAAACCTAAGAAAAATTCATTGAAGCTAGGCTTTTTTTATGGATAATAATACATAGACAATAGTTGTTACCTATAAAATAACATTTAGATGCTTATGTCAGTATAAGGAATTTTTTTAGGAATAATATTGTGTTAAAAAAATAAATAAAGAGATAACTAAAGTGTTTTATAGTGTTGTTCAAATGAGAAAAATCCATGTCCTCTCTTGCTAAACTTGAGAATATATAATTTACCTTGAAAAAACAATAAAACAGCTCACCATAAAAGGTGGCAATTCTATTTTGTAGCTCACTTATGTCACAAGGTAGCTTGCCTATGTTATATATAGCTTGCATTATTTTTGGCTTACCATAGAAGGTGGCACAGAGCCCGATAGCATACCTTTGAAGAAATTTAAAACAACTCAAAGAAAAGATGGTAGTTCTATTTATGTGGTAGTTTTCACTACAATAGTTTTAGTTAAAGTCATAATTTATACAGCTCGACATATATGGTAGTAGCTTAAAAAAATAAAAGAGTTGACATAGGTACAAATAAAAAATAAAAAGAGAGAAAAGGGGTAATAAGCTTGTTTGACTCAATAAATTAGCCTAACCAAGTTACATGGTAGCTTAGTTAGGTCAAGCCCACCTAAGCTACCTCATAGCTCAATCAGTCCAAGAATTTATAGCTTGGCTGGGTTAAGAATGTAGCCCATCTAACTTATTTTTATAGCTTGGTTGGGAAAATTCCTAAAACTTTCTTTTTGTATTATCATTTGCTATCAAAGTTATTTTTTAACAATATTATGTAAAAAAGAAATCACATAGAATTATACAACTTTGAGTGTAAAAAGTGTGAACTTACTGTTAACATGTGAGTGCTTGTGTGAAGATACAATGTCATGCCTAGTACAAGGCATAATTGGTGGCACTAAGACCTAGTAGCTATAGAAATAAAAACATGTGGTTGTGCTAGAGAATCTCAGTCCACCATGATAATAATTAATGTCCACTGCATGACCATAAAAGTGTCAGCAATATAGTTAGTTAATGTTATTCATAAATATCCTTTTTTATTTTCTTCAACATCACAAGTTATAATTTTCAAATATAAAGAAATTTACGCATCTCTATCTTTTTCTAAGTATAGATGAATATTTAGTGTGTCAAGCCATGTGAGGAACCTTACTCTTTTTTTCTTGATTTCTTTCTTATTTTTAAATATATCTAGCTCCTGGATTAAGAAAGATTTTGGTAAAGATGACTCTGAGGGCTTCTCATGTTAGTGGAAGTGGTGGAGTTGAACCCTCCAATCTTGTACGTAGGAGTAAAGGAGTTAGATCTTCTCATTGAGATAATGGGAGGAATTTGTCATCCAAACACCAAACTAGTCGGAGAGCATAAATGAGCACCACTAGTGTAGGAGCAAAGAAAAGGTAGAGAAGTGTGGACTCGCATAGCTCATGCTCACACTCACACTCTTTCACGCAACTCATGCTCCTCTAATAATGATGGTACATGAACCCACATACCAACATGGGTGGTGATGCGTGGATATATGCTCTAACAAAAGTGGTGGAGAGTGAATAAACACACCACCACTGTTTTACCGATCCTCCATCTTGATTTCAGTAGCTCCTCGACACACCAAACACCTTTGAAGGTAGATCTATAACCTCAAATAAGTTTTTGAACAAATTGATAAAATGTTGTAAATTTTGGAACAAAATTTCATCGTCACGTATAAATTTTGGATTGTTTAGACATTATTTGATTTGATCTAAACAGATGTGTCTTTTATTTAACAATTTATGTTGAATTGCAAGTTTTTTTTTTATGATTTGTTTTTGGATATTAAATGTTGGTGCATGAGTTATGTTTGAGCTTGCGTTGATTTATTAAAATTAGCATGAAATTTGAACAAAGTATGTTAAATTAATAAGATTTGTTTGGATTTTTGATGTTGCTTGGTTTTGAGTTGATAAACAATAATTTATCTTGAATTGATAATGTGGTTAAAATTAGCTTTCATTAAAATGTATTTTTGAGTTTTGCCAAACATGGCCTTTGTTTCAAAAGGTTTTTAATTTTTAGAAGATCATCTTGCATTAAATTTTGAGTTTCTTGTATTTTTTTACCCTCTTGTGTCTAATATTTGAAATTGTAACCTATATGCAAGACACTTTTTTTATATTAAAATAATTGTCTTCTCTCCATAAAAATAACAAAAATCTCTTTTTTCAAAATAAAATTTTATTTTTAATTACATATTACCAAGTCTCCAAAAAAAATCATATTTGCATAAATAATAAAAATTAAAAAAATACAACACATGATTTACTATCTTTAAATACAAAAATTCAAGAAAATAGGTTTGTTGATATCTTTGTATGTATTTTTTGATTTAATAACTAGTTTATGAAATCCATGAGAACATGGTCTATATTTTAAAAATACAAAAAAAAATTATTTTTTTTCCAATATCGAGTGTTGCTACCTAATTCTTGAACCCATTTTTTAAAAAAAAATTAGAAAAAAAATATATGTTTTTAATGTCTTTGCATCACTTACAATGTCTTTTTCTACATGTTTTTTTTTGTTAAAGTGGTTTTTAAGTCGATGTTTGAGTTGCTATTTTTTAAAAAAAAAATATAATTTACTAAGAGACTAAATGTGAAAAGAAACAAGTTAAGGGACCCAATTATTTTTAGGTTGCTTGGTCACCAAGTTTTCTTAAAGACTAGGCAATTAAAAATAACAAACTTTTGTACCTATAAATAGGTAGTTAAACAAACACATAAGTTGGGGGAGCAAAAAAAATTAATTTTTTCATACTTTTCTCTTTAACTCATAGACTCCTTAAAGGACATACAAAAATAAAAACCTAAACCCAATAAGAAAAACAAAACATAAACTGCCTTTTCTTCTTTCATTGAGACTAGCATCAACCCATGACAATCTAAACTAACCACCTTTTCCATCATCTTCCCTTAACTTTTAAGCACCGTAAGACCCACTCTTATTGATACAAAGTTTTATCCCTTTTTTTTAGACAAAAATAATTAACCCACCACCTATTTATACACTTCTAGTAGTGCCCTCATCAGCAACCCCCATCTCAACCAAGTCAAATCAACACAATACATAGTTTTTGGATCTCCCACAATATCTTTCTCATAACTGAGACCCATTTCTATTCATCATCATGACCAATCATCAACATCACACACAAACACCTTCATAACCTTCCTTTAGCAACTCAACTATGAAATCCTTTTAGCTATATCCATAAAACATAGCCTTCACCCACCATCATCTCCATAACAAAATCGCAATTGACAATCATGCTTGTCCTTTCTCCTCCTTAACCACTAACAACCTTTTTCACTTCTCAAGACATTCACACCAACAAACCCATCACTAGCCTTGATAGTAAAATCTAAATCCATTTTGCTTTTTTAGCTCCTTCCTTATTATGACAACTTGTCACCTTATCTTTCTTATAATAGCAATAAACCCTCTTTTTTTAACCAACAAAAACTCTCTTCCTAACCCAGCAACTAACAACACACACATTTTTTTTTTATTGATTTGTAGAAAACCTAGCAACTCTAACTTCACAGTTTCCCTTTTTCTCTACATAGTAGTGACACTATCGAGATCTATAAAAATATAAGCATACCCCATCTCTTTATCTAGTCATCTCATTACCATTATAAACTCTCTACATTACTACGAGTACCACTCACAACTCCCTTTATAGCCGCCATCAACTACTACTACCATAACAATAGAACTAGTAGCAATTAGCTACTACCCACAATGTCGCTCTCTACCTGCCTCTCCCTTATTATTTATGTTTAGAGCAACCAAAAAAGAACAAAAATCAAGGAAAACAAACCTTAGAAATAGATCTATAAAAAAAATTAAAAATTAAAATCAATTATTTGTTGTATTTTATTCCTTTTATAAGTCATGATGAGAGTTACAACCGGCACATGAAGTATGAAAAGGGAAAACTACTTTAGACCAACCTATTGTTTAGGTTTCACCTGCAATAGCATGTGAACCGACATTTCCCTAATAGCATCAGCTTATGAACCTACGTGCTACCATTGTTTTGCCACGATTCCTCATGTCTAATATGCTTCCTAAGTTCCCACCAGTCTCTCTAAGTTTTTTTTCACCTTCAGAAAGTCCACTTCACAATTCTTAAATGTTTAATGTGTAGTTTAAATTATTGTGAAAATTTGAATTTTTATGGTTCATAACAATGTAATTACAGGGAGTGTGAGTAATACAGTAAGAAAAAAGAATGTGTATATTGTTCATTTTTTTATTTTTTTTACTTTATGTTAAATAAATGATAAAAAAATATAAAAAGATAGCAATTTTTTAATTAATTAAAAAATATTTTAATTGCATATGGTTAAGTCTTTCAAAATTAAAAATAAAATCATATCTTGTTTGAAAAAATATATGATTTTTTTTAGCATGCATTTTGAATTTAATAATCAGTTTATTGAATCTATTAGAATTTGACCAATATTTCAATAATTAACAAAATTTTAATTTATGAGAATTAATGGTCAATATTCTGGTATAAATGTTGGAGCTACAAGTTATACTGGTATTTAAATATCATGAGTTGATCAAGAAATTCCCAGAATTATACTGAATATTTATTAATTTTAATTTAGAGAATTTTTCACCATAATACATGAGTTATGGAAAACCCTTTCACCTTCTAAGATAGGTGACTTCTATCAGAGCACTTATATGGATCCTTTTCATAAAAATTCATTTGGGCACACGTACACATGGGCCATAATGAATTTGAAAAGTCAGATTTATTCACACAAATAAATCTTCATCTTGGGCCATAGATTGACTATTAATTAAAAGCCCATCAAAATCTTTAAACCACAATCAAACCACACTTAAACCACACAATGTAACTTACCTTAAATAGGATGCGCTAAGTGTGTTAATACATTTTCTACCCATAATCAGTCCCTTAACCTTAGAATCTTATAAAACTAGTTAACCCGAGTTCAACCCTAAACCAAAAAACTATATAGCAACTCCATAACTATCTAATGCTGACATCAAGGATTACAAACTTATACATAAAACATATCCCTAATATTTAAAAAAATACTCAAAAATATATGTTTTGACTTTAGAATGACTAGGTTTAATTTATAAAGCTATGGTTTACTTTATTAAAGTGAGCTAATTTTAAACCATTGGACAAACCAATAAAAAAAATCACAAAACCTTAGCTTATATCAAACAAATAAACAATGCAACTTACCTTAGATAAGGTGTACTAAGGTGATACATTCTTTTTATACATAATTAGTCCTTTTGTTCAAATTCTTCCTAATAATCAAAATATTAGGTGGCAACTCTATCTTTTTTTACTAATAAAGGACAATAATTCATATTCTTTTCCACCCATATCCTGATGATCCTAATCCAAGAGGATATTCATTATGATATCATACACGTGCGACAACCTTCATATGTATATTTAAGTTAGGGTATTGCCTACCCTTATCTAATTTTATTATAGAGGTGTTTTTGATAAATAATTAAAACTGAGGAATGAAGTTACAACTACTAAATTGTTTAAAAACAAATCTTGTTTATCAAGTTTTTCCAAGGGTAAAAAAAATGATGACATGGTTTTATGCCTTTTCCAAGATGAAAACCTAAAATTCTTTTATTGATATTTATTAAACAAATGAATGGGTGATGGTAAGTTATAGCATATCAATAACCTCTTCCAAAAAGGTGTGGATGTGTTCTTAGTTTGAAGGGTATCTAGTATAGATAAAGGTCCTACTTCTTTAAGCCTAAAAGAGAAGAGTATATTCATAAAACTCATTAATAATTATCAATACCATATTGTTTAGTTAGCTAAAAGGTATTCTCTAAATGATAATGTTTATGATATGATATATATTTAACATTTTCATTATTTTTTGGTATTATAACATTTATACTCATATATGTCTACATGATGTTTGTAGGCAACCTTAACTTCCTGAAAAAATTAAAGAAGAAAAACCAACAAAAGATACATAAGAGAAGGATGAGGAGGTAGAGTCTTAGAAGAAAGATGATATTAAAACAGATAAAATCAAAGTAGAGGTAATAGGATAATCATATTAACCAAGGAGTGATGAGACATGGATTAACATTGATATGGATTGTTGGGAGCATATATGTTATTCTTTAAAGGAGCAACAAGAGGTATAATTCACAAACTAGAAATTTCAATTCTTCTATGACACATACACTAATACCAAATCTTCTATTAAACCTTACACATAATTTTACCCTAAATCCTACTGCACTAATTTTGTAAACGTTACACCAAGTTCTAATAATGTTTCTTATCTTGAAAACATAAATTTTAGTGGTAGTTGTCGCACATGTGTGGCATCACGATGATCATCCACTATGTGTAATATATCTAAGAAATGTAAAGAGATAAGAAATTCTTGTTTTTTTATTGGTGGAAAGAGGGAATGTGTATCACCATTTAGTCTTTGATCATTAGAAACCCTAATTGATCTCATAATTGGGTATAATGACTAGTTATGTAAAGAAAAGGTATTAACACCCCAAATACATATTACCTAAAGTAAGATGTATTGTTTGATTGTAGCATGCTTTTAATATAGAGGTAGGGCGGTTAGGCAGCCATTGGATTATCGCCTACAGGACTTGTGCCCTCTGTATTTTCACCTCAATGGCAAGGCATGAGGTGGGGTATGGATCTTGTTAGTTTTGTTAGGTTTTGGGAGAAAAAGGGAGTGGGAAAATATAAAGGAGAAAAATCTTCTTCTTTTTTCGTTGTTTGTACGTGTCTAAAGAAAGGAGTACAATGTTGTTTAAAATGGCATCATTCATGCTTTTATTTTTTTTAGAAAAAAAAATGAATTTGGAGAGTAACCCAAAAATAAGTTATGATAGTAGCATGCTTTTAATACCATTTCCTCTTCTTTCTTTCTTTTTTAGCTTTACCACTTATTTACCTTTATTTTTATGAGCTATAAAACTATTAAAGATTGTGGTGCTTCGTCTAAAGAACCTTTTATAATAGGCTTTCAGGCTACTAGTGAGGTCATTTATATTGATAAAAAAAATGTTTTATGACTTTTATATTCAAATAAAACCTTTTATATACAAATCACTATGGCTAGAATATAATATTTTTTAACCATTACAAATATAAATATTTTTTTTTAGAATTTTCAAATGCAAGTATTAGCTCTTAAGAGATGAAAGGAGAACAAGAGCATAGAGAACAAGAGCATACAACCATGTCACTAATGCTAGCTCATCAGGAAATCAATAATTGCAAGGAAAAGCAAGCTTAGGACGATGAGAGGTTTCATAAGCTACAATTTACTTATCACTTCTTCACTACAAAAGGAGATACTTTTCAAATGAAGTTTACATCATTTTGTACTACAATTATGGAGTTCAAATGAGACTTTTCTAACTGGAAAAAAAAATTCAATTAGAAAAGAAATTTTTTTATGCTCATGACGTATTAACTAGTTTCCAAAATGAACTATACGAAGCATAAGATAAGTTATCTCAGTCACATACAAAATGTTTGTTATAGTATAATTATAAATATCATGCCCTTGTAGAAGCTCAACATTGTAATGACCCTTTCTGAGAGAGGAGTTTGATTTTAGGGTTTTTGTTTTGTGAAAAAGGAAATCATCACCTAGTATTATGGTTACTAAAAACCCTAACTGGTCTTTAGAGATTCTAAAGCAAGGGACTAATTGTGTAAAGGAAAGGTTTAGCACCTCTAATACGTCATATCTAAGATAAGCTACTCGATGTTTGGTTTGCCTTATAATTTTTATAGCATTAATATTTTCTAATCCCATCAGTTTTCTAGGGTAAGTTTGCTATGACAAACAAACTTAAGCTTAAAGTCTAAAAAGAAAGAACTCTTGGCCAATGTGAATCATATCTTAAATATGTTTACAAACTACTAAGAAGAACTAATGCAAATCTCTTAAAATCTATGTTTGATTCATATTTTCATGGCTCGTAAACCGTGGAGCTAAAAATTAAAATGTTCCCAATTATAATTGATGTTTCTTTTAAGGATATATGATGACTTATTATTCATAAAAAAAATATTTTAGATTTAACCACTTAATTTTTTTATCCAAACATTAACAGTGAATAATAACAAGTTATTCTCAATAATATTTTGGGTATTCAATCATTTATGATTTCTTTATCTAAATATTAATAGTGAATAATAGATGAATTCCCTAAAAATAAGTTTTTTGTATTTTTGGAATATTGGTCAGCACCTTTTGAAATTTACAAACATGTTGTAAAATTCAAAATACAAGGAAATAATTTTTTTGTTTAAAAAATCCATGCTAAAACATATTTTCTTTTAACTTGGAATATTTTTTTTGATAAAAAAGGGAACGTTCAAAACAATGTTAGAGTATTGGTCATATGCATAAAAACAAAGCATTTTTATTTTTGCTTTAATAAAAAATATTTTGATATCGGATTTGTATTTTTACAAATAAAAAAATAAAAAAAATACATAAAAAAATAATCTCACCTTTGGGCAGGGTTCATCTTGGCCTATATGGCTAGAATAGACCTAGCAAGTCTAGCTGAGTCGATAACTCGGCTGGTCAAACAAGTGGCACACGTGCCTGCTTAGTTATTGTTCAAGTGATTTATAATTCACTTGAACAATAAAAATACAAAGAAAAATGCATGCATAGAGAGAAGGAGAACAAACTTGGATATAGAAATGAAAGGATGAAGGTGATGTTAAAGGCATGCTGGTTGATTTGTGAGTGCTTCTATCTATGTAGCTCTTCCCTTTTACTGCTCTAACGGCAGCCATCTCCTGAATTTATTTCTGTATCTTCATCCTTTCTCTCTGTATTGGTTTTCCTCTCCTTTCTCCTTCTACCTCACTGTGTTTATTTTTTTATATTCTTTTTTTCTCCTTTCTTTTTTTTTCATCTCTTTATTCTCTGTTTTTTTTCTCTTTCTTTTTTTAGGTCAACCTTAGAGGCTTCTATAGCCCTTATATAGCTTTATTTAGGAAACAAAATACATTGATCTATAATACAATCTCAAGAGACTTGCAATCAAATAAAGCAAATTAGAAAAACAAAATATTTTGATTGATTTTATGATCTCGATAATTATTCTCCACATGTAGAATCCAAGCCATTAAATGATAGTGCAGCTCTCCTTTATGTTCTTCCACAGTGGCATAGGTTTTTAAATCCATTGCGTTTAAACCAAAGATGAAAAACTTGTAGGAATGGTTCGTTATGCGCGTAACATGGTTTGGATTACCATTGACTCGTTTCATATAGGGGTAGATCGGTTTTAACCTATTTTCTCATCTATCATGACTTAGTCCTTCTCCTCCTAGTTGTTGTTGGTTTGGGTTCAGCCAAAAACCTCCTAATTGCCTTTAGGGCTAACCAAGACCCATTTCTTTAGGGCTGGTAGGACCTATTTCTTCTTGGGTTTAGCCTTGGCCTAAATGCTTTTAGCGCTAATCGAGGCCCACTTCTTTGAGGGTGGTAAGACCTATTTCTCTTTGGGTTAAGTCTTGGCCCATTTGCCTTTGGGGCTGGCCAGGACCTCATTTCTATTAGGTTTAGCCACAACTTAACCTTTGTTGGGGCCAGCTGGGACCTTTCTTCTCTTTGGATTTAGCCACAACTTGGCCCTATTAGGGTTGGCCAAGACCCCATTTCTCTTTACGTTTGAAGATGGCTTAGCCCTTTTTAGGAGCTAATGATAAGGGAATTTTTAACGTGTATATTTTTCATTATTCATGCTTGATTTTGAAACATTTTGGATATGTTGCACAAGTTAATTAGAATTTTAGACCCTTTTTTGAAGTATTGATCTCGAAGGAAATTAATGTGTTTTTAGATACTAGGTTATTGAGTAGGCAAAATCTGGTAGTAAAATTAAACATTGATTGATTTTAGGCTACAAAGAAAGCTATGCAACTTAGTTCTAGATGTTCTTCATTTTCAAATATCTGAGATGGAGGTCTACAAAACATATAAAGGGTATAAAACTCAGTTTTGTTATTTCAAAGCTTGAAAGCGAGTTGAAAAATAGGGATTGAATCAAACCCAAACTTTCTGCACTCCAAATATTGTCTCGAGTTATTGGCTATATATCAAGCCTTAGAGGTCTAAAAATTAAAGATTGGTATCATTGAAAATAAGAATTGATTTTCTATAATTTCTCTAGAAATAGAGATCTTTGAATTTGCATGTTTTCTGCCTTAAATCTAACCTGTAATATTAAAAAAGGAAAGGAATATGAAGCAGGGAAGGAAATTTTCTTCATGCTAGCTATGGGGTAAAAAGGCCAGAATATAAAAGAGAAAAGGAAGGGATCAATCAGGGATATACAGAGACCTTAGAATACACCAAAAAATAAGAAAGGAGGCAATGCAAAACAGAGGTGAAAAGTGAGACAAAACAGAAGACAAAAAACAGAGAAAACAAGGGATGAAAATAAGAGAAAATTGAAGGACACCTATTTAATCCACTGTCATTCTCTTGCTTTTGAGTGGTGTTCATCATATCAAGTTTATTTCTCTTCAATTTAACTATGGAGTAGACTTTTATTATATGATTTGTTATGTAACCTTACGATGAATATGTGAACAATGTCTTTGATTGAATAATTATATTAAGTTGTTGACTATTTCATTCTATATTTAATTTTTGTGTATGTTTAGCCAACATCTATATGATTTAGAATTCAATTTGAGATTAAAAAAATAATAATTGTTTTAGCTATTGTTTGAAATACTTTAAGAATCTATAGGAAAGAGATATCTCAAGAACTTTTATAATCGTTACAGATTTTACAATACTTAATAAATTTCAACAAATTTAGAACTTTTATAGAGTATATGAAGTTTGCTTTTTAAAATAATTTATTGATACTTAAGAGAGATTAATATGTAAATTAGAAAAACCTGATTGTCAATGCTAGAAGTATTTAGTTCAATTGAGAAAGTTCACATAGGAATAGTTATGGTAAGTTAGAAATTCTAGAACCAATGTAATTAAATTCATTATATTTAATCAATTAGTTGTTTATTTTTAATCATTAATTTTTGTTTCATAAACTATCTTATTCAATTCCTCAAATAGATTATAATTTAAAAGACTTCGGTAAGTAATAGTAATTTTTACAAATCATTAGAGAACAATACTCTACTCATCACTTTATTATTTGTTATGATTCGTACACTTGTGAAATTAACCAACAACAGGCTAGGACCCCATTTCTTTTGGGTCTGGCCACGACTTGGCCCCTTTTTAGGGGTTGGCCAAGATTCCTCTTCTTTTGGATTCAGCCATAACTTGGCCTTTTTTTTTAGGTTGGTTCCAAAAGTAAGTAACAATAATAGCAATAGCTTTGCACTAAAAATAGTGGTAGGTGATAATTTGGTTAACATAATAGAAAATCTTCATTTCTATAAAAACTCTCAGTTTGTGGACTTATCTTATTTGTTTCATACCAATATCCTTTTCTGGTGAGATTCAGCCTATGAAGACTAATAACGTTAAGTGAAATTAACCATGGAGGAAAAAAAACATGGAGATGTATTGGAGAAGTAAATTTAACCATGGAGAAAAAATAGACCTGGAGATATAATGTAAAAGTAGCACAACCCAACCAAGCTACAAGCTAACAAAGCTATCTAGAAAATTTTCATGGTTAAGTAATTTAATCATTGATAAGAACTTGGAAAAAATAATAAGGGGAAATTAACTTTGGAAAAAATAATTAGGAGATATTAACTGGGAAAAAATAATGGAGACCTAAAAGCTTTGTTGACGGAACTTTTAGTTCCAATACCAAGTGGAACATATACATAGGATATATAAAACTTGTTGGAGATACACAAAAGCTAATTGGAGATGTGGGAGAATTGAAGACCTGGTTTGATTATATGTTTGTAAGAGCATTCAATAAAAATACATATTCAATTGGTCTGAATGCCATGCATGAGGAAGCTTCTTCTTCTTTTTTTCCTTTTTATCTTGTAAATGATAGGTGTTAGACTTAAGCACCCTCATCACTTTAAATAAGTCATCTTATCCTAGTGTCAACTTTTCTTTTCTTTAAGTGTTATCAGTTGCCTTCAATTTCTTTAATATCAAGTCCCTCACCTTGAATCTTATATTATTTACCCTAGCTTCATGATATTAGGTAGCTCTATATCAAATTAGAGTTGTTGTTGCACAAGAGATAGAATTGGTGCAATAAAAGGTGCAAACAATTATATAATAACTTACATATTTTATAGATAAATAGGGAGAGCCCTGAGTTGTTATTAGGTAGTTAGCATAGTCTTTGTGAGTGCTCTCATGTGGTAAGTGAGTTGTTGAAAGTTAATTGAAGCTGAAAAGGATGATAGGAGGTTAATAATTTTTCCTTCTAGTGTTTTAGTGTTATCCGATATGAAAACTTTAGGATCATGTACAAATGAGTGATAAGAAAGATTATAAAGGGAAACAAGCAAGGTTTTTGTTCAGAGATATTTCGTAGGCGACTTCATTAATGAAGTTGAGAAAACTTCACTGAACCTAAACTAATTTACGAATAATAATGGGCAGGACAATGGGTGTTGTCTATAAAATAATTCTTTAATGTTTAAGTCAATTTAGGGGTTATTTAAAGGAAAAAATAGTATAAGAAAAGTAAATAGAGATATATTTGAAGTGTTTTTTGGTGTTGTTTAGATGAAAAAAAATACCCCTTCTCTCCCGCTAAATCCAAAGATATATAACCTACCTTGAAAAAAAATTGGAGCAACTCATCATGAAAGGTGGCAGTTCTATTTAGTAGCTTATAAAGTAGTTTGTCTTTGTCACATGTAGCTTACATTGTTTGTGGTTTAATGTAAAGGGTGGGCACGTAGCTACATGGCATACTTTAGAAGAAATTTGAAGTAGTTCACCATGAAAGATGGTAGTTTTATTTATGTGGTAGTTTTCACTACGAAAGCTCTAGCTGAAGTTGGAGCTTGTACACCTCAACATACATGGTAGTAACTAAAAACAATAAAAGAGTCGACATAGGCAATAATAATTAGGGGGGGGGGGAGAAGTGAGAGAGTGCTATGCAAATCGACTCAAGCCATTTTATTAATTTTATTAATTTTATTTAAAAAGGTTTTTATTCTGGTTCCTTTCTTTTAACTTGTCTAGCTAGTAAGAACAAGCTTTGACTGTAAAAAAAATGACAAGTTATGAATAGTAATATAATTACACGGTTCGATTTCTTTACACTTCAATGCTGAAGGCTTATCTTTTTACAGTACAGTGACTTGTGTTTCATTCTATAAGAACAAGCTCATGTTCTGATTAATTATATCAGCTTCTTTCAAAAAAAAAAGTCTATAATATATGGTAATGTATGTGAAAGCTAGCCAGGTTAGATTTGATCCCAATTGAGGTCAAGAAAGAGCGTGTTTGATGTTATGCAGCTCTAGACTGGATGAATCTATTAATTAAGAGCAGCATCTATAGAACCTCAAGGACTTGATGTTCTTTAAGAGAAACATGTATAAAGACAATGTTTTCAAATTGTCAGCTAAATTAAAGTTAAGTGTATTCATCCATTTTCTTGCCTTAAAACTTTGACTCGTTAGCAAAGGATGATATATGATAGAAGAAAATGATAGAAAAAATACGTATACTAGAAAGGACAAATATCAATCAAATTTATCTGATTCTGTGGGTAAATGTGTGTTTGGTTAATATAAAAAGAAGAGAAAATAACTGATCTTTTGAATTGGATAAATAGAAAATTATAAGTTCAGAATCATGTAGAGGAGAGATCCTTCCTTTTCTTCTTTTGGTTAATCTCCACTCTCTCACCAAATAAAGAGATCTGCCCAGAATCTTTTTCTGTGGGTTAATTTCCTCAATCTCACCAAATAAAGAGATCTTCTATAAATAAATAAAAAATGTTTCTTCTCATCTTTTTTTTAATAATAATATAAAACTATTCTAAGGTTATATTTAATAACTGAAATTTTTATATTGAAATGCTTTTGTAATATAGTATCAAAATTTTAATAAATAGTTCTCATTCTTTTTAATTAAATTAAATAATTAAACATAAGATAAGATAATATATGGTACACTTGTTCATATTTCAAGTAAAATTATATTTGAAACTTTATTTAACATTTTAAATTTTTAAATTAAAATAGTTTTTTAATATATCTATGCCGGTCTTAAAACTCAGAGTACAAGGGAGAAAAAAAGAAAAAAAACATGAGACACCCCGAAGATAAACATCCCTACTAGAAAATGAAGGATTAACTTGACGTTTCTGCGTTCTACCTAAAGAAAAAAAAATAATGGCCACTATACAATTTTTTATCCAAGTATATTCATTAAGATTAGTTGAACCAAGACATGCATACAGCCTAAGCAAATAGTGGGGTTTTGAGAGTGATAGACTGATGGCTACTTGGGCTGGAAATGCATCTGTCCACACTCATTAAAAGCATAAATAATCTACCTCCCTGTTTTCTTAACCCTAAAGCAGTTCAAATTCTGGTTTCTATAAAAACACTTCATCAAGTAAACCATTTTTTCTTTCCTTCTTCAATCTTTCGACAATTTCTTTCCTTCTTCAATCTTTCGACAATGGAAGCTGATGAACATGAGTAGCTAGTGTTCATGGTTGTGAAGAAAAACTTTGACTACTATAAGAACTGATGCCCAGGTATTATAGCACAAGATCGATCATGTTCATGGTTGTGTTAACTTTGATTCTCCTTATGTTGCCTCCGGTTTTACCACCACTACCTCCTCCACCGCTGTTTCTTCTCTTTATGCCGGTCATGATTATGTCTGTTCTAGTCATGTTCGCCTTATCTCCATCTTTCCAGGGCCAATTGCTTTGCTGCATGCCGCTACTATAGATAGCTTGAATATACTATATATAGAAAGGATGATGGTATGCATGTGTTCTAAATATTGTACTCCATCTATATGATCCATAGGTTAAATAGAGTACTCCCATCTTTTTTCTTCTTTTTGATGAATGGAAGAGTTGTTTCTCCTTATTAATTTGTCATTAATTTTGGAGGAAGTAGTAAATTGTATGTAATTATATGTGCATATATATAATTGTTTTTTTTTTACCTTTTTGGTGGGAGGTTGTGGAGGAGGTCAAATGGCCTGATTAGCCCAGGTACTCTCAAGCTCATTTCATCTCCTTTTGTTCATTTGTTTTTCCTCTATTCGTATCCAAGATCTCCAAGGAAACTTGCGCTACAAGCTAGGAGCCTATGAGGTTTCTTTTAGTCATTCTACTCAGAAGCGATGAGGAAATGAAAAGGGAAATTGCCCTAATCTTGAGATGGGTTCAGAGGCGGCCATTGCTTCAAATTCTTCATGGGCCATTTGATTTCAGATATGAACTCTCAGCTTGTTCATGAAGCATCGTTAGGACTTTTATTTAAAGGAAGTAAGTGATGATCTTCCTCGGGCATCCATCTGCAAGACTGGTATATATGGTAGCTCCTTGTGCAAGAAATAATAGCGAGTTTCTTAGAGTACTAAAAGGTAGTAGATTTTTTCCTTTCATGTTGTAATAGAAGAAAATGAATACAAATAAAGCTTTCAGTCATGAAGTTAATCAAGAACCATTAATTTTAGGCTTCCTTCAAAATTTTCAATGCTTAAGATATTTTAGAAATCGCTCTGTTAGACAATGAAGGACAGGATCGATGAATGTATGAGCTATGTTGTTGTTAAGTCTCACCTAATAAATGTCTGGGGCCTCTACTCACGGATGATTCATGCAATGCCTTGAAACAGATTCAAAAAACTTTTGAGCTTCCAATGCAATAAGTCCATGGCCCCCCTCTCTTATTTCATGATGTGGCACTACAGAATAGGTCGAATGGACAGAAGTTCGTTGTTGTTTTCTTTTCCCGTTTGCTTTAAGATTGTGTGTGACACATGTATATGTATAGCATCTGTACAAGCCCTGCCTTTGGAGCTCATTATTATAATAGACAGGCACTGTTAATGTTTATATGTAATTTTCTTGAGGTTGAGAGTGAAGTGAGAATCTGTACGTACGTTCATGCACGCTCCACAGTAACAGGGGCTGAGATAGACATTTAAATTTGACGACAGGTTCCTACTTTTCGTTAATGGGGACCGAAAGCTTAATTAAGGAAGAGTACTGTGGAGGGGGGGGATTGTATATGAGCTCCATTCAGAAAATAAAAGAATTGGTAGAAAGATTGTATTGGCATGTGCCAGGTTTGAGCTAATGTGGGCATGGAAAACAAGCAACCAGAAGAAATTAATGCTTGTTCTATTAAAAAAAAAAAACTTGGATGAACTAACATTTAGGTGGGCTTTTTGAAGAGTGACAGGAACTAGCTAGGGGAGGTTAATTAGGAACAGAAATTATCAGTTAACCGGGAAATGTTCTTATTGTCTAACGAAAAGAAAAGGCAGCTAAATTGTGGAACAATGGAGACCATCCTAACATCCTGGAGGATCTTGCAAAAAAACCAAGTGAGAAGCTTGACTTTAAATTATCATGAAATTCAATCAATCTTGTGGATTTTGAAACATCAATTAGTTAACTGTTGTTTCAGTTGGTATAGGCTTCATCCTAATGTTTGATATAAACCGAGTGTGAGAGAAGATCGTGGAGCAATTAGAATCAATCAAAATAGCCATACGTAACCATCCAATATAATCGTTCAATCCAATTCTTTTTTATTTTATTTTATTTTTTATGTTATCATCCTGGAGCATTATTTTTGTTCTCTTTTTCATCAATTCCATATTATATTATCATTATCAATAGTTTCCTCCTTCTCAACGTTTAAGAGATTTTTTATTATTATTATCATACTTGTCTAATAGTTTTATAAAAGAAAAGGATTTAGAAGATGCTTGAAAACTATAGCCTAAACTTATTAGTTGATGAGATTCATGCATCTCCAAATAGGATGTAGATAAATTATTTTTGTTTTCATTATATTTTAAAATTTCACTTAATAGTTTATATTTTTGAATTGAGAAAACTATTTAATATGATATAAAAACTTATTAATTAAGTAATTATAAATTTAAATCTTACTATTTTTAATATATACAAGTTTTAAATTTAAAAAAAAATATTCAAGTGAATGTGTTAAGGAAAAAGCTTATCATAATTCTCATGTGAATTAAAACAACTATTGAAAGAAGCTATTTTTATGAAAATCATCCAAATCAATATCTTAACTTTATAAAGTATCAAATCCATCTAACTTTACTTCAACTCTCCATGGATTTGAGGGGAATATTAGAAAATATAATGTAGAGAAGATTGTGGAGCAGTTAGAGTCAACTAAAAAAATAAAAAAAAATCATTTAAGGATCTTAATTAGAGGTGATTAAGATCAAATTATTTATTAGATGAGTATCATCGATAAATATAATTCTGTCTCTTTTTGACTAAGCATATGGTTTTGCATTGTATAATAATTTGTATAAGTGGAATGTGGACATAAGATTAGTTAATTATAAAGCACCGAAGAAAGTTTCAATTTGAATTAGCAGTGTTTTTAATCAAATTAAATCGACATTGGTATTCGTAATAACGCCCGGAGTAAGCATTTACATGTCTTTGGCATTTGCAAAATCAAAATATTCCATTAGTTTTGATTGAAATCCTTCGAAACCTGTGCTCAGCACTTTTCCTTCACGATAAGGTAAAGCAAATGGGTATAGCTAACAAAATGTATAGCTTCAAGCTTAGATCAAAATCCTAACCTCGGAAGGATCATTTCCCTTTCAGTGCACTAGAATTAACCTGTCCTATATATAGAGAGAGAAGTTTCCTCCCTTTTTTATTGAATTATTTTTGTTGGGCAGATATGCATGCATGTTCAGAGAATGTGAAAGTGGTATTGAAAGCAAAAGGAGCTGGTTTTCCATCTGCCAAAAGAGCTCCCTCCCTTAACATCTGTGCATGTGCTAGTAATAGAAGCCAATAGACGACATAAATACAAAGCCAGAATTCTCAAGGTATAACCTTTTCTTCTCTTCTTTTTAAGAAGTAGAGTGTTTTATAGCACCAATAACAGTAAAATAAAAGATTAGTTAAATTTTAAACTTTATTATTAAATTAAAATGATTCTTTAACAGTTTCATCTATAAAAACCTTTATAGCTCCAATATAGATGAACAAAGATAAATAAAAAAAACTACCTAACCAAAATATATAGGAATAAAAAACAAACTGCTCGACAACTAGGTAGCACAAGAGTCAATTGTTTTTCTTCTCCTCTACTTCGTCTTCTTCTTTTTTAATTTCCTCTTAGAATACTATAACAATTTCCATTTTCAGGTTCACTGAACATGTTCCATCGCCACTATTTATCACTAACTAGTAGCCCTCAATTACCAGCGGCGGCTAGGCTCTTTTCGCTGTCAGCTTTGATCAGTGTACCGCAGCCTACCAAGATGGCAGAAAGTGTGATTTTTTTTGGTTGGTGACTGAACCGAATTAGTAGTGCCTGCCCTAGATAGTTACATCTTGCCAAATTTTTCTTAGTGTGAATATAATTGATTTACACTGCAATGGACCTTCCTTAAATATCTTTAGCGTGAGATCAAGAGAAAGAAAGGCTAAATGGGAAAATATATAATGAGAGCTTTTGATTCTTCGCATTGATGTAATTTAGTTGAAGTATTATTGGCAGAAAATTAATTTGCAGTGCTGATTTTAATTATCTTGAGCATCAAACAGAAGAAGGATATCGTATCAGAGTAAAACAATTTAGCATTTTAGTGATTTGGGGTGGGCGGGGACTCCTTTGCCTGTAATGGCGAATCAAAATGTCGCCAAAGGAAGAGAAAGTGTCAAGTTTTGTCTTTTAGCAAAAAAAATAAATAAATAAATAAAAGATGGCATCAATGCCTAAAAAAACACATGACAATTTCACTCGACTTTCATTGGATATTCAATGTGCCTTCTGAGTAGATTAGGTTTTTATCCAGCTGATTAGTGTCAAATCAAAGATGGATGAAAGAGAGGTGAGGGATTCACCTATCCCATCACTTGATCCAGCCTTAACTCGATTCTTTAACTTGTTTCTATTTTATGAATTTATATTTATTTTTTCGTATTCATGGAGGGTTTTTATGATTTTACATATATCTTTGAAGTTTAGAATCTATTTTATTATTTATAATTTATGGATAGAGATGTAGTTTTTTTATGAAAAGATATAGTTTTCTTAAAAAAAATCTTATTTAGATTTTTTTTTTATAAAGTTAATTTAAAAAATAAATAAATCAAATCAAGTATCCAGAGGATACTTGTTGGGTGAAGAAACTCCTCCACCTGACCATATTTGACTGTGTTCGACATGTAGATAGGAGATGAATTTAGATATTTAGAATTGAAATGAATGGAACAAAATCTAGTTCCAACCCAGTCCCCTGCCATCATTGATCAAAATCATCTAAAATCATGATATATACATGACGATTAATGCATTTTACCTCAGTGAATAGCTTGCAAATTTTGATCTCGTGAACTCTTGTGAAGGTAAGAGCTTTCCTATATGTATTTTATGGAAAGAAAGCTGAAAAAAAAAAGGCTCTTTATGCGCTTAATAAACTTCTCTAATTATCTTCTCTTGCATTTCAACTTTGTTTAAGTTGTATTGAAAATTATAGGGTGTTTATGGAAGTAAATGAATGGTTACTCTCTTAACTTATATTAAAGACAGATAAATAGCTAATAGAAGATAAATCAATTCTGTAACCTATCAAAAACAAAAAAAACAGATAAATAGCTAACAGAAGATAAATCAAATCTGTAACCTACCAAAAACAAAAAGAATATTTGTACGCACTCAGATTAAAATATATATTTTTATTATTTTCTATCTTCTCTCTCTCTCCTCTTTAAATCTATATTATTCTTCAGAATAAATGTGAATAATTTCTCTCAAATCATTTTAATAATCGTATTACATCTGGCCTATATATTAGTTCTCAAAATAGGAAAACAAAATCATCCATGCCACCTTTTAATAGTCATTGTTAGCACTCAAGGGAACAAATGAATATCCAAGAGGTGGAATGCTCATGCCTTAAACGAGCTTCATTAACGATGAAAAAAATATTTATTTTTTTGATAGTTTATTATAGCACGACATAGAATGATGGTTTCTTTAGAAAAAAGAAAAAAGAAAAAAGAAAAACCATTCGCTCAATTTATTCAAACATCTAACCCTTTATGCTCGTTTCATTATGTGATGGCATTTTCTAAATGTAGGATCAGAGAACTTGGTGCAATGAATCATCTAGAAAAGCATGTCATATGTCAATTTGCATTCATCATCATATTTGGTCATTGGCCACATATTATTTAGAACCAATAAATTCTCGATATGTTGGGTTTGACTCCCACAAAACGTTCATCTACGAGAGTCAAAGTTTTTATCAGCCCTTGATTTTTGGGATCTATACGTGTTCCATGGAACCATTCTCTTTTCGTTTCTTCTTTCCTTCACTTTTTTCTCGTAATTGAAGCCTAGATTCTCTATATGATAATGTTTTTTAACACTATGATCATGACACGTGATCTTAGAAATTTTATTTGATGAGCTTCCTATACCTTCTACATGGAAGTCTAGACACCGAAAGCTTATCTATTAGTCGGATATTATTGACCAGCGTATCAATTATTTTTGTGTTTGAAACTATGCTTGGATGCATTATAAAAATGTATTTAGTATTATTTTGATAATTTTAATGGGTTGGTGTTAAAATTAAAATAAAAATTAATATATTTTAAAATAAAAGTACTTTTAAAAAAATATTCTGCAACACAATAATAAACACACGCTAAAAAGGTTGAACAACAAAACAAATCAAAGCAGATCAAACCATGCAGAAATGGTTATGAACTACATGAGGGAGATTAAGAATAGTACCTTTTAGAGTATCAGTTAATTTAAGACAAATGCAAATAGTAACTATATCCTCAAACAATTTGAGAAATTATTAAGTATATTGTAACTGGTATGAAAATAATTTACGAGTCCTATATTATTATTAGAGTCAGAAGTACAATTACTATATGCTGAATAATTCCCCGTTCAAGTAAAGAGTATATGCATGCACGTTTGTGTTCATACTTAATATTCAAGGAACCAACGTGGCTAAACTTGACATCTGGGACGACTTAAATTCTTAAGCTTGTTGCGAAAAATATCAATAGAATTACTTTGACATTGTTTTTTGAATGGGAATTTATTGCTTAAGGAAAATTATAGTGAATGTTAACTTGTGGTATATTGTGGAGAATTTAATTGGTCAGAAACAAATTATTTTCTTCCTAGGTTTTTATTAGCTTTATGGCACTAACACCAATTAATATTAAAATCTGGACTATTATAATATAAAAAATTGACTCAAAGTAGCTATTTTATTTTTATTTATTATTATTATTATTTACTTGTTTTTGCTACATGGTGCACCATCACCGCCGCCGCCACTACCCAGTGACCAAACAGTAAGGAATTTCATGAAGGAGGTGTGTTCAATTTGTGCGTGTAATGTTTTATGTGTGCGTTAAATGGATGGCATCCTTAATTTTCAACAGTTTAGACTTGTTGCCAGGGAAGAATTAGGAGAGGGCTGGCCCTGCTAGGAAAAACAAATTTTCAGCTTTTCTTTTTAATAAATTAGATTTTTAATTCTAAAAATAAAATTAAAATTAAAATTTTGACTCAAAAAAAAAAAAGAAAAGCAGCTTTCCTCCGTATCTGCTTGTTGCAGCCGTAATCAATGACATGCATGAACATGACCACTCGATAGTTGAATGCATAATTTCCAAAATAATTTCACAGTCCTTTGGCAGGACTAGTTCTACTAATTGCTATCGGTATGGTAATTATGGTGGCCAGGCGAGTAAATGACTATACATCATGCATCAGCGGTCACGAGTATGTCAATGATGGCATTTTACACCGTCTAAATCAGCTTAACGTGCCATTAAGTTCTTGTTAGGACTGGATTTATCATCGTTAAAATTACTTTCCATGAATTATCCAACGACGATTTACACAATAACACGAAAAAGTTTAGCCAAAAAGTCAATTTTTGTTATAGCTTGATTTTTGTTTCCCTATACTTGTAAACCCATCACCACAGACACACACACACACACACACATAGGCAATTATAATTATAATTTAGCCTGATTGGATTGACCCAAAGGTTAAAGGTTGCGCCAAGTGTACACAGAAGCGGAACTAGAATTTTGAAAAGGGACAGGCCAATGAAAAAAATTAAGGATAAAATTAAAAAGAAAATCAGTGAAATTAATTCTTAATTTTTGGTACAAGAAATATATATACACACACACATAAATCTTAACTTGAAGGGTTTGCATTTGTGATGCCATTTGTAATTTAGATGTTTCGTCTAAATTTTTCAATTTAACTAAGTAATGTAACTCGTTTTTTTTCAAAAAAGCATATTCACTTCTTATTATCTATATTTACATAAACATTCTCAAGCCCTGAAACGGTGTGTGTAAATAAAATAATATTTTTCGTTGGATGCGTGATCAGTTAATTTATTTATACAATCATTTTATACTTGGAAAAAAAAAATCAAAGTCCAGATTTGAATTTATAAAATATCATTGCTTAGAAAAGAAAGAGATTTCTTAGTGTATTAATTGTCTTGGTCTAATTGAATGTGCTTCGCCAGTAACTAAAATTAATATCATATATTAGGCATAGAATAAACAGAGAAATTGCATTAACCGCCATTAATGGTCATTATTTATTAGCTACATCATTCAGATTAGTTGAATCAGGACATAGCTAGCATTAGGGTTTGAAAAGGGACTCGTAAACTAAGAACCACTTGGCCTCATTACAATTCTCTAACCCTCAGTTCGATCTTTTAACTTCTCGTTTCTACATAAACATCCCTTCAGTAACCTGAAATTAAGTCCTTCTCTTGAACACTAAAATTAAGCTACAACAATGGAGGCCCATGAAAACGAGTTATGAGCTGGAAATCAAGGCGGGCTGATGTTATTTGACTTGGAGAAAGAGAAAATTCAGCAAGCGAAAGTTTGATGGTAAGCTATTGTAGAACAAGCAGTTTTATCATGGTTATGGTTGTGTTGACTATCTCTATTCTAGGTCTACCACTGGTGCTGCCACCATTACCACCGCCACCTTTGGTTCTTCTCTTTGTACCGTTCATGATCTTGTCCCTTCTTGTTTTATTGGCCGTAAGGTCATCACAAATGCCCAACATGGACACCACTAGCGCAGTTTGATAACAAAAGGCGTACTGATTTCTCTCCTCTCTCTTCTACGATCCTTTCTTTCTCTGTATAGAGCCTTCTGGTGGTTCATCCAAGAGAACTGGCCCTGATATATATCTGTGTTGCAAGATTAAATCTGTACATCAAGATTATGCTTGATATATCATTTCCCTTGTTGTTTTCTTGCCTTAAATCCATCACAAACTTTTCTTTGGTGTTGCATTCTTCTTTTAATTAATCAGTTTATGAGGTGATTCTGATTCTCTGCTGATCATGTAAAAATTCTTGAAGAAAGAGGAGAGATCATTCGAGCTTTCAAGTATACTTTCCAGTATTATGTGATGCATGGAGTGTATAAAAAGAAGCATTTGGTAATTATTGCTGCTTGTTGAATATGCAAGATGGTGATGAAGATTCTCCATAGCTATGCTATTTGCTTTCCACTTGATTGTCCGAACAAGGCATAGCCCTATATATTCATCTCATTGCTGTTCGTATTGCAACATAGAACAATATGGCTTTTAGTTTCTGGTAAATGTAGAGCAGTGGCCTTTACTTGGGACAAGAGATCGAATCCATTCATAAGATGATTTTTTTTTTTCAAATTGCATTTTAATCCCACAGCCTGATTAAGATTGTATCGTATCGACTCATAAGAGCTACGAAGATTTGGGAATTGGAATTTCACGGGCTTGTATGTGCGGGCACCCGTGAACACACTTATATGTATGGATTCGAGAATTTGTGAGATTTTCTTGTTTCAACGGAAAGTAGAAATAATATTTTGGCATCTTCTTCTCTGTGATGTTTATGCATTTCTCTTACAAAACGCTCCATGCAATGACGAATCCATGATTTGATTGTTGAATTTCTGATGGAAAATCTAGATTGGTAAAAATACCGTCATGTATAATATATCTCCATCTGTTTACAGCTCAAGACCCCACCTAGGGTCAACCTGGCGGGGGCTTGGGTTGAGCGGGTTTATACGAGGCAATCTAAGCTAGGATTTAAAAAAAAAAATATACGAAACCCACAACATCAGGCTTTAGGTTAGCAGATCATAACAATGTCGTGCATTTTGCGTCAAGGTTCAAAAGCATAGTGGAAAAGTGAGGCGAATGACTAGCACTTGCAATGTCAAAATAAATTCCAGCTTTTCACATAAGAGGAGTAGAGGACAAAGCCGCAGGGATTCAATGAACTAAGTGCGATAGATATTCACAAATTAAGGTAATCTGCTGTCCAAATTGCACGATAAAAGGGGTATAAACAATTAATATTGGTAAAGTACTGTGTTTTTTGATTGATTTTGGCTCGGGGGTTCCCTTAATCCTTGCCCCAGTCTAGCCATAATTAAGGTAATTTTAAATTTTGAGAATAGTGCACGTTTGTGTATACAATATCAAAAGGGAAAGAGGTCCAGCTATTTGGTTGGTAATTTTAATTATCCTTACTAATATTATATCTTAGTTAGGCATCATTCCTCCTTCAAAATCAGCCTGGAACTGAACAGTCTCACGTGCGAATTTTTTTTTTTTTTGTGAAGATGAAGCCTGGAGTTAATTGTTTTTTTATGTACACAATCGAATGGTGTTATTAGAAATACTAATCAGTTGATTAGATATATTCTTATCAACTGTGTGCCCATTTCTGATCTGTAATTTGAAGGATTCTGATTTTTACAGGTCTTTTTTATTTTCTAGAAGACAGGTCTTGATCTCAATGTGAAGCAACCACAGAGGTCTTAGAAGCCACAGCACGCTTCGAGTTGTAGCGTTAATTATTATACTGGAAAGAAAGAAAGCAGGTAAGAGAAAAATAATTAACGAACTAATAAAGTAATTAACTAGTATCAAGGTAGAATTCAAGTGGTATTTCCGAGAATCAACTTGGATTATTATGTGATCCCGACAAGATTTTGTGTTCATATTCTTTGTAGAAACCACCTAAATAAATAATAGTGTCTGGAGAAACAAAGAGAGATGCATTGAATCTAAGACAAAGAGATAAAAAAAAGATGACAGCCACTTGCATCACCTTTGGTAATTTAGAATTTAGATGAAACTAATTGAATATCATAGACAAATTAATAAAAAAATGAAACTAGTTTTTTTATATGGGACCATAGCATAGTGCTTTATGCCGATGAACCAACCCATGACTTCAGGTATTGCACACGCACACGACTGCGTTTGTGTATATATATATATATATGCATTCGACGTTCTTGTACATTTTGAATAACTCAATAATTTTGATGGGCCATTAGCTAAGTTTCCAATATATATATATATATATATATACACACACACACACACACACACACATACATGTCAAACATGTCTTTTATTTGAATTTTTTTATATATATCTAAGTAGTTGTTCTGATATCTTCTCAATATCTATATATTCTCAAAAACATGTCTTCTTAACTAATATCTAAATTTAATATGCATAAAAAGGGAATACTTTTTTTAATAAAGGATAGGAAGAAAAAACACCATATCACATAAGTATTTAAGGTTGTGTTTAATTTAGTTAAGAGTTGTCTAACAGAGTATATACATGCATAAAAAAAATAGAAACATGTTTGGTGCAATGACAAAAATAAAAATATATAAAAATAAATTTATCTCTATGACATTTTTATTTCATTACAAAAGAGTCATAGATCATGGAGATAGAGATGATATATCTCTCTACAACTACTATTTAAAAAAAAATTCATTTCAAAACTATATTAGAAATAAATTTATTTTATATCTTTAATTTTTTCTTTTCAATTAAATATATTTTTATCTTTTTTGTATGTGTTTATTCACTCTAGATATTAACTATATGCAACATAAATAATTTGTAAAGTGTGGGAATCTATGCATCCCAAATCACACACACAAAAAAATTCTCATCAATGAGGGATCAAGGTTGGGATTATTAAGTTCGGGATTAGAAAAGTTTGTTTTTATGATTCAATATGTTTTTTAATTTTTTTTTTATTTGAAAAATATTAAATTGATAATTTTGTAAGTGATTTTTAAAGATTTTGATGCATTAATGTTAAAAATTAAAATAAAATATCAAAAAATATTATTTTAATATATTTTTAATTAAAAAATATTTTAAAAAACATTATTAAATACACATTTAGTACTTATAATGCTTTTCTCTTTTCATGCACCCATGATAATACATCATGAGCCTTACTCGTACGTGAAAGAGAGAAAAATATTATACCAAGTACTAGATACTCATCGGAAAAGTGAGTTTGTTTTATAAACGGAAGCCTAGACTCAAGTGCTTTGATTGCTGATGGAGAGAACACATTATCATCCCTACAAACTGCATGAATTTAATTAGGCTATGTTAAGAAATAATTTTGAGAAATAGACGTCACTATAAAGAAACCAACTTACAATGAAGTTTTGTAATAGAATATACACAGTCCTTTAATAAAAATTGTTGTAAAATCAAATATCAAATGTTTATATACCTTGAGGGTCTCATTAAAAATTGATTTCTTAACAGAAAATAACATTAGAATTTTGATGACTAACCGCTGTAGTAAGTTTAAATCACACTACATTTATTTATTTTTTTAAAAAATAAAATATAATGAATAGGTTGAATTGGTAATTTCACGGTTAACAACAATTGTAGGAGGAAATACTTTCCAAATCCTCATTGACTGTTTTCATCAATAATTCAGCATTTATCGTCGATACCTAGAGTTCATACCTAAACATCGACAAATTGTTCACATCTCATCGGCAATAACAAGTAATGAAACAAAGGAAAAGGAAAGAAGATGCCTTATGCAGTGGCCTTTAACGGTCATATTCATATTTACAAAACTCAAGGCAAACAGATGCTAACTTATTGTTGCCAATTGTGATTTTATTATGTTTTTTCTATCCCTCCAACAGACAACTTGGAAACGTGAAATAGAACTTTTAGGTCATTTGATTATAAAATGAAAATAAAGGCATTTCGGAAATGTTCTGTTTTAAAATAGCTGGCTGTAGGTGAGCGAGTGGCTTTCTATGGTTTGTATTAATTGTTTTGTGAACCCGTGTGCTGAGGATGGAATTTTTTAGGTTAATGTTATTTTTAAACTAATCCACACATCAATCGAGAATTTTTTTCAATCATTTTTAAAAAGGTAGCATAATACATTCAAATTGGTGCTGTGTTCATCTAAAATCATAGATTTAAAGCTAGTTTGATGGATTGATGAGCAAGGTTTTAATTGAATTTAATAAAATATGACCTTCATAAAAATTTGTTAATCTTGGTGGATTTTTAATGATTTGATTAACCTGTTTAAACTCGATCCAAACATGATAAGTTTAACATCAAGGAGATAAATAGAAAAAGCAAAGCAATATTGTTTTAAAAATAATTGGTTTGTATATGAACTCATCAATATTTTATTAATATAAAAATTATGTTTTTTAAGATTTTTAATATATTTTTATCACATTTATTAATGTTTTTCTTTCCTTCAACAACATACAAAATATTGTGAATTTGTTTGAATTTTTTATTTTAAATTTTCTTTTAAAACCATAATAGATTTGTGTTTACAAAGTAGTGCTTATATTGTACAAAACATCATGACATTAGGTTAATCATTAGTTTTACAAGTATTTATTTTTTAGATTATTAAATAAAAAATTAATTAAAAAACACAAAGTCAAATTAAAGGTTTTCAAATTCATTAGATTAGATATAATAATAGTGTTAAAAAATTTCTATAGCATAAACATTATTTTTTTTTACAATAAAAAAGAATTTTGTCCACCCGGGCAAGAAGTAATCTAGTTTTAACAAAGTAAAATAAGAATATTATAAAACTAATTAAGTATTGCGCACCCATGTCGTCAATTTGCTGATGCCAGGGTTTCTAAAACTTTATAGCCTAGGATTCAATTTCTTATTAAACCTCTGATTATAGAAAGATTGCACATCGATCCAAGTGCATGCATCTCAATTCTTCATCGACCTTATCTCATTCCCCTTCTTAATATTCTACCAATCTTATGTGTCACACACGTAAGAGCTTAATTTTAAAGAAATACTTAGATTAAAAAAAGAAAAGGCAATTCAGTAATGATCATCAGCATCGTGGCCAAACAATTCCACCCCTTCGACATCCAGGTACAGATTAATTTGTCCTCTGTGTTAAGAATTGGTCAAGAAGCAAGCCTACATCCGGCCTTCAAATAACATGATAAGGCAAGAGTACTCCTTCTTTGAAAGAAACCTTCAAAATGCTATGCAAACGTTCTGGGGAAGAAAAGGGGGAGAAAATTGATAAAATAAAAATTTATGGTGAAGAAGAAAGGAAGAAAAGAAGCCAAGATTCAAGAAAGGTGAAAATGATTTTTATTTTTTTATTTTTTATTTTTAAAGGTGGCAGATTGAGGTTTAAAACAGGCCCATCACGCAGAATCTATAAGAAATTAAGAAGCAAGAGAGATCACCAGTACAAAGTATAATTATATTTTCGAATAGTTCTTGTTAATTATTCATTATCAAAGTTGGAAGATTTCTTATTTTCTTGAACAACTCTTGTTGATCCGTTATCAAATTAGACTAATAATAAAACATTGACAGTACGAATTGTAATTTTTGGAGTGTAAATAGAAGGATTAAGCCAGTGATCTTTCTTGATAATAAAGCAACTAAGACATTGAGACACTAGAGTAGAAGATCAGGAATACTTTAGGGATCAAAACGTATTATTACCTCTAAGCAGCACTTCTGGGCTGGTAGGTATTCAAAATACTAGGGGGCCTTATTCTTCTTATGGTAACTCATTAAAGCTTAAGGGTTTGAATCCATGCAAGGTTACAGTAGATCTTCATCAATTTAGATTCAAACTAATGTTAAAAACTCTCGCTGAGTTGCGACTTAAATTAAAAAATTTGTCAACAAAACCAGTTTAAAAAATAAAAAAATTATTTAATATTATTATTATACTAATCTTAACAAGTTATTTTTAAAATTTCTTGATTTGATTTAAATCCGTCATCCAAATCAGGGTAAAATATTATTATAATAAAAACTCAATCAATCCTATCAAACGTTACCTCTCATTTTACATTATATAAATGAATCAACACCAAAAATACATCTTTTAAAAAATAACAAGATAATATTCTTTGTATTAATTGACCTACATGAAATCAATAATTCAATTTTTTTAGAACAAGTTCTTGAGTGGAAGTCCATCAGGTATGCAGGTCGGAACTTTTTCGGAAAAAATAAAATCAAAAAAGTGAAGATGGGGTATACCGTACCCTTAATTAATTAATTCACATGTATAAAAAGTGGCTTCATTTAAAACGTTGTTAATGTGGTTTCCTGCCAAAAGTGTTTTCTGGGCGTGGCTGCCTGCTCTACCCTCGTAGGCAGCCATTGAAGTTCTAGCCTGAAAAAAGAGAGGCAAGGAGACGGACACATCAGAGGCTTCAGTATCCGTCACAGCAGCTAGCCAAAACAGAGCAGTCGATGTCCCACACGCAACTGGCAATTGCCCTCGACAGTAACTAAATTTCCACGAAATTTCTCAGTTTCTTTTTCCAAGTACTTCACCCGAAGCTCCAATGACTGTAGATTTATTCAGATGTTTAAATCTTCTGAATTCAAATATTAAGAAGAATTCTACGCTCAAGAAATTTCCACTGAAATCATGATCTGAAAGACCTTTTTGGCTGTCGAGACTTGAGAAAACCAAAATCCTTTTATTTCTCCAGGATAATGCTACCTGATGGAGGTTTTAAATCATGGACTAGACGCGCTCATTAGAGTCAATCCGTTTAAATTATTTTAAAAATATTAATAAAATAAAAAATTACAAGGTTAATTTGGTTCAACTGTGTTAATTTTAAATTTATTGTTTTTTTTTTACGAGTTCTAATTAAGAAGATAAGCAAGTTCGCATTTAAGTGTTCATTTCAAGTGGGAAAAAAATGTGATGAACAGTGATGGTAATATTTTTTGTCATTTAATTCATGAAAAATATCGTACGTAGTTTTCCCTTCTTACCATTTTGAGAAACGATGATGTGTTATGTTTTCCTACAATGTACTTTTTTAATATAATTATTTTTACAAAAATACAATAATTCATGAGTAAATAAATAAAAGTTATTTGCTCCTTTTTTCACCCTTACGCAATATTAAGATGCATCTTGAAAAAATAATATGTGTCATTTTTATTTTTTATTTTTTAGGATATTCTCAAACAAAAATTTATTTTTAAAGATTAAATTTCTACAAGTGAAAAATATTTTCTACAATTTTTTTTTAAATTACGAATCCTAATTAAAAATATAAGTAACGAAGCCATTTAATAATATTATTATTAAATTTAGCCCAGTTTAGTTGGATAATTCAGTAAATTATTAATTCAATACCTAACTTAGGTTGAATTTCAAATATAATCAAGTAAGAATTGATCCATTAAATAGTTAATTTGCTTAAAAAATAATATTATTTTAATTATTTTAAAATATCATCTCTTATTGGCTTAATTAATCTAAATTGATCCGCTCACCTCAGCAATCTCTTAACTTTCTTTAAAATTAATTATCAACATATCTAACAAGGATTACAAATAGTATCATTTTCCAATTTAAAAAGGAAAAAAATGATTAAATGGCAGCCACCAGTAGTTAATAGTAATTACAACAAACGTTACGGTTAGCTAACCAGCAGTAAGCATGAATCTGACTGGTCGCACCTTACATAAGTTGCCTGCAGCTATACCCAGATAGCAGAACTGATAACGCAGCCTTACATCAATTCTATGACTATCACCTCGCAAATATACTCTTCTCTTGTTTAAAATCCTCATCCAAATTCTCCTCACCTCTTCTAACCCCACTTTCCGTGTCCCCATTTTGATCTGCGGCTAGCTGCCGGAATTAATGAAGCATTATTGTATGGTGAAGAGTTTGATGTTCAAGTGTTTCAGCTTGAGATCGATAATCTTTCTTGTTTTCTTGACCATGTTGCTTGTGTTGCTGCCGTTGATGTTGCCACCATTGCCGCCACCTCCATCGATACTTATGTTTCTTCCAGTTTTGATCATGGCCTTTCTAGTTTTGTTGGCCTTCTCTTCATCTCAAATCCCTCATATTGCACTGCACTCTTCTACTTGACAAGTTACTTTCGATCGATCAATTTCTTGAGTTTGCAAGAGTACCGACTTGCTAAACACACCATGGATGGTGAAATCAAGTTTGTGGGAATGAACCAAGGCATCAAGTCTCTCTAGCTGGAGCACTGTCCTCATGAAAGAGATATGGAAGAGATCGAAAGGTTCGATCCATGTAGAAAATGTAACAAGATATAGATCAGGATTTTGGTAAGGAGTTCTTAATTTCTTTGAAATCCTTTCCTTGTGTATGAAACGAATTGTTTAATATTGTTCTATTGTTCATAATGGTTGCCTGAGAGAATCAATCCAATTTACATACCTGGGAAAAATTCCAAGACACCGGCAGGGCGACACTCGATTATGCCACAGGGAGTGGTGGCCGGATGTTTGTGTGATTCGGCCATGGTTAAGAGGTCATAATTGGATGCACAACTTGTGATGCGTTTGGATTTTCTACAATATCTTGAAACCAATAATAGGACTTTCGTTACAGAATCTGAGTTTCTCGTTTGAATAACAGAAGGTTCGGTCACGGTAACTTGAAGTTATGGTAACAGTAGCTAGGAGGCACCATTCTTTAATTCTGTCATGGAACTAGACTTCACTTTGGTTGTGGCAGGCGTTTTCTGTCCTGCCTAGGACAGCAAAGTATGCTGAAAACAGACTGTCAAAGTCTGATCGGACATGTGTTAGGTTCTTTGAACCATAGTTTCCTTGAATTTTTATTTTTATTTTAACACGGTAAGATAAAAAAAAAATAAAGAAACACAGGTGGAAAAATATCTGAAAGTTACTCGTTTGAAATTAAAAACTAAATTTTTTTTCTGCTCGTCCCCTCCCATGCCGAGATCTCTCAACCCCTAACAACCCGAAAACACCCCCGTCTCTCTCTCTAAAACATGCAATTGTTTCTTGTCATAGGATATTAGAAAATATTATAATTTTAAATAGCGACAAGATATAGATATCATGGTAAATATTTATTATATATCATTTTATTATACCAATTAGTATGTAATATTATTTTATATTTATTAAATACTAAAATAATTTTATTGTAAATGATGATTGTTAATTGGTTTTTAATGTATATATATATATATGAATTACATTGCATGGAAAGTTCAGAAAGCAACAATGATTACTCTTTAAAATGTTGATGAGACAGTATATATTGTTGCCAATACCATGTTAAATTTATGTCACAACAGACTTCAAAAGATTAGGGAGATTAAGCATCTTGAACTAACATTAACGAAAAATAAAATTATTTATTTTGAAAGTGTTCCTAGACCCATCTACAAGTGATCTAAATCTTTTCACGAGCTGGGATAATACTGGTACTCCTTAAACATACATGGATGTTGTAGACTCAACCTCAAATTGAATAGGATAGGGAAATTATTAGATATAATTAGATATTACTATATGTTATTATAATTACGGATAGATAGTTTAATTTTTAATAAACTGTCGTATTGTTTTCAATATTAGTATACATTTGTAATTTAATAAATTATATATTACTTATGTGAATTGTATTTTATGATGAATTGATTATTTATAATTGTGCAAATAGACTATATACTTCTTGGTCACAGGAGTCATAGTTGTCATTTGCAACTCTCTCAACTATACTAATTTTTTTAATTATTTTTTTGCATGTGTTACTTTACAAATTAATTTTTTTTAAATGTGTTAACTTACCAAAACACATTGAGAGTGTTTTTGGACTCTAGCATAGTAAAAATAATTAAAAAATAAAACATAGTGCAAAATATATATGGGAAAATAACACAATTTAGAAACTTATAAATAATATATGTTTGCAAGTGGCAACATTTAATAAGAAGAGAGGTGAGAGTGAGAGAGAGAGAGAAAGAGGGAGGGAAGGAAAAAAAGAAAGAAAAAGATATTGAAGTTACACCAAAACTTTGATGATGACATTGCTAGTATTATTGAAAAGATCTCAATAAAATAAATCTATTGACATCAAGAAAGGTCACCAACAATGACCAGAATGGACCATATAAGTAGCCTAAAGGCAAATGAACTCCGACATCTTTGGACAGCTCATATAGCCCACTTTGTTCACTATTTATGATCTTGTTTAGTATTGTTGGATTTGTCTCGATAAAATCTTTTCAATGGCACACGTGGTGTCATCATCGAAGTGCCTCTAGGGTTTTTTTTCTTTGTTTGTTTTTCCTCTCTTCTTATTCTAATTTATAAAAAGAAAGGAGATAGAAAAAAGTTTTAAAAAATAAAGAAAACCCAAAGACAAATAAAAACTCTAGCAATAACATTTTGGTATCATTAGAAAGATCTTGATGAGATAAATACAACAGTATAAAAAAAGATCATAAATGATGAAAAGAATTGACTATACGAGCCGACTAAAAATGTTAAGGTTTACTGACCGACCGCTGGTGTGGCCCACTTTAGTCACTCTTTATGACTTTTTTAATATCACTAGATTTGTCTTGTCAAGATTTTATAATGATATCAATTATGTCATCATTAGAGTTTTGAAATGACTCTAAAGTTTTTTTTAATTTTAATCTCCCCTTTTTTGTTATTAAATGGTATGTAAAGCTTAAATTTTGATTTAAAGGTTGTTTCAATTGGTTAATTGAGAAATTATTAGAAAAATATATTGAGCTTTTTAAATGATGTATGAATATTATTATTTTCAAATGACATATGAATATTATTATCTTCAGAATTAAAGTATGTTTTTAATAATAAGTAATTATTTAGTAATTATTTTAAATAAAAAATTTAAATTATTAAATAAAATTTTAAGAATAGCTTTATGTTATTTTTTTAACACATTAATTCAAGGAAAAAGATCTTTCTGATATTATATCACAAATCATTTAAATTTTAAAATTTAAATTATTAGATAAAGCTTTAATAATAGTTTTGTATTATTTTTTTAATTACATCAACCTAACAATTAATGATTGAAGCTACAAAGAAGAATTGAATATCCTAGATGAATACTAAAATCTTATCTGAGATATCAAATTTTTGACTGGCATAGTTTTTACAGCACGATTACTCCACCTTTTACATTTATCACCACAAACATGCCTAGCAGCCCAGCTAGAAAGTAAAAGCAACAATATATTGACTCTATATATATAAAGCTCTGCCCCTCGGTTATTAATTAATGAAAATAAATCCTAGGCTAAAGAAATTTTTACGCGTAGTTACTTTGCATGCCTTGTAAATTTTCGGCAATAATCACATTATACAGGCTAGCAAATTGAGTTTTTTCTCTCTTTTTTTATTTTTTAACGAAACAAGCAAGAAAGGGATTACAGCCTGTATGGTATATGAATTTCATTTGGGAGAAGGGAGCAGATTCTACTTGTGTTTGTTTTTATAGTTAAACCTGTTTTTTAAATTAGTTTTTGTTTAAAATTCAGTGTTTTTTTTTTAATAGTGTGTGTGTGTATAATTGAATTTTAAGGACTCTACACTGCATTATTAAACACATAATAATCAATAAAATTAAGAATTTGTTTTTTATATTTTTCCTTATCATCCGTTTTCACTTTTTATTGGTACTCCTCAGTATAAAGGATGAAAAAATAGATTGATTAAAAGAAAAAAAAAACTTTTAGAAGGGATGATAATTGTTGTATCATGAATATAATTCCCACATATTGCCATCAATTATTCCGGTGATTTGGTTCAATTACTGCACCCTTAATTGGAAGCAGATTGCTAGCTAGCAAGCTAGAATCTAAGGCCTTTCTTTAAACTCGAATGGCGAAGGCTATCTGCTTTTACTTTGATTTTTTGCCTCATCTCTCCATAATGATTACGATAATTCGAGCCTTTTGTAGTGAAATTAGCTTCTTCATTTTTCTTTTTTTGTTTTGTTTTTGGAAACAGTATCCTCCATAATGATTCCCTCCAAATGATCGATCCCATTTACCTATTGTGTTTTGATGAGAAATTCTATAGGAATTGAGGAGTCATTACTAACTGAACAGATATATATATTTCACACCCGAATCAAATTGAGTTTAAAGCTTAATTATAGCGTGTCTATAAAAATCGAGCCTGTATATAATCATTGAATATGAAGTTTTTCTTTATTTTTAAATCCGAAATATTTCTAAATTAATTAATTCTCATGTATTTAAATTATATCAACATATGCAATACCATCAAAAGTAAATTGTTAGTAATTAGTATCAAAATTAAAGGATTCAAAGAATTTTACTTTATATACTAATAATATTATTATCACTTATTTATTTATTGTGTTTAATAATAATATTAAATAATTTTTTATAATATGAACATTTTTTCACATTCAAAGAAACAATTAATCTAACCCGCCACATATTTGCACTCTAGCAAGCTAGTATTGTTTAATTAAGATTGTGTTTCTTTTTACAATTCAATCGTAATTTTAAAAAAAAATTAATTTTCTGTTTTAAATTAATTTATTTACAAGTTTTTAAATCATTTTAATATATTGGTGTAAAATTTTTTTTAAAAAAAATATTATTTTACTATATTTTCAAATAAAAAATCATTTTTACATGATCTAAAACACACTTTAAATTATAAATCATAATAGAGAGGTATTTATAATGAATATATCAGCACTGAATTTATATTCGTGAATGGTAGCACAAAATTTTTAGTAAGTTTAGCATTATTTTGTATACTCAAGGCACCTCCAAACTCTTTTTTTTTTTTTTTTTCAGTGGAGCATTTTTACTCAACCAAATATTAAAAAGATCATTCATACTCAAACCCACCCTTAAGAACAGGGAAATTTCCCCTCTGATGGCAACAGCTCTCTTGATTCTTTCACATTTATAGGCCATGTTCTTGCTTGCCAAGCATGCAAACGATGGAGAGAACTGGTAGAATCATAATAATGTCAAAAGTTAAAGAGAAGGACAGGTTTTAGTCACTCTTCTGTGTCACGCGCCAAGCTTTCATCATTGCTTTCTCCCCTGTCCATTAGCGGGGCGTCAGAATCTTCAAGGACTGGAAGGTGGAAGCTTAAAATACGAAAAGAGGCGACGACGGCTCCTTTCACACGCAAAGGTAAATCTCCAACATATGATAGGCATTTTTTTCATTGTTCATAAGGTACAATATATCATTCACTTTAAAATGCATGGAGAATTAATTTCTCAGCTAAAAACGAGTTTGTTATTGTTTTACAGAGTGATTTAAGAATTAAAAAAATAAAATAATTTATTTTTAGATTTATTTTACATTAACATATTAAAATCATCATAAAGAATATATTTTTAAAAAATATATAAAAACATAGATTACTACGCCCCAAGCAGGTTATAAATTCAGTCTTGTTGGTTTATTCTTTACCCTCTGATGTTAATTTTTTTATTTTAATATTCAATAATTTTTTTGTTAAATATCTTTACTCGTACTAGCTTTATCTGTCAATTTTTTTTGGCTGGATTAATTAATTTTTTGGGGTTAAATATCTTCAAAATTAAGTTGTTTTTCCTTTCTTTCTTTCATTCACATGGAAGTATTTGTGAGATTCGATGATGGGCATAAGAGGAAAATGCATGCATCTATGGCAGTCGGTTTAAAATAGCAGTAATGCTTTCATGCCAAAAATTCAAATGAAATTACCAAGAGACTTCCTTCACCGACTGCTGAGTTTCATTTTTAATGACAAAACAATTGTTAAAATTCTGTTTTGATGATAAAACAGGCTTAATTATAAAAGAATTTTGTCAATTATCAATTGAAAGTGTAAATAACCTGCTTCGGTCACACGAGTCAACTTGAAACCCACTAAACATAAGATCTGGATTAGTTTGAATTAAAAAAGCATTAAAAATATAATTGATAAGCTCAAAAACATGAATTCATCTAGTTATTAAATCCATCTTAAGTTTAACTCTACCATCAACTTATTTTAATGTTTTTTGTAAAAACAAAAGTGTTTAAAAAATAAATAAATAAACTTGACTACAAGTCAAATTTTAAAATTATAATAAAAAATAAAAATAAATTGTATAAGTCATACTTTATGACAGTCTTGAATTAAGGTCGTCCTGTACCAAACCAGAAAGGGTCAAAAGTTTTAATCCAAAAAAGATTAAAATGAATACATTACATCACAATTCTCGTGCAGCACCCTTGAGAATGCAAGGTTGACCAAAAAGATGTTTCCATTCTTGCAATTATGGAATGAGCTGAATCAGGACACGGCGACTGGTGGATGTGCTTTGGTGACCGTCAAAGTATATGAAATAGCATCCCATCTCTGTTCTCACCTGGTCTCTCTCTAGCTATGGTGCCCTGTATAACTCCCCCTTAAAGCCCAGAGGTGAAGTCTTTCATATAAAATCCTCTGTCAAGTCTCCACCATGCACTAGGGGCTCCCAGCTCTGATTAAATGGCCATGAACTGCAAGACTAGTTTATTTGGTTTGAGAATTTTGATGGTGTTGCTGATGGTTGTTGCGACTTCAATCATAATAATTGTGCCGCCGTTCTTGCCACTATTGCCACCGCCACCTCCAATATTTCTCTTTCTGCCAGTTTTGATGATGTCTCTCCTTGTTGCCCTGGCATTCTCTTCAACATCTCAAAAGTTACCTGACTACACCACCCTTTCCAGTTTAAGCGTTTAATTCATACAAACACATGCATACATGGAAATTAATGTGGTGTTGATGCACTAAAAAGTGTAGGTGATGCAGATGAATCGAAAGTTACAGCCTTTAGCATAAGACTCTGTGTTCGGAGAAAATCTACTGTGAAGCTTTTTCTTAATTCTTGTTCTTTGTTCTTTTTTTTTTTTTGTAATGATCACTTTAAATATAAGAATTTGAAGCAAATTGTAGTGGGTTTTTTCTATCTGATTGAATATTCATAGTTTGATATATTTCTTTTATTGAAACCAAGATGTAATCATGACTGCAATTTGTATAATGACAGGAAGACATAGCAGGGGAAGAAAAAAACAGTGAAACGACATTCTCATTGTTCTTTGATGATGTCTTTCTTCTATATATATATCTTTCCTGGAAAGCAAGTGGGTTCATCGTGTTGGGGTCCGAGCTGACTTGCAAGCGTTGAAAGGTTACAGGTTTCAGCTACACAGCTAGCCACCTACCTAGCCAGGCACCGGGTGTGTACATGGAAAGATCTTGAAGACACATGCTATGGCCGAGAAGATCCTCGTCGTTTCTATTTCTATTATATATTGAACCCTGTTGTTCGAAGAAAGACATTGGCTTTCTAATATTTTGGTTCTGCCTAGTTTGCGAGAGTAGAACGATATTTTCCATGGGATCCAGAGATATATTTTTATATTTTGTCATTCATTATACAAAGATCTAGCGGAGAATTTAATAGTTTGTATTTTTATATGCAATTGAATTATATAGATGTCTTTAAAAGCAAAATAATAATAATAATAATAATAATAAAACGCTAAGAGGTTTTTGTGTAATTTTTATTTTAATAAATAATGCATTTACTTCATTTTTTTTCAAGTTAAGAAAATTAAAGAATGAGTAAAATAATACTTTAGTGCTTATAGTTATATTTTCAAGCGGCCTATGTGATGTTATTTAAAAAATAATTTTTTTTAGTAATTTTATTATTTAAAGTATACAGTAAAAATAAAGCTCATGAGACCACGTGTTACTTAAATCATGGTGATTAGTCGCTCTTGTTTCACTTAAGTTATTATTATTTAAATAATTTTTTATATTAAAAAATTGATATATCCACAAACGTAATGTGGAAAAAAAACGTAGTTTTAAAATTAATTTTATATTTATTTCTAAAATGTTATATCATAAATTCAAAGTCCCAATGCAATGAACGCTAATCCTCCCAAAGAAACTTCACGGTTGCCAAAAAGCAAAAACTCCAACCACGCCGCTGTCCTTCCAGGTTAGACCTTTCCTTCGGCTGCTGCCTCTGTAAACTTTGTCTCAGGCTCACGGCTCATCTTTCTCTAAGTAGGATTAACCAAAGCCATCTTTCTATGTTGGCATGCTGCAGCCGGCTACAAAGTGCTTCTAAATTGAGCAGGAAATTAACGACGACTTCCCCTCCCTAATTGGTATTTAGCTAAGATACATGCATACAAAATCATTTTACTTTATATGGATAAATAATTTGGTAGATCGATGAGCCATAAATTGATCGCATTTATTAAAAAAGCAAGTAGGGTGGCTTATTAATTAACAAAATATTGACACCACACTTGAAGGCGAGAATCTATCTCAACCATCACCAACAAACAGCACTCGAACTATAAATGTAGTGTTTTTGGTTTGCAACTAAAAAAAAATTATTTGACAAAAACAAATCAACTATAAAAAAACGAATAACTTTGATTGAGGTTTAAGGAAGAGAATGAGCAAAATAGACACGTACAAAGGGGAAGAGGATTTCTTCTTTTTTTAATTAAATTACAGTTATTAAAAAATAATATAAATTATATTATGAAGTCTTATCTAATATAGTTTAAATTATTAAATTAAAATATTTTTTTATATAATTTTATTAATTAAACAATTATGAATTCAAATCATGTTATTTTAATAAATTGTAATAGCATGCAAATATGGACACGCACCCACGGAAAAGAAGATGGGGCAGTATTAATTTGAAACTGAAGAAAGACACCAAAAAACATCAAGAGGTTGGTCTCTAATGTTTTAATTTCTGTGGGCGGATGTTAAGATACAGGAGAGATTCATCTGTATCTGGATATATTGAGTTGCAAAGTTCTTTTAGCAATTGTGGTTGTTGGTGCTTTACAGCTAAAACAAGAAAATTAGTAGACGTTTTGCAAGCAGGTGGTTGCTGCCATGCCCAAATGTCAAATTTATTTGTAGTGATTATTCCGGGATGAAAACTAAGCACTTTTGTATAGTTCTTATCTTCGTAAAATCAATCATTTGGGTGTGTCGACACTTCAAAACTAAGTTGTCGTCAAGTTGTGTTTATAACTCAACTAGGGCTACATTTTGAAAAAGGTTTTGATTAATTATCATATCAAGTTATCATTGGATTGGATGAATCCTTTGTTTTATTTTTTAAAATTTAGATTGGTCTAGCCGAGTTTTATTGGATCAATTTCTTATTAAATTTAACTAGAAATCAGACAAGAGTGAGGCTTAAGATCCCAGGTTAGCTACTCGTATCAACTAGTCGGCACGAACTAAATTTAACAACAGTGTTCTAGGCTCAAAATTTTGGTTTTTTCCCCCCTAATTTCACTTCTCAACGTGACTGGTCATATTAAAGTTCTGTAATGATTAAACAATATAACATGAGAATACAACGTAAAATATTATGGTAGAAAGATAAAAACATGATTAAGTGACAACAAGCTCCACAATCTGAGCAAAATTTAGGACAAGGTCGGATTAGAGAAATGACCAAAGCACTTATGCTGCACAGATCCACCAAATCAAAAATTGCTAGAGATTCAAAATCAAACTACAGTTAGACTTCTTAATGGTGATCAATACGTATAGTTTTCTACAAGTCGTGTTCATGGTTTAAACCCTCTTTTACTTTTCGTTTTTTTTTTGTTTTTGGTTTTTGGTTCAAAAGGTAAGGAGAAAACGGCCCGACAAAAAGAACACCATTGCTGTCGTCAAGAAGACTTTCCCGACGTCTAGGTGGAGGGACAAGTCAAATCTCCTCAGCATCTGATTGATGAGAACCAAGTTCAGCCACGACCTTTCCTCGAGACATGGTTGATGGCAACCTGCTGAATTCTTTCCTGTAAGCTCCGAATGTCATTGACTATAGATCAAAGAGGATGCAAATTGCCACAGCTATATAAGAGAAGATGAATTGCCTTGCCAAGCTTGACCATTCCAGCTAGAGGAGGAGTCTTATTAATAATTTTACCTGAAGATCTTGGAGAAACAGCGTAGAGAAACGCTAATTCTTGATCAACAAAAGTTAACTCGTTTAAACTCGATGACTCGGTAAGTTGATATACAATTACCGTAACCTAATCAAATTCTAGTAAAATCTAGTGAGGCTAATTCTAAAATAAAAATAATTCTAAATAATATCATTCTAATTTTTTTAAAATACTATCTAAAATATTTTTTATTATAAAATTACATCATTTTAGTATATACCTGAGTTGACTTACGGACTTGTGATGCTTTTAAGTACCAGAGGCAACAAGCATCAATGGATGCAGCATGTGTTGCTGCCCACATTGCTCACAAAAATAATCTAATGAAGTATATATCATGTTAAAATCAGTCATGAGTTTATACATATAGAAGAATTTAGAAAATTTTAAAATGGATGTGTTATGAGAATAAAAAAATAATTTTAAGAAATTATAATGATAATGAGAAATAAAATTTAAGAAATTGTTGTGCAAAAAATTATTGGTGTAAATCACGATTAAAAATTGGTAATGTTATTGTAAAACTATAGTAAATCTATAAATGAAATAAAAGATGAAAGGAAAAAACAAATAAATTTTAGAATAAAAAAGTGGTCTCAATAACTAACTAATTGATATGATTGTAGCAATGATTAAATAAAAAATTATATTTAGATTTAAAATCACTTACTGATAATTTGATGCTATCAAATATAATTTTTAATCCAACTATTAAACTAAATTAAACTAAAATTTTACAAGGAGTCTTCGTACTCATCGCTTTATTTTGAGTTAAAATTTTAGAGTAATCAAAATCTAGAAATGCCACGAGAAATTGAAGCGAAAATGATATGTAGGTTTATTAGTGATCTTTTCATAAACAAGTTGGAAAAACTATAAATTCTTTTTTCTTTCTTCTTCCCTTTCAAAGGAAAAAAAATTGAGAGCTGAGAAATTAATATTTAAGACACGATAGAGAATTCATGGGCTTTCTAGGAACACACCTCCTAAAGTTTTTAAAAATATTTTAATTTTAGTTTTTAAAGTTTTATAATAATTATACATTCAGCCTCATTAAAAATAATATATTAACTCTTTACCCTTATAATTTTTTTTTAATGATGGCACCTAGAAAAACTTTTCTAGCAGGATTTTCAATATCGTATAATCAATTGTGCAGCCGCCCATCTTGCAAATTGTTTTAGCAGCCCAAATAGGAGAAAGACTGAACAATCGCTTCAAGTTGGGACAGCTTTTTGACCACTCAATCGCCATTCAGGATCCTTTCTTTTACCCCAGCAGGAAAATTTTTAGCAAGGAACCATGCTCCTGAGCGCTGGTCTGTTGCTAAGTTGAAACCTATAACATACCATGAAAGACACCCAAGCTTTACCGTAGCCTACCAGCTTAAAATTATAGTTTTCAAGAGTTTAATTATTGATTGTCAGTCGACCAGAGTCTATTATTTTTATTCAAATTACATTGTTTTATTTATAAAACAAAGTTTGATATTGATATAATCAGATATAGATGGAATTTGATCAACTTAACTGAGTTAACTAGGTATTAACTGAGTTAACTAGGTATCTATTCCATGATAATGAATTCAACTTGAAATATGACCCGAGTCGGATCATGAATCATTAGCTTTTCCAATCTATCATCTACCATCGGGTTTTAACAACTACGAAACAAACTAGGAGAGACCCCCCCCTGTCCCCACGGTTTCTTAGAATAATTATAACCTAAATTTCTTATACCACACATTATTTATTAGATCCAAAAAATAAATCAGGTCAGTATCTATCGATTTCGAATTATATTGCCTTCTCTGTTTGCAACCATGTATAGTGATGGAATAAGATCAACAATCTTCTTTTTATTACATACCTCAAGGCTTATCAAGCCTCTCAATAAACAAAGAAGAAGAAGAAAATCATGGCGACGTTCTGCATGCGGTGCTTGGTATATTAAGCATGTAATATCATTAGCTAGACAGTTTTTGTTTAAGCCCATGGTTAAACTGAGTATCAATAAGATTGTTAAATAAAAGTCTCTTGCGTATGCCAAGAAAAAATTTAATTCTAGGCGTGTATCTTTTGCCTATGGATATCATGGAAATGAAATCAATTTTATTATTATTATTGTTATTGTTATTATTATTATCGAACATCAGAATCTTGACAATAGTGGAAGATTTTGAACCTGATTTTACATTTTCTGCCACAAATCACAATAGAATTTCTCTAACAATGGGGATACTTAATGCTCGAAAATGGATGTCTGGGTTGCAGATACACTTGGGTGATGGTAGCATTTCTTCAATTGCAAAGCTTCATCGCCAAGGATACCAAAGCATTCTGTTTCCCCGATAAATCTGTGGAGAATTCCAAGTCAAGAATTCATCATCTTATATTTGACATGTACAGGCTGAGGTTGCAAATTCGGGTTTTTTTGGCTGGCCTCGAGGGTTTCCTAGCATCGCTAGCTTATGCAGATTGGAATGATGTCACTTGCCCAGCACTGGTTGCCTCAAATGATGCACAAGCCTCTGGGGTGTCTTCTTCACTGGGTGGTACTAGCTGCCAAAAGAGCGGTAGATAGGTGTCCCACTCCTTCAGGATAGCAGCGCCTTTGCCGCTTCCGGTTTTTTCCTTCACCGGAAAGGTGTTTGTGATTGTGAGAACATTGTGGTAGGAGAAATAAAATGGGAAATAGTTTGCAAAGTGCGCCTGTGCATAGAAGCTAGTTTTGTTCGGTAGACTTACAACATGAGCTTCAATAAGGCTCTTTAGCTGCATCTGACCAACAGGAGCAGCCACTCTTTGGACCTTCACTATTTCTTTATTTACCTGTTCAGAATTACAACGGATATTATTTTGAAGCTTTCCTCAGAACTGGCAAAATAAAAAAGTAAAAAATAAAACAAAACAATTTTGAAGCCAAGTGCTGGTGAGGATTTCGGGAACGCTAAGTATGCATTAGGAAAGAGCAATAAGATTAATTGAGAGAACGATGGTGTAAGTTCAAAGAGGCATTTTCCATAGTTAGAACCCGTGATCTCCTGATCACAATGGGGTAACCTTACCACTGCTCCGAGATTCCTCCTCAATCAAGGCAATGAAGGGAAAATAAATAGATTTTATAGCGGATTTAAAGTATCTAGAGTGAAGCAGTATTGTACTTTTCAGAATCTAGATAATACCTAGTAGGGAATTGATGTTTGTGTGTGCTTGAGATGCTGATCATGTCATAAAAATGCTCACCACTTTGGAGTACCTTCGTGGAGATTATGTGAGTTAAAAGTACAAATTTGCAATGGAAAAGTGGGGAGAGAACATTTCCTTTTATTTTTTATATTTTATAGGAATATAATTTAGAATTTCAAAATTTAACAACTTTTTTTTCTTCACAGAAAGTAATTATATTCGAAATTCACATGAGCACAAACCTTGGGCATCAAAGTGTCATCCTCATCAAGAATGTAAGCCAAACCTCCTGTCATCCCAGCAGCTACATTTCTACCCACTCTGTGACATGGAAATGTGATGAGTGTTCAAAATTCTGAACAGTTCTCGTTATATTGCTTGATAAGAAGAAAGATGTAAGGTAGAGAGACATTACTCACTTTCCAAGGACCACCACACAACCACCAGTCATGTACTCACAACAATGGTCTCCAGTGCCTTCAACTACAGCTTCAGCAAGTGAGTTTCTCACAGCAAACCGCTCCCCAGCTTTCCCTCTGACAAATACTTGACCACCTGTAGCCCCATACAAGCAAGTATTCCCGACAATGGTGGCGTCCTCCGGAACAAATCCAGTGTTCTCCACAGGAGTTACAACCAACTCTCCTCCAGCCATACCCTAAAGGCATTTATATTGCTAGTTTCAGAAACTATAGCTCAGCAACAAGATTTAACAGTCTGTTAATAGGATCAGCACATCATATTAGCTTAACATTTGAATGATCCAAATTGACGTTACATTATCATTTGAAATCAACTTATCTGTTCAGCATGTTAATTATGAAAATGCCAAGTTAATTCAACAGTAGCAAAATTCTAACTCAAACCCATCTAGTCAAATTTCTCCACAAATACAGAACCAACTAGCAGATAGATTAATCACGAAACTCTCAAAGCATGATAGCTGAATCAAATAACCAATATGCATTTGAACTCAACTTCTAACTTCTCAAACCACTGCACAAGAGTGGAAGATTTTCCCAACAATACCTTTCCCACGTAATCATTGGCCTCTCCTATTAGGCGAATATTCATCCCAGGTGTCAAAAAACATGCAAATGACTGCCCAGCACTCCCAGTAAACCTGTTGATGTGAAGATAACTCTTTTAAATTGAGAATAAAAGAAACTGTCATATTAGTCTGCTAAATTTTTAGTGCTTGCTATCAGGAAAGCCACATCTTACGTGATGTTCAGCTGCCCAGCAAAACCAGTGTCACCATATTTCTTTGCAACCACACCTGCTATACGCCCACAAACAGCACGGTCCACATTGTATATTTTCATGGTTTTATTGACAACTTTTTCATTCTCAATAGCGTCTAGAATCTGGAAAAATAAAGATGATTTTTCTTAGAAATACAACAAAAAGTAACAAGGCACCCTGTGAATGCATGCACATAATCAGTATGCTGTCCACGTTACCATCATAGAACCACAATGACCATAACCAAAACAATGGGTGAGTACAAGTGATTGTAACTTCAGTCTCATAGCCCATGGAATTTTCTCAATGTTTTCCAGCAAAAATATGGGGTCACACCAAGACACTTCCACAAATGAAGCAAAGCTCAACCCCTAAAACCCCTTTACAACTAAAAGCATTGATCCAAAATTGAAAATCGAGATATTGATATGAAGCATACCTCTGGATCTGCTAGAACAACATCATCTAAAACAGGACCATTAGAGTGTACATCTTGGTTCCTGATATCAGTACTGCTCAGTTTTGGTAATCCTACACTCTGGAAATAAAGTAGAAACAATGTAATAGATATGGAAGACAGAGCAAGTCCACATTGGTGAAACATATGGTGGGAAGTTAAGATACTCTTTCAGTACATACCGACATAATATAACTGAGATCAAGATGCTGAGTTTTGACAAGGGAAATATCTCGTTGTCTTAACAAATCTGTATGCCCAATGATATCATCCAACTTCTGATAACCCAATTGTGCCAGCATGCCTCTTACCTAGTCCGCATACAAAAATGCAACAAGAATCAGGACACATTTAGATATAGCTTGGAAAATGTCACCCAGAGACCAAAAAAATAGAAGGTGCAAAAATTCCATCAAAATTATCAAGGCAGAAAAAAAGATTACCTCCTCAGCAACATATAAAAAGAAATTAACAAGATCACCAGGCACACCAGGAAACCGGGCGCGTAGTTCTTCTCTCTGAAGGAAATTAAATTTGAAAGAATAAGGCACTGAAGGGACACAGAAAATGCAAATCACATATATACTTCCATTGATACCTGACTAGCAACACCAACAGGGCAATTATTAGTGTGACAAATGCGGGCCATTACACATCCCGTAGCAATCATTGCGACAGAACCAAATCCATACTCATCAGCACCCATTGCCGCAGCCATCATGACATCAACTCCGCTTTTGAAGCCCCCATCAACTCTAAGTATCACTCTTTCTCTGAGCCCATTTGCAATGAGAGTCTATAAAAGATTGTCAATGATCAAACAGCACACAGAATGTGAGAGAAGCAGGCCACATGGAGTAACATTCTATTCACATGTTGAATATAATAACCTGATGGGTTTCTGTAAGTCCAAGTTCCCAAGGACCACCAGCATGCTTAATGGAACTTATGGGGCTAGCTCCAGTTCCACCATCATGCCCTGATATCTGCCAACAAAAAAAAAAATAGAGAAAAGAGTCAGCACTCCCAGTCCCCACTACTTTTGTGAACATAATCAAACCAATTTTCTTTGACGAGAATTTTCCACCTTTTCATATGCCCACATGGATTCATAGCATAAATTTGTCGTTCAGGAAGAAAAAAAAAAGAAGCATGAGTGAGTGCTTCTACATAAGAACTTGATATTCAGTTACATTACCTGCAAATGACGGCAAACTGTGTATAGGGGTATGAAAGAAAAGAGAAGGGTAGGGATGTTTGGGACAAAACCCCACATTGAGATACCATCTTAAAGCTGGAACTTGATCTTTTCAGAAAAAACAGTATGTATTCTACTTTACCACTTGACATATACAGAACAAACAATCAGGCTCTTCTAGCTGATAGTGTCAGGTTAATTTAACTTTTGACCTTAAACATCTACTAAACTTTATGCTAAATAGCTGTCTTAGAAGAGACATTTCCAAGAACAATCAAGAGTCACTTTGTTAAAGGAACATATTTTACCGAAAGTGTTTTACCTCTTCATCAACAGCCAGCAAATTACTTGAATATACCAACTTTGGAAGATTTTCAAAACTTAAAATAGCATGGAATGAGGATCCAGAGAACTATCAGACATATTAAGGCGCAACAGAACCACGTCAACTTATCATGAGAAGGTACCTGTATAATATCAGCATTACCCTTTGCTACCCCAGATGCAACTGTGCCAATACCTGCTTCTGCCACAAGCTTTACAGATACCTTAGCCTTAGGATTGACCTGTTTATTGAGCAGACATTGAAGTTGTTACAATTTGGGGAATGGATCTTCAGGTTAATAATGCATGCAGATCTCAGATACAGGAAATGATTACCTGATGAAGGTCATAGATCAATTGAGCAAGATCTTCAATGGAATAAATGTCATGGTGGGGGGGTGGAGATATAAGTGGAACCCCAGGTTTAGAATTTCTCAGCCTTGCAATATATGCACTAACTTTCTTCCCAGGCAATTGACCACCTTCACCAGGCTTGGCACCCTGTGCAATTTTGATTTCTAACTGATCAGCATTGACCAAGAATGTTGGAGTGACACCAAAACGTCCTGAAGCAACCTGAACCAAAAGCAACTAGCTGTCATAAGATAATTCTCATGCCAAGATGCATTGATGAAAAGGCCGGTTTAAGTTGACTACTTCATAGAGAGAGCACAATCTCTCCTGGACAGATAATATGTATAGCCACGCCCTCATGGTCCCCTAAAAATACTCAATCCTCTTGCACATGAGGTTACAAACTTGTTTGAAAGCTCCTATTTCAAAAGAGGTTACAAACATGTTAAATTGAATGTCATGATAATCACCTGCTTAATAGCGCTGGTAGCAGTATCACCATTTTGAAGACCTTTAAGATGCGGCAATGTAGGGGAGTACCCATCAACTACATCAGTAAGTGGGGTCCAGCGAATTGGATCCTGGATGACATAATATTGTAAACAATGATGTCTCTAGTATGTTAAAAAATAACCAATTACATATTTAGTTCCTGGTGGAGCTGATGGTTCACTACTATTGTTTGTGTCTGAGCATGCCTGTGCGTGATTCATAAAGGTAGACAGAGAGGTGGGCAGTGAACAGACCAAGTGATAAACAAAACAAGCAAAGAGAACCAATCGATGAAAGACTACCTCACCACCTTCCCCTGAATTAGATTTTCCACCTAATCTGTTCATAGCAATGGCAATTGCTTCATGAGTTTCTCTTGAAATGGCTCCAAGTGACATCCCCCCAGTGCAAAACCTTTGAACTATGGATATGGCAGGTTCAACCTTTCCCACAGGAATTGGAGCACGATCACTTTTAAATTCAAGAAGATCACGAAGAACCTGCAATTGAAATGCTATCAGATTCTAATTACATGATTATATCATACTGGTTTTCAAGGGAATACATTATAGTAACAAAAAAATCAAAACAAAAACTAATTTACTTCAGCACTCACATTCACAGGCCGGTTAGCCAAATGCTGCTGATAAATAGAAAATGCATTTTCACTCTTTTGGCGAACAGCTTTGTGAAGCAATTTCGACATCTCTGGATTGTTTCCATGATATTCCCCTGTAACAAAAAAATTTAAAAATTGTTATCTTAAGAACGATTTTTTGGTTGTGAAGAATATAAGCAACCAAATTCAAAGATATGTCAGCTTTGACAGGGTTGTAATTTTGTGTCATCCTAATGTTCTAGTGAAATTGGAAGTAATGTTTACAAATCACAGCTGCAACCAAGGTATTGATTCGCTTGTTTCTAAAAACACCTACCAACATCAACCAGGTTATTATAGTAATGATAGTGGTAACTAAACTAACTGCTCTCTGTAACTGTCTATATAAAATGTAACTGACATGTTCAGTAGTAATAGTACCTCCAGGTCTGAATTGTATAAATCCATAATTTTCCAGTCTTTTGGCCGTAGCCTCAGAGAAAGCTTTCACCCAGAAAGACAAAGTCTCCCTTGCCAACTGGAAAGAGAAAATGACAATCCAAAATAAAGATTAAAAGATTTAAAACTTAAGCGGTAGGTAACTACAATGAGAAAGAACACCAAATTCCCTTAACTTATTAGCTTATAGTTTACTAACTTCAAATTACCTCATCAAAAGTCACTCCACCAATATTTGAAACACTGCCACAAAATGCTAGATCAACAACCTCCTTCCCCAATCCATAAATCTCAAATATCTGTGCACCACAATAACTAAATACAGGAAACAAACAAGTGAATTGACCAGCAAACTTTACAAAGCATCTATAAATTGACTTCCAAAAGAGTTAAGAAAATAATTGAGAAATGGAAACTCTGAACTTGTACCTTGAAAGCAATGAGATGCCCATCTTAGAAAGAATTTTGAGAAGACCAGATTTAACTGCCTGGAATGGTAAAGAGCAATCAATACAAATGTTATAAAGCACCAATTCAATTATATTTGGACAATGAAAGTCATTTTTCTTGTAAAAGTTGAACGTTAAGAACTGGAGGACAAAGAAACTTTTTTTATGCACATAAACATATAACTGTATCCATTTCCTTTGCTAGAGAACCCATTTATCTGAAAAACTCACTGGATTTCAATCATTGCTAATTTGTTAAATTTTGAACAAAACGGTTATACTACAAGAGAAATGAAATTCTATAGTTCACATAGCCTCAAACGTTTTTAACAAATGAAAAGGGAAATGCATAGGAAGGTTACAGTTAATATAACGAAACTAAAATGAAGCTAAGTTACCCTAGTTTGGCACTGAAACACAGCAGTTTTAAGGTATGAATAGCACTTCAATTTTTTGTCCTTCATTTTTATGTAGTGAAAATCTTTAAACAATTTCTTGTTTCAAGGATATACTAACCTTGCAAAAGTTCTTTTGAGCTTGTTCGATTGTTACAGTCGGCATCTTTCCATTCATCATCAGATTCACAGTTCTTTTACTCAGGCGCCATTGCCGGCAAGTTTCCAGTGCCAAGTACGGGCATATAGCACTGAAAAACTTATTTTAGCAATATAAATTATAATTTTTAACTATCATGGTGTCAATGCAAGCAATAGACGTGTGGCAATAACATAAGCAAAAAGCAAAGTTTAAGGGGATGGACAGTGAGTTCTTACAAGATCCAATAATAAAAAAGTTAAGTCGAAAGTAAAACTGATTCAGACAGGATATTTAGAATTCTGACCTACTTTGACAAATGGAAGTTAATAATAAACCTACTTTGAAGCGATTAAGATATAAAAAAGTATGATAAATATGAAATATTATCTCATTAGCTGAAAGTAACAATTTTCCTCTATCTTGTAGCTTTAATTATGAATTCAGACAGTTGTGAGCGTTACACATCAATGTGTCTCATTCCCAATATAGACTTCATTAGTGGTCATTATGTGATAGCAAAGTATTTAGGGCTCCGAAAAAAAGTATTCCAAACATAGGAAAGTAATATGATATTGTATTTTTACCAACCTAAAGGGAGAAAATAACAATGCATATATATCACTATGAATACTTGAAATATCTTTAACAACTGTTTTATCCACTATTTTTTTAGCATTACCAAAATCTAAGAAAAACAAGGCAAAAGCATCAACTACTAACATTTAACGTAAGGAAGGAAACTTAACCTGGCACCATATCCAATCAAACAGGCAAAATGATGAGTGCTGAAGCACTGAGCAGTGTCTGCTACAATTGAAGTTGACATTCGCAAGCCATTCTGAATAAGATGCTGATGAACAGCACCAACAGCAAGAAGAATTGGAATTGCAGGTCGAGTGGGTTCCTGAGAGAGGAAAAAGATTGGAATCATTCAGAATTAAGAAATTAGCATTCATTGAAGTTTCCTTGCATGGCCAGGAGAACTAGGAAAAGTGAAAGAAGGGGTCAAGATATATATAAGCCCCAAGAGCTTGATGGCAGTCAGCTTACAATTTATGTATAGCAAAGCTTACATATTCTCCTATGTGGAAAGACTAAGATATGAGGGCTAGAGAGACAGTCACACCCATATATTACATTAGATAATTACAATTTCATAATTGATTGAGATCATGAAACTTTACAACAGCTGACGCTGTGATACAATATAATAGATTTCAAAAATTCTGGCTAAGCAGATCCACTGTTAACCAATCAAGATGGATAGGCATCGACAAAAATGCATGCACCTTCAAATAGAAATGCACACGTGATTATGTCCAGCTACCAAAAATATTCTTAAACAGGAAAGTCCTGAATAGGAATCATCAGTGTTTTCTTGCCCCTTACAGCATTCAAAGCGCACTGAGAAAGAAAGCAATACGGGATGTATGAAAACTGAGTTAAAAATAATTGCTGAAAGTTTACTCTCACAGAAAGTGTTATCAATATTAATTACTTTTAACACAGTAAATTCCAATTCATCGCAAATGGAGAAGGGAAAACCAAGGGGTGATTACCAGATCATCAGATCGGTCAGAGAGAACAAGCAATTGGGAACCATTTCTAACAGCTTCATCAGCTGCCTCACAAAGCTTAATCAGTGTTTTCTCCAAAGAACCCTCAACCCCTTTACGTATATCAAAAAAGGTTGGTAAAACTTGAGGTTTTAAGTAGGGATCCTTCAGTAATAACTCAAGCTCCCCTTCATTTAGTACAGGACTAGACAAGATAACCTGAACAAAAGTAACAATTTTTTTATTCCATCCAATATATGAAATCACTAACATGCAATTTATTGTAACATAAACATTATAAACATCATCAGATTCACTGTGAGGAAGCTAGGATGAATTCAGCACCTGTGAAGCATTTTCTGGTCCATCTTCTAAGATGTTTCCTCGCTTTCCGATGTTGATTTCAAGTGACATAACTAATCCTTCTCTGAGTGGGTCTATAGCCGGATTTGTGACCTGCATTCATGGGATAAGAACGAGCTCAGTAAACAGTATATGATTTCAAATTAAATTGGTATGAAAAAAAAAAAGGCACATTCAGAACTCCACAGATGTTGGTTTTGAAAATCATAAAGCACAATTAAAAAATAAATACTAAAAGGCATGTTCAAAGTTCAAACCTGTGCAAACCGTTGTTTGAAATAATCATAAAGCATATGTTGTTTTTGAGACAATACTGCCAAAGGAATATCATCCCCCATGCAAAATGTAGGCTCCTTCCCTTGAGAAGCCATATTCTCAATAACCATTTGGACATCCTCGCTGGAGTAGCCGTATGCCCTGTTCCCATGAGAGTACAAAATAGTGAACAATATATTCACTCACGTTCAGTTTATGCTCAGTAATAAACATATGGCACTCATTATTTGTTGTTATGTATCATATGTGATCAATATTGATGTACTGTTTATCTTAATTGTACCATTGAAACAGAATGATTGGTTGAGTCTCTCGGTTCTTATCTGTTGAGTTTGAGAGTCTCAATCAAACATGGCCATGGTGTTACATTATACTAGAGATTTTTTAAACTTCATATAAATTATAACACAAATTCCAAAGTCAATTAAGAAGCAGATAGCCTTGAGTTGGTGCCAGATATAACTATCAGCTATGTAAAGTTAAGCATTCAAAAAAAATCATCATATATAATTCAAAGTAGGCAATGATATTTAACAAATTAAATCAATCTGCTTACTGTTGGCATCTTAAAATTGATTCATTGTCCATAACTGTTGCTGAGAGGAAGTTTGCAGACTTCAAGGATCGCAGGTTTTCACGAACCCATTTTCCATACGGATTTGACAGTGCTACTCGCTTTTTAACTTCAGTATTCTCATAAACCTGCAAGCCAAAATACTGATCAATAGTCTAATCTAAATGTGGGTTCAAAGAATTGCCAATACTATTCAAAGAATTGCCAATACTATCACAATGAAAACTTGCCACCAGCCTGTTACATGTATAGTTGCACTGAATCTACCAAAATAAGAATTGGATCAGCATAGATAAAGGTAATATACAAAAAATAGCATGCATTTTCAGCAATTAAATATTACTTCATTATTCAAAAAATCAAAGAGTAACATTAAATTAATTAAAACTGTTTCTAAATCCACTAAAAATATTGATGGTAGTATAAAACTAAAAAAGAAAAGAAAAGAAAAGGACATTATTCTTAAAAGTTCCTGTACATTCTCCATCAAATAAGTTGATTTTGAGAAAAGAGAGAAGGTGACTCAACATTGAAAACACATGAGAAGATGTCAGTATAAAAATGATAATATAGCAGATTAAAACGCTTTACAATGAACTACCTAATTCCAGCGCAATTTACCTCATCAAGGTATCAAGTACATAAAAATAAAATGAAGCACAAACCTGGCCACCAGGCAAATCTACAGTTATCATCATTCCAGGACCTAGACGGCCTTTCATCGTTACTTTTGATTCATCCATTGGTACAACCCCCACCTGATTAATAAAAGGTGTGGTAGCATTTTAAGAGCAGTGATTGCAACATAAAAGAACATGTATAAGATATGGTGATAATATGAAATTAATCAAATTATTTAATGATGCAATCCAACATATTTTGCTTTACTGTCTATGAAGTGAACATGAAGCCAAATTGTTTACTCCTCCAAAGCTACATTGTGTGAAAAATGATCCACCATTACCACAGCAGTTACAACAAATATATTTATGCAGTGCTCAAGTGGGTGTTTTTTTTTTTTTTCATGGGCACTGCAAAAAGGAAAATTATGAATGATAAAAACAATATCAAAAAGCTAGAGATGCTAGTCAAAATCAGATTTGAGTTCATTTCACATTAAATTCCATACAATTGAATAATATTAAAAAAACAATGCTTTAATTTCTAACCAAAGTTTCAGTTAACAGTTCAAGCAACCTTAATCTCAATTCTTTATTTAATAAAAAGAAACTCTAACAAGAGGATTTTGTGATTTAGGACTAGTGTGAGAAAGGACCCACAATCAGATTCCAAATACCACAGCCATGCCTGATCCAACCATCAAAACAAGTCACCATTAAGCAATGACAAATCGATCATAATTAAAAGTTTAAGTGGTTTTACTACAATAATGCAAAAAAAAAAAAAAAACATTTGGCCCTAATTCACTGCAAATAAACAGCACCAAGATGTGCATATCATGCTCTAACATCCGGTTTCCTTTGAGATTATCAATCATGGAGTGCTTCCAATTTATCATATATGTGGAACACACCTCAGATGCAACATAGACAAAATTGTCAACTGTCCGCCAATATCTAGCAGGGCGAAGGCCATTCCGATCAAGACAAGCCCCAACTGTCTTTCCATCACTGTGCCATTTGAAATAATACAATAACAGTCAGTAATGAGAACTGGAAAAAAAATAGATTAAATAATAAAGCTCGAAATAAAATATCAATATTCTAGACCACTACATATGTGTAACAGATACATGTGCTTGCATGCGAGCATTTCCAAGTGTATAAGCAAGCAAATTGTTATTTTACATCATAATTGACTCCAAGGAAGTTCTATTGAAAAACCTGATCTTATTACACCCCTTAATTCTAATTATACCAGTACATTTGAAATAGAATAGAACAATCTTCCCAATTCCATGGCTCCATGTTTTTAACCATGCTTAAAATGACTACATATTGAAACCAAAATCAAGGACACTTTCATATTGTGGGTGTGCGCATCAACCATCATCTGTAGCTCTTTACTATGGGTCCTATGTGGTACCATAAACTCCTGACGCCCCAGGGTAGTACAAGATGTCTGGAAATTTACCTGAATAAGAGTAAAGCAGGTCCATCCCAAGCTTCCATCTGACCCTTGTAATAATCATAAAAATCTACAACCTACAGAGAACCAACAAATCATGCATTGCCTACATGTAATGGCAATAAAATTATGAGGGGTAAATTTTAATTGCAATCACTATAACTTTTTCAGTTACATATTTACTTAGTATCAATGATGAAACACTATCAGCACCAATTTAATTCAAGAAAGAATCAGCAAATACATAGATTTAAGGAGGCAAAAAAGGCTTGACTGCCAAAATTCTAGAAGGAACAAAGCCCAAAATAAACTTGGTAAACAGGAAGAGACTTATGATGCTGACCCAATAAATCATGTTCTATGGCTTAGTTAAATTAGTTTAGCATTCAGAAAGAAAAATTGTCCTAGTCAAGTTGCAGCTTAATTGGAACTTCAAATCACCAACAGAAAATACCTCAGGATATTTGATGGTCAAAGTTGGATGATTCTTGTATGCCTCTGGTACGAGAACCATCAACGCCTGCTCAGGAGTGCGCCCACTTCTTATTAACAACTAAAAAGGAGAAGAGCAGGGAAAATCAAACACAGAAGGGCTACATAAGAATAGCTAAAGAGGAAATAAAAAATTTACCAATTAAACTGTACTAAATTGGGTCTACAGCAAACACACTTCCCCACTTTGTTGTGGCTTGCACCCCATCGCATGTATCGGTTTTAGTTAATAATCCTGGCGATAATGATTATTCATCAAATAAACACCCATGTACCATGGTTTTCATTTAAGCATAGAAAGAGGGTCAAGAATTATTCCTTCATAGTGCCAAAACAAAGAGTGACAACATTACCAACTTTTAACTTTAAGCACCAAAAAAAGGTAATCCAAATAGAAGTTGCCCCAGCTAAAATGGGATGCACTAGATATGTATGGTCGAAAATTTAAAGATTCCAGCCAATAAAGTTTCCTCATTCAGTCCTTGCTAGTAATATCTAATGAAAAATATGCGAGTAGACGTAAAATACTCAAAGTGAGTCCCACTATGATAAAAAAGGAAAGGACATAAAAAATTGGAGAAATCTTCTCGAGTAGCTGCAGATGAAGGTTGAGGAAATCATGTAAGCATAAAAGTTGCAGCTCTTACTTCTGCTGCACTGTCAAGATTAGCTGAGTCTGATGCCTTTGGGTTCCCAAAAGGACGGATTTCATTTTCTCGACCATGCCAAACAGAAGATTTCAATGAGGTTTCTCGTGATTGCATCCAGTTCAAGTTACCCTGAATACATTTTAGAATCAAAATAAGAAAATGCCTCAAAATGCCACCTACATTTCAGTACTGTAGAGAATTTTATAACCTGTATGGTGTTGATCTCTCCATTATGACCAAGAAACCGCATGGGTTGAGCAAGAGGCCATCTGGGACTAGTATTTGTGCTATACCTTCTATGATAAATGGCAAAAGGTGATTTGTAGATATTATTCTGAAGGTCAGAATAAAACAACCTAAGAACTTCAGAACGAAGCATTCCCTTATAAACAATTGTTCGATTAGACAAAGAACAGAAATAAAGCTCATTTCCCCAGCTTTCTGAGTTTGCCGCTCTTTCAATCAGCTTCCGGCAGATATACAGTTCTCGTTCAATGTCATCAACATCCTCTTTGTTAATAACTCTAACAAATACCTGTTCTATGTTGGGCATGGTTTCTTTTGCATAAAAACCAACTACAGATGTATTTACAGGAACAGGCCTCCATCCGAGCACCTCAAGGCCCTCTTGTTTAAAAATATTTACAATCACTACAAAACAATCACAAAGTACAGTTAATCATACTGATGCTAAGGTGAACAAAAGCATCCGTCATGCACATTAGAATGGAACAGGAAAATAAAAAAGAAATGAGAGAGAAAGAAGGGTAATTACAGCTAAAAAGAAGAACGTGTACATGTTTTAGGGATGAAGATGGAGAACATTAGCCGATACAGAAACCAAAAGAATAGTGCATTAACATAGCAGAAAGAAAAACACCATCTTCATTTAAATCAAATACAACAAGAAAACCAAATTCAACCCAATATCAAATTTTTAAAAAAAAAGGTCACCGCATATAATTCAATAAACTAAATGCACCATCCTACGAAGCATAAAAAATGAGATAACGAACAAGCATTCATTCACTAAACACAAACTTAACCGGATTCAAACCACTTCAGGCAGTTACCTTCTTTTGCTTCTTTCATAAGGTTATCATCTTTAGGGAAAAAAATCATTCCAACACCAGTATGCAATTTATCAAAGGAACCAATCCCTTCACTCTCAGCCCACTTATCGAATAGCTCCCACGGAATCGAAGTCATTAGTCCTGAGCCATCACCAGAGTCATTATCTGCTCCACAACCTCCACGATGTTCCATGCAGCCGAGAGCTGTAAGTGCATCCTTGACAATCGCATGGGACGGCTTGTTTTCCAGATTAGCGATAAATCCAACTCCACATGCTCCTCTTTCTGATATTATATCTTTCAAGTTTGCTACCTATGGTCCATAAATAAATAATCAAACAAAAATGCACCTTATGAAACAGTATTTACAAGGAAAATCCTATGGTATTCAAGCTATAACTACCAGTGCGTACGACATAACAAAGATCGGTACAAGATTTTTTTTTATTTGGACTAGCTCGAATATAACTCGATCAATCCTACAGTCTGAAATTAACATCCATATAAACCTCTAATAAACTTGAAAAGACTCAAACTTATAACCAACCAAATCTAAAACCAGTTCGATTACACAATTTTGTAGGCCTAGATGTGATTTGCTCTCCTTGTCTCTCTATCTCTCTCCTATACCATAACTATTGGTAGTTACAGCTTTAACGCCATAGAGTATCTACGAGACTGTTTGGTTGTCTACATTTCTTACTCTTCATGGCAAAGAAATAGCTAATTATTATCGTAGTATAGCATAATAAAAATATTTTAAAAACAAAAATATCTAAAATAATTAAGTAGTTAAAAAACTGGATTAAAAAAATTGAAAACACCAACAAAACCGAAAAGAATACGTCTCTTAAAAAAAAATATTTCAGCTTAAAAAGTAAAACGAATTAAAAGACAGAAACACACCTGCGGTTTCAAATCAGGAGGAGAATGAGGAGAAGACGGCGATGAGATATTACGACGGTCAACACTGAGAGTGGCGTTGACTGGACAGGAGGGCTTCTTTTTGTTAGCAAATCGAGAGAAACTCGAGGAAAGAGAAGAAGAAGAAACTCCAATTCTCCTTCTAGTTCTCTTTGATTTACAGTAGAGTCCAACAAAATCAACAAATAATAAGTTCTTATTAACTGAATTCGGCGTTGTTGCATTGACGAGTTGCGGAACCGGAGAGATTAATGGTGATTGAAGAGAAGCCATGAGAAAGAGTGAGTGATTGAATAGCGAGAGAGAACGGAGACTGGGAGGGTGTTGTGTGCGAATCGTGTGGAGAAGAAAAGAGCAAGGTTTTTTAAAGAGATGGATAAAAGAAGAAAAAGGACCGGTACCACCCGCGCCTCTTCTCTTCGCTTCTCTCCCCTGCCGTTTACCTGTAACCACACACTGCTCCTCCCTCTCTCTCTCTCTCTCTCTATCTCTCTCTCACCTCACCTTACGTTTTGTTTTTTTGTTTTTTTGGATTTTCCGTTCTTTCTTGGCTCCCGGGCTCACACTATTTTCTATGACTTTACGATCGTCATGGTTATGGATAGCATCTCAACTCTCAAGTGCAATTTAATTTTAAATTCAAATTATAATGAGTCGTTAAGATATATTTAATAATAATATTAAATAACTCTTTGAATATATATTTTTTATTATATTAAAAAAATAATTTAAACTGTAAAGGTCCTGCAAACTAGCGTTTATGAATGCGGATGACTTGCTAAATAGTTAATGAGAGATTTTATTTTAAAAATATTAATAAAAACTAGAAAAAAAATATATTTTCCATTGATGGTATTAATGGGGTTGGTGATAGTTATCTATGTGAAAGAAGTTTTCGTTTTTAGGGTGGTCTCTTTCTTTCTATTCTTTTTCTACTTATAGTTTGCTCTCTGTTCCTTTTTTCTTTTTATTTCAAATAAACTTTTTAAAATTATTTTGATGTATTGTTATTAAAAATAAATAAAAAATTTAGAAAATAATAATTATTAACCTTTTTTTGTGGGGCACGTCTATTTTGATAAAACTATGAATTTCTCTTATGATGATTGGATGGTTTTACAGCTATAAAATATTTTAAAAAATATATATTTAAAATAAAAATGTTATGATTATTTATTAAATTTAAAGTAACCGTGGTTGAGGCAACCCTCCCCGATCTACAACCGTATCAACCCCATGCTGGGTTTTACTCTAGAGGAGCGATCATACGAATCTTTGACTCTCAGTTATATTATCGAAATTAAAACATACAACGCACGTGGCAAGGTACGTATGGCGACAGTGCTTCTGCTGCTGCTGCTGTAAACAAGCACGCACTAACACCGACAATGATACGGAAATCTTTTTTAGCTTGTCAGTTTGTCACGTCAGCTTGTTTTTGGATTTACACGCTTCTGTTTTATTTTATTAATTTAGTAACAAGGGCGGCTTTGTTTCTTTAAAAACTGTTTTCAATGAAATTTTATTTTTTAAATTTTAAATTATTTTTAAAAATATTTTACAACATTTTGATTTTCTTATATAAAAACTAAATTTTAAAAAATTAAAATAATATTTTTTTAATATTTTTTGATAAAAAATATTTTAAAAATAATTATTATCACTTTCAAATAAAAAAATTCAACTCAATTCTCCGTATTATTATTTTTATTTAATAATAATGTATATATATCTGTATTGATTTAATTTTTTTATCGATAAACTTAATATTTATTAAATAAATAAATGGCATTAAAATTAAAATTTAAAATATTTATATTTTATTGAACAGCATGTAAAGATTTTTTTATGAATTTTTTTTTGACAACTTGACCTCAAACTTAAATCTGAAAAGGCAGGGAAAAACATATATATATATATATATGTCGTGTTTTTCCACTCTCTGACGTGGATCACTACACTAGCACGCATTCCTTACGGCATCTGTTTTTATTTCTGTTACTGTCGTCACCTAACAGATGCACTGCAAATATAGAGCTCTTGTTAAATTTTAATCCACGTGCCAAGGACAAGTTCAACTCTCCAGCTAGATTTATGATGATCTGCGTCATGTTATGCATGATTAATAGACATAGAGGAGGACCGGAGGTGGCGTGGCCAGGCAAGCCAGAGTGAGATAAACAATGGATTTCCCAGTTTAGGATCCTTGTCATGACAAGGCTAGCATCCATGTTAAAATTGCACTATCCGTCGATTTTATTTTTTAGGTTTTTTAAAAAAATTAAAGTGGAAGATTTAAGATTTAAATGTGCGTGGTAGCTTTTAATTACAGTTTCTAGATTTAAAAAAAACACATAAATAATGGAGACAAATAATATATATTCCTCTATATCTCATGTCTTGAAAAGAAAAAACTTCATTAAAATATTGCCCTGTAAATATATATTTTATATGCTTCTGGTCCCCCCCCCCCACACACACTCACTCACACACACACACACACACACACATATATATATATTATCTTGAAACATTAAAATCACCCTTGACAAAATTGAGCGTAAATTTAGATGGAGATCCCCATTATTTTACTTTCTAAAATTAAATTTGGATTAATTTCTCTTTTTTTTCCAGAAAAGAAATAGATTAATTTTCACAATAGCTAAATTGAGAGCTAAATATTTTTAAATTTGTTTTTTCTGTATTTTAAAAATAGATGTAAAAAAAATTATTTTTTTCTTTATTTTTTTAGTATGCTTAAATTATTTTAACATAAAAATATAAAAAAAAAATAAAAAATATTATTTTAATATATTTATAAATAAACAGCACTTTAATATCCACCCTAATAATAATCATAAACATGCTGCTACATTCTTGTTTTTATGGTCCTTTTATGGGTGAATACAATGCATCGACCATTCAAATGCCAGGTGTCCAATTCTCACTGATTTCAAGAAAATAATTGCGGAGGCTGAGGGATGCTCCCCGTCTCCACCAAATCTTCTAGGCACATCTTGAGTATCGTTGACCCCAAGAAAACAAAACAAAGATCAAAGGGAAACGAGAATGTTTCTAGTGGCACTCAAAAATGGACTTTTACAAGATCCCAAGAGCCAGCCACCCCAAAGGGCCCAATCGAGGTTTCCTTTTGCTTTTTCGGGTCCCGATAAGTGAAATTGTATCTGGAGATGCCGTTATAATTATTTTCTAAAGTATATATTATTTTAAAATAATTTTTAAAATCAATTCATCAAAATAAATTAAAAATATTTTTAAAACATAAAAACAAATACCACCTATTTTTTTTCCTGCCCCACGACCAGCACCATCCACGACCGCAAGATTTTCATCCACACAACCTCGACTTCTTGACAGCCTGGGATTGTCAGGTGATAAGACTCCAGTTCACTTGGTGGATGCTAGAGGACTGGAGCTATCCATCCCCCACCTGTGCTGCACACGTATCAAGAACATACCAGGATGTCAGGTTTGTGAGTCTAAAGACTCGAAGCCCATTCAATTTATATCCCTGGATCAATTGTTATTTTTATAAAAAAAAAGATATGATTTTGTTACTTAAAAAATATGAAAATTTTGGTATTAATCCAGTCGAAACAGTAAGATCTTAACAAATCCCAGTTCAAATTAAAATTCACACTTCTTTTATACTGTGGTCCAAGCTTAAATACTTCATAAACGGGGCAAAGGATGGAGCTAGAATTTTGAGGTAAGAAGAACAAGCGTGAAAGCTGTCAAGTTTCATAGCTTTATAATAGTGAGTAATTACATTTAAATGAAATTGTTAAATAAAAAAATCTTAAAAATAGTAAATGCCATGTCATGGACAGATGGACGTATTTTAAAAGATATGAGAGACAGACACCAAAAAAAGGAGGAGAAAAATTTAAACTCCTAAAATTAAAAAGCGGATTTAAAAAAAAACAATTATGAGGATAATTGCTAAACCCTCGGCCACGGATTTCGCTTTATTATTTATAACCTGATTCGGGACATGTTTTAAGCTAAATTGAAGAAATATTAATCTATTAAAATAAAATCCAAGTGACTTATCCGAATTAAAGCAATCGGTTCAATACCAAAATATTTATTATAAAAAATAACACCGTTTTAATAAAAATAATTAATACAAATTGTACCCAAGAAATTTTATGAATTAATCATAAAAAACCAAGTCTACCAACTAAACTAGAGAAAGATAATTAGTCAACTAAACTATTCTCCTTACCATTTGAACGAAGGCAGTAAATGAAATATGTTTTTCAATTTTTTTACTAATTCATATTTAATCAACTAAACTAGAGAAAGATAATTGCATTGGGTAAAACTTAGAAGCCCAAAGGCCTTTGTATGATAGAAAAGCCCTCCATCAATACTCCCCGTTTAACTTGTGGCGGTGGTAAATCACCAGCAACAATAGCCTAAAGTCCAAATCCACCGCCATCTCTAAAAATAAAATATTTAAAAGAATAGATTGCCCCAATTTTTATTTCTCAAAAATAAAAATTCTCCCCCACGCCTCCTCTGGCATTCGAATCACTCAAATTCGCGTTCTCGATCTTCAATTCAAATCAAGTTCAAGAAACACGGTATGAAAATATTCTTACCTGAATAAATAATTTAATTCCTTGTTTTTTATTTTAAATTTGTCCTACCCTAATTATAATTTAGGGTTTGATAGATCTCTTCTTTATTTCTTCAACTGCTTCAATTTCTTCCATCAGTAATTAATAGTTTTACGCTTTCTAGAATCTTTCTCGCAATCATTAATTACGCTATTAATTTGTTAATCAAGCCCTAAATCTTTGTTTTCGTCGTGATTTTAGCATTATATTTTATTTTTGATGGACTGGAATGATCTTGTCAATGGTGTTTCTTGTTTTCAGGGGAAATTTGGTGGCAAGTTTTTGATGAATAATGACGGTTCCGATGGATAATCCAGTGGATCTTTCATTGCGGGACCGTGTTCAACGTCTTTATGACAAGGTTTGTTGTTGTTTATTTGAATATCCCGTTTTGACAATTGAGGTTGATTGATGTGTTACGTTATCTTTGAACTCTTGTCTACTTATGATGTTTTGGGTGTGATGAATCATTGGATAATAATTTCTCCAAATTATGTAGCTCTATCTGGAAAGTGTTAGTATGGGATTATGTTGATAAAAAAGAAGGCTGATAATATTTAATTGTGACAGTCTCTTTCTGATATTATGTAAGATGTTTGTGTGTAGGATGCTGTAATACAATGTTGTTGTAATTACGTTTCTTGCTGGTATTTTTGTGTTTTTGTGTGATGCTCCGTCAATCTTGAATATATGAGAAATGCGATGTCCCCGCCTCTTGACTACGCCAACAGGAGAATTCAAAACAAGAAACCAAAATAATCCTGATTTGGTTTCAGGGGGTGATTCCAAGTTTTGATAATGCTTTAAGCCAATTAGCTACTCTATCTACACTGTGAAGATCTTGTCCATGTACTTGTGCTAAATAGAAATCAAATGTTAAGAGTGTTATAGATATGTCATCAATTTGAAATTTGGCAAGCATGAAGTGAACACGTTCTAAACATATTTAAACCAAGTCCTGGGAAGGGAGATGCTTTACTGTCATGGCTGGTGGAACAAATGTTAAAGCACCTGGGAAGAGTGTTATGACTGGTGGAACAAATGGTGCACATAGGTAATTTCCAAAGGAAGTAGAATAGATTTGCAATGAAAATTCTTGGGGACCAAGAAATTTACTTGGAGAGGGGGTGTCAAGAAACTGGCTGGCGGGTGCTTTTAGTTCCATATAAATAGGGTGTACATTATATCTTTATCATACGTCTGCAGAGGGTTTGTGAGTATCAAAGCATTCTCTCCAGGCATTTATTCTTACCTTAGATACTTTAACATGTTTCTTTCAGTGGGTTTTTGATGAGTGAGGTGTTTAGGAAATTGAAGGATTTTGTAGCCTATATGTTTCTTGTCTTAATGGTAGAGAATAGATACTAATGTAGTTGAGAGGCTTGAGTACAAAAACTTTGTATTTAATATCAACTGTTAGGATTGATAGCAAACTCAAGTGCTAGAAATATTTACATCGCCTTTTGCTCGTTCATGAAGGTCTGTAGGTTAAGGTGGAAAGGAATAGATTATAAGTGGAATGGATAGTTCTCATAAAAGACATTATACTTTAATGAATAGGATGTTATATACATAGGTGTCATGAATTGTGTGAATATGATTTTATCTTTTCAACGCTCTCTCGCTACTCGCTTATAAGCATTTCTTTTTCACCAAAATCAGCACGTTGAATTTTATTCTTACACTTGATCATAAAATAAAATAAAAATTATGTGAATAGCTAAAATTCTTAATTCTTAAAAGAGCAATGAATTTATTTCTTTGAAAGATCAAACCCCACAGCATGTGAGAGTATCATATGTTTTGAAAATAAATACAACTGTTGGCAGGGCATAAATTCAACTGACATTACAAGTTACAGAGAATTACAAGTTCTTGTATGTATGCACGCATGTTATCTCACAAAAACAGGACAAGTAGTTCAGGCTTCTATGTCTGTCTGGTTGAGCTTAGAATAAGTGATTGACCTTTGTGCCGTATAACTGCAGAATGTTGAGTTGGGGAATAGGCTTCGGAGGTCAGCCCAAGCAAGAATTCCATCTGATTTTACTGTTTGGCAACAGATGCGAGAGAATTATGAGGCAATTATCCTAGAAGATCATGTTTTCTCTGAGCAACATGAAATAGAATATGCTTTGTGGCAGTTGCATTACCGGCGTATTGAGGAGTTTCGAACTCATTGCAAAGCTGCTCTAGCTTCAAATGGTTCAGTTACATCTCAGAATGGAACAATGATTGCAAGACCTGAACGAATTACAAAAATTCGTTCCCAGTTTAAAACCTTTCTGTCTGAAGCAACTGGATTCTATCATGATTTAATGTTGAAAATCAGAGCAAAGTGTGGTCTTCCTCTAGTTTCTTTTTCAGATAATTTGGAGAGTCAGAATATTATGTCTGGAGAAGGAAATAAAGCTACTATGATGAGAAAAGGCCTGATTTCCTGCCACCGTTGTCTGATTTACCTTGGTGACCTTTCACGTTATAAAGGCTTATATGGTGAAGGAGACTCAAAAACAAGTGATTTTTCAGCCGCATCAAGTTACTATAAGCAAGCTTCTTCATTGTGGCCTTCAAGTGGCAACCCTCATCATCAGGTTTACTTTTTTAATTCATTATTACCCTATGTAGTTCTCATTTCACAAGATTTGTGGTCTTCTATACTCTTCCCTTTTAGGTGTCTATCAATTTTTTACATTGTGTTAACTTGCGTTCTGTTTATCTCAGCTTGGAATATTAGCCACTTATTCAGGGGATGAATTTGAAGCAATATACTGCTACTTTAGGAGTCTAGCTGTTGACAACCCCTTCTCAACTGCCAGAGATAACTTGATTATTGAATTTGAGAAGGTATGTTCTTATACATGTACTAGGTACTGAAATAATTGAAGTCTTCACTTATTTCCTTTCTGTCTAGGTAAGTCCCCTTTAATTTTTTTCTGAAAATGAACATTTGGTAATAACAAAAGAGAGAAGAAAAGTACGAGGGCGGGAAAATGTATGATTCTAGAATCTAGAAGGCATGCATTAATCATTACCTCATTTTCCTTGACAGAATCGTCAAAGTTTTTCCCAGCTCTGTGGGGATGCCAAAGCTTCATTGACGAAGAATGCAACAAGGCAAATCGGTAGGAGAGGAAGAGGCAGAGGTAGCAAAATGACTCCCTTGAAAGACAATAAAAAAGATGCAAGTGCTCTAAAGAAAAACACATTCAGTATTCCTGAAACTTTAAAAGCTTTCAAAATTCGATTTGTCCGACTAAATGGCATCCTATTTACACGAACAAGGTATATTACCATGATGTATTATAGGATTGGTGTTTTTTTTTTTTAATGGCCTGTTCATCTGACCTTTTTGCCTTTTGTTTTTCCAGTTTGGAAACTTTCGTGGAGGTTCTTTCAATGGTCAAAAGTGACTTGCTTGTACTTCTGTCATCTGGGCCAAAAGAAGAGTACAATTTTGATTCAAGTTCTGAGGATAATGGGCTTGTGATTGTTAGGCTTGTATCCATTCTTATATTCACAATCCATAATGTGAACAGGGAAGCTAAGCTTGAGTCATATGCTGACATCTTGCAACGCTCAGTTTTGCTTCAGAATGCTTTTACTGCCATCTTTGACTTGATGGGGCTCATTATTAAGAGATGCACACAAGTGAATGATCCTTTGGCTAGCTTTCTGTTGCCTGCTGTGATGATTTTTTTGGAGTGGTTAGCCTGTCATCCAGATTTTGCTACTGGCATTGAAGTGGAAGAGCATCAAGCTGCTGCTAGATTGTTCTTTTGGGAGAATTGTATTCCTTTTATGAACAAGCTCTTGTCAAATGGGACCATGCCCATTGATGTGGACGGAGATGATGCTTGTTTTTCCAACATGAGCAGCTATGATGAAAGTGAAACCTCCAGCAGGCTTGCATTGTGGGAGGACTTCGAATTGAGAGGGTTTTTTCCTCTTGCTCCTGCACAATTGATTCTTGATTTTTCAAGGAAGCAATCTGTGAAAAGTGATGTTGGTGTTAAGGAGAAAAAGGCATGTCTTCAGAGGATTCTATATGCTGGAAAAGCTCTTGTGAACCTAGTTAGGGTTGGGCAGCAAGGCATGTATTTTGACTCAGAGTCGAAGAAATTTGCCATTGGTGCTGAGCCTCAAACAGCCCATAGTTTTGAGGTGGCTGCTTCTCTTGAAATGTCTTCTTTAAATGTTTTGGGGCAAAAATATCCAGCTGTGGAGAAATTGAGTGTGGAACAGGCTCCTTTATACATGGATGGGGAAGAAGAGGATGAGGTGATTATTTTTAAGCCGCTGATGACTGATAGGCACTTTGATGCCAATGCTCTTGAGTTGTCTGCTTTTGAGGTTCCAAGTAATGCCTCTCAAGGCAACATGGAGAGCTGTATAGGATCTGTTCCCGTCTCTTGCGATTCTTATTATCTGTCAAATGGTTTCACTAAAAGCACAGTTGGCCCTAAATCTCCTGCATCTGTTGCCGCCCTGCATTTTCAAGCATTGCAACCTAACGCTTCAAAATGGCCTTCCAAATCTGAAGGATCCATTGCCAATGGGCTGAACAACTTCAATTTGGTAGGGAATGGGCTTGTTATGAAGAGTGGGTTGCAAGAACACCAAGCCGTTTTGCAGCCTTCTGCAGTTTCACTTCCTCTTCCTCTCATTGTGAACCCTAGTGCTGGTAACCTTCTACCAGCTAAGGTTTCTGATACTGTAGTACACTCAAAATCTGAGCCAGTCATGTCTTCTGGCTCTGGTTTAGACAGTCTGTCCTTGAAGGCATCATCAGTGTTCTCAGCTAGTTCAAGATTGAATCCAGTAAGCCGTCCTGTTCATCACCTTGGTCCTCCACCTGGATTCAGCTCTGTTCCTCCTAAGGCCAAATATGAGATCTTATCTGGCGTTGGTCAGGATAATTATGATTTGCATATGGATGATTATAGCTGGCTTGATGGATATCAGCCACCATCATCAGCAAAAGCAACTGTGTTTAACAATTTTATCAATCACCCTGAACAATCTTGTAATCATACGAAAGCAAATGATGGCCAGACAGGAACAAGAATGTTTCCATTTCCTGGCAAGCAACTCCAAACATTTCCTATGAAAATTGAAAGCCAGAATGGCTGGTTGAACCGCCAGCTTCCTGATCGTCTGAAACTGTACCAGGAGTGGCAACAGCAGCAACTTGCAAAAATAGGCTAGCAGTCTCTTCCCCTGCTGCAGCAGTATCGTGGATAGTTGCTTTGTATGGTCATTTCTTTGTGTGAGAGATCATTAAGAGGATGCAGATGGTAAGTTCATAGTATTTTTGTGATTGATGACAATATAGCGAAGTATACATTGCAACAAACCTTTACTCTCAGATCTTGCTGATCCATTTTCTTCATTGGGCTATGAAGAATATTTTGTGGGTGAACTATCTGTTTGCTTGGCATGACCAAGTAATCTTCATCTCTGCAGTGCTGCAAATGTTGAAGTCTTCATTGGAGAATGGTTGGTCTTGGAGTTTTGCTGGTGCTTGCTTTTAAACAGGTTTGTCTCCGCCTCATCTGCATATTTATTTACCAATTCTTCCAATGCAAATGCTTGCCATTTTTTCCATGCACATCAATGATGAAATGTATTTGATTGTGACAGTGATCTGCCTAGTATAACCTCTACAACATTGCAAAAGGCACATGAAAGGCATTCAGTTGGATTTTATTGTTTGGTTTGTTTTGAGCATGCTTAGAGCTCAACCATTTTTATTTTGTTTTGAAGAAAAATGAATTTGATGATGCCCTGGACTAGTGAATTAACTTCAGCACATAAAATGTCCTCATTTGAGCAAGTGAGGATCGTTTTTAATTTGCAGTTACAGAGGTAAATGGAGTGTGCGAATAAACAGAGAGAGTTTAAAGAAAGTTGACTAATAAACCTCACATGTGATCAGATGCCTTCCTGAAACACAAATAGGTGAATTTAATATTTGATTTAGGTGTCCTCCCTGTGCTAGAAGACCTGTTCCCCATCTCGTGTGTGTGATTGATTCGACCACTGATCGAAGCTCATGTACCACCTTTGAAAAAATTAGGAAATTGTTCTATTAGTGATGAAAGGAAGATAGGACATCATCTATTTATATCTTGCTGACATCTTAACCTGTTTTCACACCCTTAAAATAATTGAGTGCTGATTACTTATTTGTGCTGTGTGGAACACTCATTCTGTGTGACTTAGCTGAGTGGGTTTCTTGTTTCTTAAACAGCTCGCACCAAGATTCAAGGTCTCTATGAATGGCAATCATTAAGAGGATGGGAATGGGATATGTGCGCTATTGATGCTTCTTTTTCTGATGAATTGAATTGGCCCATAACCTGTGCATGGAAACGTAGGGGTCTCCTAATGTCCTCTGTCTGGGGGAATGAAATGGTAGCTATTTTGCATATTTAGAGGAAAAGCTGTATGTCAAAAGAGAATGCTACTGCTTGTTTCCCTACTTCCTGTGAGGCGCAGCTGGATACTGTAGGTTGTTTGTGAGCTGCCTTGGAGTTTTCAGAGTTTAAGGTTTGCTTGTCTGTGCTGCCATCAATATTTAGAGATCGACTCTGTCAACGTTTATGAATAAGGTTTGTGTTTGAGCTGTCAGACAATAAGAAACAAGTACTTGAAGTCTTATCATACATGATTGTGTAAAACTTGAAACTGCTTTTTCAATGTCATTACTATTTCACTCTCCATCTGTTATCTTTTGTGGATTTGATTAGTAGAAACACAAAACAAGATCAACTGGATTCAAATGGTTTGTGGATTGAATAGGATTGAATTTAGTTTCTTAGTGGCTCTGCAACAATTTGATAAATAAACAAGCAAACAGGCTGTGGAAGTGTATAATTTGGCCATTAATAGATTCATGTACAAGTGCTAGATTTGGAACTATACTTAGAGGGAGTCGTCATCCAGTTCATATCCTGCTGCTGCTGTATACAGCATAAAAAGCTTCAACTGGACTATCATGGTGGATCTTGGTTGAGGATGGATCGGGAGAAAACCTTGATACAACAAAAAATGTTCTTAGGCTTCATTTTGTCTATGTCATCCATGATTGAATATGCTAAACATCCCGTGTCAGAAGCTGATATCAACAAAAGTTTAAAGTGAAAGTCCATCCATATAGGATCAACAGCTGACATTGAAGTTGTGTCATGCTGGGTGGACTTGCATGCTCTATCTTCTTGCCAATGTCAGTCATGAAGTGTGTCAATTATTCCGAAGAACATTACAACTACACAAAGCTCTTCAGTCGGCCCTCCTACGAGCAGCTGGGCTGAGTCCAGCTCCCATCCCTCCTAAAAAAAAAACCAAGAGACTGTTGGGCCTTAATCCGGCCCAATTATCTGGGCTGAGATTTGTCATTGGGCCCAATTAGCTCAGCCCTTATTCAAAAGGGTGTGTTTGGTAGACACATTCTTGTAAATTTCCCTTTAGTTTAACTTATCTTTATTATAATATCTAGCCAACTCAAAAAAATAAAAATAAAATGTAGGGATCATTTTGAATTTATTTTTGGATCCCTCGTATTGTTTTTCAATTATTTCACTAGGGTTGTAAATTTTTATTGTAAGCTTATGATCAAGTATTAAAAATACTTGCTTTCCACTAAAATTTCAAAAATTCCAAACAATTTTTCATTTAAAAAATATAAAAATATATTTTATTTTGTATGCATACCACCAAATTTCTAAAAAATAGATTATATTTGTATATTTTAGCATATTAAAACAAATCACAAAAATAATCTTTTTATTTATACATGCATCTTTTGATTTAGTAATTAGTTTATTAAAACCATGAAAACTTCACCTACATTTTAAAAATATATAAAAAATTATTTTATTTTTTTACTATGTGGAATTATAATTTAGATGTAAGATATATTTTTTATATTAAATAAAAATATAATTTTTTTTATTGATGTGTTGGTATTAGAAAGATTAAGTTTTTAATCCGATACGATAAGCATCTTTATATCGAGAAATTTTTTTTTAATTTTAAACAAACCAATAATTAGAAAATATAATATTTTTTTAGTTTAAATTAAATAAATAATATAATATAATTTATCTGAAATAAAATATTAATAAAGTTAATTATTTTCTTTCATCTAAATTATGAGAAGAATTAAAAATTTTAATAATTAAAATATAAAGTGGTGGCTTTTTCAGCTTAAGAATACCTTTTCAGTTTGGAATCTCTTTTTCATTGATAATATTCGAAAACGTCATATTTTTACATACCAATCAAACTTTCTCGCTTTGAAAGTGTCATAACGAGCAATTTTTCATGAGTAAATGAATTGGAAAGGCACCAACAATTGATCAACAACAGCACACACATGATGTATAATCATATTTTGTTAAGTTTAGCAAGAAGGTAGACGGAGGCAGAGGTGACTCCAGGTATGAAGACTTCATTTGGGATCGATTTAGGCGCTACTCGTTGCTTGATGAAGTACGTGATTAAAGGAATCCCAAAGATGAAGAGGAAGGTGTCTTTTGAGCCCAAACCTGTAAACCCTGAATTGATTATTATTTGTTGGATGATCTTTTGGAAGTCGTCCTTTCCCATACGTTTTCCTTGGTCCTGGAAGTTCTCCTGCATGCATTCAAATTTTATTATTGTTAATAAGAGACCATCTTGAGCATATGAACGATAAAACCATTATTTGAGTCTATCCATAGCTAACATTGCTATTCATTAAACATAACGAAGCACATCTCTGCACATTTAACACGTCTTCTGCCTACTCCTAACGACTTTAGAAACCAAAATAAATGAAAAAAATAACAACATTGAGGTGCTCAATGCACCCTATTTTTGGTGGAGATTGGACCATTGATATTAAACCCCATCCAGCAACTATCGAGGATCTTAACTATATGGGATTTCAAATTAAATAAAATGGTAATTGATTTATTCAAACACGATGAGTTAACCTATGATTTGATTGATCGGTTCAAAACCTAGCTCAACTTCTTCTTTCTTCCTTTTAAATCCACATTGTTTTACTTGTTTTTTTAAAAAAATATTAAAACAACACTATTTTTTTTAATCAGATCTACCTATTCAAAACTCAACCCAACTTCTTGTTTTTCCTTTCAAATCCACATTATTTTACCTTTTTTAAAAAACAAAATATTGATTATAATGCTTAATGTTAGAATAAGTAACGAGAAGAATTAATTTTTTTTTTATATCTACGTTAATAACGATCCTTATAAGCAAAAAAATATGAAGGAGAAGACAATTATAATGCTTACTATATAAATTTTCCTGAGATTCTCAGCATCTGGGAGAAGGATTTGCGTGCTCTTGAGGCTTCTGTTAATTTCTCTGTAAAGAACAAGAACAAGAACAAGAAATAATTAAGTTAATCCCAATTACTCCTTACGAATATTAATTATTTTTCAAGAACATTAAAAAATAAAGCCAAGAGATCAACATATAATGCAAGAAGAAGGTCAGTGTTTGTATACTGGACAATCTCGCATACTGCTCGAAAGAAATATGGAGCAGAGGTAATCTCTTCCTTCGATGGTTCATGTGATGAAGATTGGGGGTCATGAGCTGCATGCATTTTGATGGCTTCTTCTCCAAAATATTTTTCATAATTACTTTCTATTATGTGGCCTATTTCCCTTTCCTTGTTTTCCTCACTACCTGCATTCATTCATTTTTAAAGCGTTGTTAGCCTGGTTTCTCACATAATTTTTTTAATTTGCATAAATTTCAACAAATATATATATATATCTCATTAGTTTAAGGCATCTCGCTAAAAAATTTGTCAAAGAATTAATGGATTAGATATCTTGTAATATATATATATATATAGTATGAAAAATAATGATTTATCTATTTGTTATTTAATATAATAAATTTGTTATTTTTTTATTAAAAAAATGCAACGATTCCATTTTAAGCAGGAAAAAATAGATGTAACAGGTCTGATGAATAAGTTCATAAATTGAGGAATATGAGTAGGTTTCAAATCCCAACCTCTCATGTGTAATAATAAATAAATAAATAAAAATTCTTGACAATCTTATAAATGCAATAACAACTTGGCTGATTTGATAGCCGAATCAGGTTTGTTTTTTTTTTCAAATTTGAAATATATTACATCTATTGACAGAATCAATTCCAAAAGAAAAACAAATTTATTAACAAGATCGAATCTTTAAGCGTATGAAGTTTCTTAGGAAGGAAGAAATGTTTCTATGATTTCTTGATAAGAGAAGAGAACTCATCACTTTCTAAGATTTCAAGGCCTTGTTCTTACTTTCTCTGGCACCAATTTCTTTAGACAATATTGACAACAGTCCAAGCAATTCATCTACACCTTCAAAATTTAAAGCCCTAGCCTTAAAATAGCTCGACAATAGCCCTGTGGGAGTTCATTAATTTGTTCTTATGAGCAACTCCCAAGACATAAGAACCCCACACAAAAACTCCAAAAAAAATGCATGAAGGATATCTTTTGATGATATAATTTCCATTTGCATCTGTTTACCAGCAACAATATTATAATATTTTCTCAGAAATTCCCAAGACAAATGCAAAGTGCAATCTCAAAAACAAAAACAAAAAAAAACTCGAGAGAGAAGGCCAGAACCGTACCAGGAGCTAATTTCTTCAAGGACTGGCCCATGTCTCTTCACAAAATTATGAGAACAAAGCTTGGGGGGCTGATCGAAGTAATCAAAGGAGAGAGAGCTTTTATATGTTCATGTGATCCACAGGGCAATGAAAACTTGTATGGTGGGCAGAGTATATTGCATTCTTTCCTGGGAAGCAATGCTAAGAAGAAGCTTATACTGAATAGAGCATAGGAGTCAAAGAATATGGAACATGATTCGTACCTTTCTGTACGCATTTTCTTCGTGGTTTAAACTGGATTTGGTATGAAAAAGGCATAAAAATAATGTTTTTATCCAAACCAACTGCAATTTAACATTATCACGATCACTGTCGATTAAATAGATTACTATAAGATAGAAATTACAGTTTAAATGGGCTAAAAAAATTAATCAAGAAAGTGCAGATTTTAATTAGTTTGGAATTGAGATTTATTTAAGTGGAATAAATATTACTAATTGCAAGGGTTAACTGGGGTGTTATTTTTAAGAGATTGGCCAAATAATTAAAAATTAAAGTGGAGTAAATCTTGAGATAATTATTAAAAAAAAAACTTGCTTATCTCGATACATCTAATTGGGATAAGGATTGTCCTTTTGAAATAGTTAAAAATTAAAATTTAATCTTAATCAATATAAATTTCTAACTTGAGCAAGTAATGATTAGAATAAATCTAAATCAATTAAAGAGATGACCCGATAAAATAATTTCCAAATATTGGACTAATGGATTGATGGGCATCATTATGGATGTCACATAGGATCCCATATATAATCCAATAATCAATTGAATTCAAGAAACATGACGCGTGCATCGAATTTGATGAAGATAGCATGATTTGAGTGATAAAATTAACTTTTAGATTTATCAACACAAAAGTTTTGAGAGGTTTAAATTGGGTTTACGAGTGTGATTTTATACATGGAATTTTAAAGAGAATTTAAATACTTTTATATTGCTCTTTATCAAGGCATATTGATATAATTGAATATTAATCATGCAACTAACATAGTTATTTATTTAGATTAGACTTACATGATCTATTCTAATCATTTGATCAGGAATGGAGGAAGATCTACATTGGAAGAACATAGTAACCCAAGTTTTCTAATTACTACAAGATTTTTTTCGATGATAAGAGATTTTCAAATTAGTTTGCATGTTGATTGTGATTAGATGATTTTGATAGACAATAGTGAAGACATGAAGCTGATGGGTACCCTGCAAAATAATAATAATAAATTATAATGTGTCCTTTATAAAACTAGTAAAATTTAAAAATTTACCCCTCCTAGAAAACTTTTCTTAATTTTGCCCCCTAAAAATAACTCTCGACTCGGCCCCATTTTAGGATACATCCCTTGTGTAAATTAGGTCATTTCTTTTTAAAATTTATTAAATATAAAAGAGTTAAATTATGAAATATTTCTTCTTTGCTACCGACTTAAATTCTCATTGTTCATCTACTGTTATTAATATTAGTACAGGGGCTTGTGATTCACCGCAAGTCAATATTAATATTTTAAAAAATATTAAAAAATTATAAAAAATATTTTAAGTTTTTTGAACTTTACAGATATATTACACCCAACTATTTTAAGTTTAATAACTATATCAAATTTAAGAGTCTTAAATCTGGCAGCCTTGACAGACTTAAGCTATTTGAGTTCTATTTGGGTTTGATAAACATGTATAATTAATTTTTTTATAACAAATTTTTTATTTTTTATAAAAAAATATTTAAATTATTCTAGAAATATCATAAATAAAAATTTTAATTAATTTTTTATAAATTATTTTTTTTATAAAAACAACATTTAAATTATCTTTAAAGTATTGTAAATAGAAATTTAAGTTTATAAATTTTTTATAAACAACAAATCATCACAAAAATCTAATTTAATATTCTATATCTAAAAATTCAAATCATTTCTTCCTATTGAAATAATTTATATTTTATATTTATGAATTTGTTATTGCTTCAATATAAATTATATTTTCTTTTTTTTTTCTTTTTTTATGAATTTATATTTTTTACTCAAACTCATTGCAAAAAAAATGTTTATTTAATGGGTGTTCGTTCATGATTTTTCACTTAAGGCAACATTATTTTTTATTTTTTTAACAATATTAAATTGTATGTGTTTAGTTTCATTATACAGTTGATATAGTTTTTTTTTTTAAATTTTATTATTATTATGTGTGTGAACCCTTTATGTGAATTTATGTTGAAAAAAAAATTAAAGATAAGAACCAAGTCGTTTGGATCGAACATGACCATCAGACCCAAGACACCTGAGTTTAGCATAACTACCAGACCCAAATTGCTTGAGTCTGACATGGTTGTTAAGTTCAGGTGCTTAAATCATGTCATATATAGATATTAACTTAAAAAGAAATATAGTTAAAAAAAGAAGAAAGAAGATAGAATTTCTATTGAATGAATAACAAATTTATAAACATAAAAAATAAATTATTTCAATAAAAAAAATATGATTTGAATTTTTAGATTTAAAACATGAAATTAGATTTTTGTGATGATTTGTTATTTATAAATTATTTATAATTGGTTTATAAATAATTTTTAAACTCGCATTACTTGAATCTAGCAAATATGTATAACTCAAGCCTACTTGAATAATAATAATAATATCAATCATGTCAAACCCAAATATCATTAATCTAGCAAACCATGTCACACTCAAGGTGTTTTGGTTTGATAATCATGTATGACCCAAGTTTTGTTAGATTTGTTAGATTCGTTCTTGGGTATGCCATACCCGCTCCTAGACTTGACATCAAATGTGGTTGTCATACCCAAAATATTTAGGTTTAACAAACCATATTAGACCTAAGTAAACAACAAGTAAAAAGAGAACAATGATGATACACTTTAGTTGTCAGAAGAAAAAAAAATATATAAATAATTGATCA
>SRLM01000767.1:880146-1087335 GCA_015708895.1 Populus ilicifolia
AAAAAAAATTAAAGATAAGAACCAAGTCGTTTGGATCGAGCATGACCATCAGACCCAAGACACCTGAGTTTAGCATAACTACCAGACCCAAATTGCTTGAGTCTGACATGGTTGTTAAGTTCAGGCGCTTAAATCATGTCATATATAGATATTAACTTAAAAAGAAATATAGTTAAAAAAAAAAGAAGAAAGAAGATAGAATTTCTATTGAATGAATAACAAATTTATAAACATAAAAAATAAATTATTTTAATAAAAAAAATATGATTTGAATTTTTAGATTTAAAACATGAAATTAGATTTTTGTGATGATTTGTTATTTATAAATTATTTATAATTGGTTTATAAATAATTTTTAAACTCACATTACTTGAATCTAGCAAATATGTATAACTCAAGCCTACTTGAATAATAATAATATCAATCATGTCAAACCCAAATATCATTAATCTAGCAAACCATGCCACACTCAAGGTGTTTTGGTTTGATAATCATGTATGACCCAAGTTTTGTTAGATTTGTTAGATTCGCTCTTGGATCTGCCATACCCGCTCCTAGACTTGACATCAAATGTGGTTGTCATACCCAAAATATTTAGGTTTAACAAACCATATTAGACCTAAGTAAACAACAAGTAAAAAGAGAACAATGATGATACACTTTAGTTGTCAGAAGAAAAAAAAATATATAAATAATTGATCACCAATGATAATCTAATCATGATATATTTACACATAACAATAACAACAATAACCATGCTAGACTAAAAGTACTTGGATTTGACAACTATATTTGACCAAAGTTTAGTTGGGTCTGACAACTCATAACATATTCAAATAAACAACAAATAAAAAAAACAATTATATACTTTAGTTGTCATGAGAGAAAATAGAAAGAAGTAACGCAACTAATCAATTACCAGCGGTAATTCAATCATGATATATCTACACACGCCGCTCAATATGGAAGAGGACATGTCTAAAAAATCAAGTGTTACAACGATTAGTTAGATTTCACTACCGAGAAGTATCTTATGCATCTTTTTAATGGCGCACGTGTAACATGCCCCAACAACTTTATGATTAAAAATAAAAACTATAGCATTAAAATACTAAAACATAAAATGTTTTCATGATCCTCTTAATTATACAAAATACCCATAAAAAATACTAAAATACCTCTCAAAGGCAAAGCTTTTTTTTAAAAAAATCTTTTATAAGACTAAAAACATTATTTAGTTATACTTGAAAATTCAAAAAACTTAAATATTCTTATGAAAGAAAAACAAAAAAAAAACATTTTTTCTATTCATAAAACAATAAAAACTTCAAAATAAAACTATTATTACAATTCATATAAAATAAAATATTTTTTGATGTAGAGTGATTTCAGCCGACTATTTTTAACATTCTTGTTATGATACTCAATTAATGCTATTTATTTAACTCTGGGTGTAAAGTGTAAGTTTTAAAAGTATAATAAAAAGGTGAAAAAACAATAAAATTATGAATTTACGGCAAATCCCTGCTTGGCTCTATACTTAGCAATGAAACTTGGACGTTGGGCAGAGTATAATGCATTATTTCCTAAGAAGCAATGCTAGTACGAAGCTTACACCGAATAAACACATAGGAGTTAATGAATATAGAAGATGATTCTTGACGATTAAGTTATTTTTCTCTTTGCATTTGTGTATTTATGTATGTGGTTTAATTAAATTGTATTTAGTAAGAAAAGATATAAAAATAATGTTTTTTCAAACAAAATATTTTTTAAAATTAAAATGACATTATCAGGTAGACAAACAAACATTAAAAAACTTATTTATCTTGATACATCCAATCAAGATTAAAGTTATATTTAAAATTATGATAAAATTATTATTTTTATATAAAAAAACTTATTTATCTTGATTCATCTAATTAAGATTAAGAATTTGTTTGAAATTGTAACAGTGGTGCGGTTCAAAATATTTTTTACTTATAAATATATTAAAAAAAAGTTATTTTTGATATTAATATATCAAAATAATATGAAAATATAAAAAAAAATATTTTTAATAAAAAAATAAAATTTTTAAAAATATAGTGGGTATCTCGTACCCAACATGCTGATTTTCCTTTGAAATATTTAAAAAATAAAATTTAATCTCAATTAATATAAATTTCTAACTTTAGACAAGTAATGACTAGATAAATCTAAATCAACCGAAAAGGATGACTCCGAATCAAATATTTTCCAAATATTGGACTCATGGATGGGTAGGCATCATATAGTATGTCACCTTGTATCCTATAATAATTCAATAAACATGGTGGGTGCATCAAATTCAATAAAGATTGCATGATTTGAGTGATAATTGTCTGGACAATGGTGAAGTAAGGAGGCTAGTAGTAGGCCTTGTAAAAAATATTTATAATATTCCCATCATGAAACTTGTAAAAATTCAAATTTTACCCATCCTAGAAAAAAATTCTTAATTTTTCACCCCTGAAAATAATTCTTGGCCCCGTTCCCTTTTTAGGGTAATACATCCCTTGAATAAATCAGTACATTTCTTTTAAAAAATTAAATCTAAAAAGTTGAATAATTAAATATTTCATCTTTACTACCGAGATAAATTCATATTGTTCATCTGCTATTATATATTAATATGAAAGTCAATTAATATTAAAACTGTAACAAAACATTAACAATTATCAAAATTTTAAAAATAGATTTTTAAAAATAACCACAAAAATAGTTAAATGACATTAAATTTTTATACATTTTAAGATTTTTATTACCACTGAAAAACTTGGAATAACTCAAGAATATTATAACAAATAAAAGTAACACAAATGACCTGTCATTTATTACTCATCAACGAGATGGATGATAATAATTATTTGTGAATTTATTGTCTATTATATTTACATCTTATTTCTTTATATTTGATATAAAAAACTAAATATTAATTTCTTATTCATCTCTCTCTCTATATATATATATATATTATTTGAGCATTATTTACTGTTCAATATAAAATAAAGCAATATATCGATATTAGGATATGCATATATATTGTATTGAATTTAAAAAATAGAAATATTATATATATTAGATTCAAATTAAGTTAGATAATATTTCTACTCAGTGTATTATATATCAAATAAAATAAATATTAAAAAAACTCATTCTTTAGGTCAAATGGATGGAGAATATAAATGGTGATCCTATGAATCATTAATAAGGCGTTGGATCTTAATGACTGCTCTTTTTGTCCAAACGTAGGACGTGTAACACACTCCCTGCCCCCCACGATTGTTATTGAGAAAAAAAAACAAGCCCAGTTTAACGCCCACTCCAACCACGTGTCCCTTGTGATGACGTGGTCAGTATTGAACGGAAACGTGGCACCCTACAAAAATCTATCTCCAACGCGCATCCATGCATGTCGAGGAAAAAACAGAAAATTAAATGATTTTTAATTTTTAAATAAACCGGGACAAGAAAAGGTTTTAAATATGACTTGTCGTTTCTTGTATATTATATACAGAGATAATTATTTTTAATTATTTTTATTTAATATAGAATATAAATTTTTATTTTTATTTTTATTTTTCAGAGTACAGTAAAAAAAACAGATTCTTCCTTAAAAAAAGAGCCGGAAAAACCTATCGACTACACTACCACCTTCTTTTAATATTTATTTATATAATATATAATTGTGACTTTACTCCCTCCCTGTATACTACCTTCTAGGATTGGACTATATTACAAATCATATGGATTTTTTTAATATATCAAAAAATATAGAGATAACAAAGAAATATTATTATTAAATATCACTTAACAAGTTAACCTTATAATTTTTTAATTTAATTTTTTATTTAATTTTAATTTAAAATTAAAATATATGGAACTTCACTCCATATAATTTTATTAACTTTTTTAATTAAAAGACAATTTAATTGGTTAGTTAAAAATATTTTGATGTTGAAATTATAAAAAAATAAAGATAGAAAAATTTTTATACCCACCTTTTTATCTTACACAGATTTAAAATTAAATTATATAAAAATAATCTTAGCATAACTTAATCTTCCAACCCAACTTCTTAATTAACTTTAATTAAAAATTAAATTAAGTAAAAATTATCTTGATATAATCAAGTTAATTTAACTACTCTAAAAATAACCTAAATAGTTGTTAAAAATATAAATATAAAATTAAAAAATATATAAGAATGAAAAAAAATAGCTATATTAAAAAAAAAAGGAGATTTTTCCAAGTACGTTGGCTGTATTTGGTAATATGCAAGGTAAACAAATAATAACTCCTTTAAATTTCAACGAGGATATGACTCATTAGATGCTTACACGTCAGAAGCATATTCATACCATAGCTAGGAAAGGGGAGAGAGAGAGAAGCGCGTGTAGAGTGTAGAAAATACGGCCACTGGTTTTCTGACAGAAGCTATCAATCATTATTATTCATTTACGTAATTCTCTTTCCTCCTTATGAAAAGCAACCTAGATTACCACCAAAAAGATTGTTGTCTTTTCTATCATCGCCATATCCTCCTCGACTTCTAATGCCAGCCATGTTTACGCACAAAAGGGAGAGTACAAAAGTGTAACCAAAGCCACAGATAGCAAAACCAAATTTTTGTCCAGCAAAAGCACTTAAATTACGAGGTTTTTTAACCTTTCTTCGCTAGCTAGCTTGCTGGCTAGGTGTTTATTTGCTTAATTTCTTCGATTTCCCATGGCAGAGAAAGGTAACGAGGAAAAAGCAGTTGAGTATTATTTGGAGGATGAGGATGGTGACGAGGAAGTAGAAGCTTTGAACCGGGTTGAAAGTAGTAGTGGTGGTGAGGGGGGTGGTGGTGAAGATGATGGTGGGAAATATGGGACTTTCTCTTCTCAGCAATGGCCTCAAAGTTTCATGTACGTAATTTGATTTTGAATGATTAAGCAATGCTTATCTTATCCCGTACCTTTGTGAATAAATTAATAAATGGATCCAACTAGGCTGCATAGAAAAATCTTTCACTAGCATTATTGTTTGATTAGTTTATATATTGAAGCAGCTTTTCATGAGAAGATTAGTCCTGTCCAATTGTCGATTGCATAATTGTTCTTTAAGATTTATTTGGAAAATAATAGGACGGGGGGACAAGTTACAAGTCCAATAATATGATTTGCAGTTTTTTATAGTAATCTGGCCACCCGAAATCATTTATATGTCCTTCTTCCCTGCTCTGCATTAAATTCCCTCTATCGTAAGTTTGTTGATTGAAGTATATGACAACTAATGTACTGTTAACGGAAAAGGATAGTCTTGTCACAATATACAGGTTTTTTCTGTTCTACTCGGTTATTGTTGCTCCCTGGCTGCATTGGCAGCTAGAAGTGAGTGTTTAGATGGTGGTTGAGTAAGAAAGCTGGTGCCCGGGGCCAGACTTCTGAATGCATCCACTTTAATTAGTGCAGTCAGTAGTGTGTATTTTCTGCAAGTTACTCATGGCTGGTTACCGAAGTTCAGTATTGAGGAACTTATTTATAATTGCTCTGGCCTAGTCAAGAATTTAATTGAAGAACTTCAACAATGCTGGCCTTTTCTTTTGTTTAAAAACACAAATTCGGAGATGAGTTCTCCGTTAGAATGAAATGTGTTCAAGTAGAACTTCTTATAACAACCTTTCCTTTTGCATTTTATGGCAGAGAAACTATCTATCCTTACACAATCTCAGTGTCACCAAATTTTGGATTTCTTCGACGTGGACCAATTAACCAGATCAGTTCAAGTCATGAAAATTGTAGTCAAAGTTTTTCAGATGTGGATGCAAAGACTCCCTTTCTGTCTGATGTTGAAAATAATTATCAGAAAGAAGAGTCGGATAGGATCTCAATAGCGCGGTCATCGTTTTCAAAAGCTTCATTTCATACTGGAGAAGTACCTCTTCCTCACGGATGTAGCTTCACTCAAACTGTCTTCAATTGTAAGCCCCCTTTTCAATAAGTCCTATAATATGTGAACTTTAATTTTGTTTATTCTGTAGTGTTCTTTCGGTTGAAATTGAGAAATGACTTTTTTTTGGAACAGCATTTAATGTAATGGTTGGAGTTGGGGTTCTGTCTATGCCTTATACAGTGAAACAAGGAGGCTGGGCTAGTCTGGTATTACTTGTTGTTTTTGCACTTGTGTGTTGTTACACAGCCACTCTTATGAAACATTGTTTTGAGAGCAAGGAAGGCATCATAAGCTACCCTGATGTAGGAGAAGCTGCATTTGGGAAATACGGACGTCTAGCAATTTCAGTGAGTTTTCATGTACCTTAAGTGCACAATATTGTCTTCCTTGTTAACAAGTTTTATCAGGAATGGTGATATATATCTGGGAGGTTCAGCAAAATTAATATAATCATGGGCTATATCTGTTTTGTTTTGCTTTGCTTTAATTGTTTCATGCTTTTATGTTCTCTTCTAATATGCAATCTTGGGTCTTGGTGCAGATCATTTTATACACAGAATTATATGTAAGTGAAACATTGATCCTGATTTTACAGTCTCTTCTATTGTATAGTTTATGCTATTAGTTGTCAAGCAAATTAACTAGGCCTTTCTTGTCCACTTTTGCAGTCTTACTGTGTAGAATTTATCACTTTGGAAGGCGATAGTCTTACCAAGCTATTCCCTGGAACATCTTTGGATTCCGCCGGTTTTCATCTTGACTCTAAGCACTTGTTTGGAATCTTAGTTGCTCTTATTGTTCTACCAACTGTTTGCCTAAGGGATCTTCGTGTGATCTCATACCTTTCTGGTAATGCAATCTTATCCTGTCATGCGTCTGTCCCCCTTTTATTAAAATATGGAAGCAATGAAGCATCATTGCAATCTTCACATTTCACCTGACCTTTTGCTTTCATCTTTCTCTTGCAGCTTGTGGGGTTTTAGCAACAATTATGATTGTTCTTTGTATGATTTTGGTCGGTACTATCGATGGAGTTGGATTCCATGAAAATGGTCCATTGGTGAAGTGGAGTGGAATTCCATTTGCCGTTGGTGTGCATGGGTTCTGTTATTCAGCTCACTCTGTGTTTCCAAATATCTACCAATCAATGGCTGATAAAAGACAATTTACCAAGGCAGTAATAGCATGGTATAAAACTTTGTTCAACTATGGTTCACAAAGTCTCGGGTGCCTTTTCAATGCCTTCTTGTTGTTTTACAGCTTTGTATTGAGCTTTGTGATTTATGGAGGTGTTGCAACTCTGGGATTTCTCATGTTCGGTGAGCGTACATTGTCTCAGATAACCTTGAATATGCCAGCACACACCCTTACATCAAAAATTGCTTTGTGGACTACAGTAAGTACAAGATTTTAAATTCCTCCTCTGCTTACTGTAAGGTTTACTTGGTTACTGAAATGGGATTCCTTCTTTTTTTCACAGGTGACCAACCCGCTTACCAAATATCCTTTAGACAATTAATTTCTTGAATTCTGAAGAGCAGTAGATATGATTTTCTGCTACAGACAAATAAACGGTGATTCTAGAACACCTTATGATGGATTCTTTTGCTACGATACGATTGTTGGTTCTTGGCTTTAGTTGATTAATTGAACGATCCTTTTTACTTCCTTGACAATGTATAAATATGCACTGTTGATGAACCCGTTAGCCAGGAGTATAGAGGAGCTGCTGCCTATTAGAGTTGCAAATAGTTTGTGGTGCTACTTTCTTCTACGAACAGCGCTCGTCGCATCTTCTGTGTGCGTTGCCTTTTCTATTCCTTTCTTCGGTAAGTATTGAAAGCTGGCTTTCTTGGTTCCATTTCATATTCTTCACGGGGTGAAATTCATCTTGCAATTGTCTTGTATCTTAATCTCTGGAAACAAATATTCTGCTTCTGTGCACAGTTTATGATGAACCAGCTGGTTCTAATGCAAATGATTAGAATGATCTTGTGAAAAAATTTCCTCCGATTCCACTGGTAGTTAGATGCAATTCAATGGACGCGTATCTTTTTTCCATCAATTTAAATTTTACTGAACTCAAATGTCATAATGTTCTTCGTTACAGGTCTTGTAATGGCTTTGCTGGGTTCTGTCCTCTGTATATTTGTGGTACGTATAAACCTTTGAGCAAACGTATTATGCATTACAGAATAACCTTTTTCCCCTTGCAAGTTCAAAATGTTTTCAACTTGCATTCTTGTTTATAACAAACATTGTTAGAACATTTTGATCTTCGTTGACAATTTGGCCCGATAATCATCCGCACCATCGTTGTTATTTGAATATGAAAATTGACTTGGTTAATTTCTGAACATGAGCTGCATCTTTCCCACTTAGCATTTGCTTCCATGACCAAGCTTGTTGCCTCGCGCGATATTTACTTTATCTCTTTCTTGTTGATGGACTTCGATATCCATTTTTATCTTTCGCGTGGCTATATTCAGGCAGTAATATTACCAGCTTTATGCTTCCTAAAGATTATGGGGAAGAAAGCTTCAAGGACACAAGTAAGCAACTCTCAACTATTTATTTAACTTCAACTGGTTTTATGAATAGTATTTCTTGTCACGAAATTGTTATTAAAAGGAGTAATTACCCTATTCTCGTCTGTAAACAGGTTGTCTTGAGCTCAATGACTGCTGCACTGGGCATCATTTGTGCGATCGTAGGAACATACTCTTCATTATCAGACATCGTGAAGCAGTACTCATAGATACCAACAGCCAAACGTTTGATCAAGTAGCCGGTGATAAGCATCATTTCTTGCGATTATCTATTTCCATGACTACTTAACAAAAGGGCCTTGTAATTTTTATTGTTGAAGCTCATCATTTCTCGTACCTTTCCTTGGAGAAGCTATATTGAGCACATTTTTTTCAACATGAATTAGCTGAGGCAGCTAAACAGCAGCACTTAAGGAATTTTGATTCTTGGAGCGTTCTTGTTTCTTAATTATTTATTCATCATTTAATTTTGAGGCTGCTGGACTTTAAACAATTGTTATAAAATATGTTCTGCTTATCAAGTAAATCCAGAGATCCATGGAATCGAAACTGGTCTGGATTGGGTTGAGATTAATGTATATCTAGGTTTTTTTCTCTACAAAAATAATATCATTTTAAAAAAAGAAAAAAACTGCTTTTTCTTAAAAAAAATTGACTAAGCTGATCTAGAAGTTGACTTGTTCGGACAAATGAATTAAACTAAGTTCTTAGGGAGTATTCGGGACCATGGTTGTGGTTATGTTTTAAATTATTTTTTTATTATAAATATATTAAAAAAATATTTTTTTAAAAAAATATTTTTAATATCAGATCTAAAAATATTAATTTTAAAAAATAAACTAAAAAAAGAAAAAAGAAAAACAAATAAACTTTAATCTTCTTAATGGGTAGATATCAGTAGTCACTGGTGAACTTTGAAAGAGTTGTCTTCCTTGATGCGATTAGCGAAGCAAAGAACAATCTGGGCCTAAGTAAAGAATATTGATAGAAATCTATTTTGTTAAACATGCTTTTGGGCTACATGGATTGAGCTTTATGTCTTGATAGTTTTTGGATCTTGTGAATAAATTATTATTTTTTACCAGCCTATTTATCCATAGAATAGAAGCAAAATTTTCTTATTCCAATCCATTTATTCACAAAACACATAATGAAAAATAAATAAATATCATAAAAAAATTATTTGGCATTGTTTGTTTATGAATTAAGATATGTTTGATGGGTTTTAATTAGTTTAGTGGTTTGTTTAAATACTGGTTGATGAAGCAAGAATCAATAATGTCTTTAAAATGTGATGAAATTAAATTTTATGGGAATCCTTTTATATCTTAAATTGCTTTGATGTAATTATTACAATGATTTTAGACTGCTAATGGCATCAAAATGTGAAGTTGGATGAAGAAATTAAATTTCGAAGGCGTTTTTTAATATATATGTAAAAGAAATTTGATGCCATTTTTGGTAATGATTGAAGGCTGTTAATTGAATCTCTCTTGCTGTTCAATTTGCATGGTTTTTATGTGCTTTAGAATCATTATGTGATTCTATTGTAATAGAACGTAGAGAAGCTTGAAGCTTTAATCACTGCTGTTGAAGGTCACACGATCTCGCTATGTTGTTTTCTGTATAGTGGAAGGTCAATTAGAAAAAGAGAAAAAAAGCCCCAGAAGCTATGCAAAGGAAAGGAACCGACCCAGCTGGGACCCTGCCTCATTGTGTCCACTGTTCAGGGGAGCCAGTGCTGCTGATCTAGTTTTTCTTCACCTATGGAAAGGACAGACACCCCCCCCCAAAAAAAAAATTCATATGGTTTACTTTGCATCTGTTTCAATGCGCAAGAACCAGTCATGCTAGCTGTATATGCTTGGATAACCTGACCCGCATGGTGATATATGGTGTGTGAACCGCCTCAACTAACCTTTAGCTGTAGATTTAAAACTCAAAAACCACTATCTTTTATTAGGGGGTGAGCAGCTCTGCATTTCTGCAGAATTATATGGCGAAATGGGAGCTATTTTGTTTGAGAACCCTGCATGCATTGTTTTGCACAGAGCAAGACGGGGGTTATTGATGCAGGAAATTTTGGAGGAGCTGTTAGATAGGGAGCTGATGCCGCTGGATTGCAGGAGAATATTTTGGATTGCTTATCCTCCCAGTTCCCAGTTGATTGTCAAGAGAATTCTGATTTATAAATGGGCATTCGCCTTAGTGTGATGATCTTTTGATTTTAGTGCCGATGAGAAACTTGTGCGATGCATCAGAATGAATTAGATCCACTGATGTTACATCCATGCCTGTGCTTCCTAGCTCATAAGGCATCAACTTATGTAATTTTGTTCCTTTTAATAATTCCAAAGTATTACAATTCAAACAACAAACTTGAGTTGTTTGCGTATATTACCATAGAATGAGAATGTTTGTAATTCTTGTTGATAATGCTTTACTTTTTTTCACGTATTTTGATGTAGGCTAATCTATAATATTTCTGAATATTATGCTATGAATCTACTAGTACTTACTGGTAGATAATATAGAAAGCCTAATAAACTCGTACATAGGCAAATAAAACAGAATTAAGCTTTAAAAAAGAGCTTGCTCCTGTCAAACCAATAGTCTAACAAGAAAAGCTTGTAACTGTCGACCAAGTTCATTGAATGAAGCTTAAATTTTATCAGGAGATTTTATAGGCTTGATTATATAGGATTTTATTGGCTTGATCATATAGGGTTGGCTCTCTACAACCAATTAATTCCAAAAAACTCTCATGCTATGTTGGAAAATGCTATTTGAGTCAACTTCATCATTTTTATTCTATTTTTAGATTGTTAGTTTAATTTCAGATTTTATTTTATGATGTCTTTTTTATTTTACTTAGAATTCTGATTTTTTTACATTTTGAATGTTCGGTTTCTAATCTATTTAAAAGTTAAACCTTTCAAAAAGACCACACTGCAAAAAAAAAAAATCAGTAGTAAAGAGCGTGATTCAACCACTTCTATCTTTCATTGCGAGTGTTGTTTTTTATATTGTTTTCGTCTGCGAGCTGTTCCAGGTGTGAAATCCTGCTTAATTCGATCAATATTTGAGCAACAGTTGCCCAAGTTAACATTTAGGTCATCCTGTATTTCAGCATTTATTTTATGGGACATTACGAATTCAAAATCAAAACCCTCCAAAGACGAGTACGTAGTCCAGAAGGTCTGTGTAAAGCTTCCATTTTTTGCGTTGCATGTGGAAATCTTGGCCAGGAAAAGAGCACTCGAAGGAGAAGTTGGCTCACCATTCCTGAAGCTGGGAATCCTGCCGGTATAAATGGATGAAAGATGCCCTTTAGGAAGGTTCCACTAATGGCATGATGATCAAATGATAAGAAGATAAAGAAGAAAAAATCCAATGATGAAATTCGTCTGCTTCATCTCCAGAAAAGCATTGAATCGAAAAAAGGTGAAGAAAAAAAGCATTGAATTGTTCACGCATGTTTCGGATGCACCAGGATGAGGGTGATTTTGCCGCTTTCCCCTTTTCTTTTCTCTAGGGTTAGGTAGAGGTCACGACAAATGTCTGTGCTTGTTCTTATCCCTGTGATTCTTATTTAATTTTTTTTTAAATTGAATACAGGTGTGTAGTATTTTAATTAATCTTATAAATTATAAAATTAATAATTATATAAATCTTTAGTAATTAAGAGAATATTTAAATTTAATTTTATATTATATGATGTAATAAATTACTTTTCTATTTTTTCTTCAGTTGGATTCAAGATTTAATCTAGATCATGTTAATATAATACTTATTTTTTTATTAAAATAATATTATTTCAAAATCTTTAAAAAAATATCAAACTTTAAATTGATTCTATTCAATTTTTGTAATTTTAAACTTAAGTGAGGTTGATCTTGAACTGTGGTGTTTGAGAACCTCAAACCATGGTACTCGGGGCTTAAATCCTCCTTGCTCACGACCGGTTGGAAAAAGAAGAAGAAGATCCTTCCCTCTAGAGATAGGAAAATCATGATCAAAATAATGATTATTATTTTTAAGTAATGTTATTAGTTATAGTAGTTGATCAGCTTAACAATTCAATTCAAGATTTAGTCAAGATTATGTTAATAAAATATCTAACTTATTTACTAAAATAATGTTATTCCGAACTCTTTAAAAAATATATCAAAATTTGAATTAACTCCATCTAGTTTATAACCTTATACTCAAATGAAATAACCAGTGTTCAAGGTTTAAATCTTTCTTTATCTTTAATTGAATGAAAATGAAAGTATCTTCCCCTCTAGAGGTGGGAAAATCATCGTAGGATAGCTGATCAAAAGCTATGAAAGTTGGGTGTGGGTATTTTTTTTAAAAACAGAACGTCCTTGTTTTTCTTTTTGTTTCTTGTTATTGTAACCATGATTAGAGTTCTAAGGTGGTAGTTAACAGTGCTGCAATGCAACCTGGGCCAAGCCTGTACAGTTAACTAAGCCCGGTTTTGGTGCGAGAAGAAGAGAAAGGTTTACTTGATCCATTGATCATCTTATATGGGTGAGCTCTTAATCAAGCCTTAATCTCCCCCGTGGAAAACTTTTTATATTAAGTTTTCTTGGGATTTTATCTTTTACTTGTAGCATCTCCAGAGGAGGACCAGATCCTTTTTTAATGCCAATAAAGTCAATGATTGATTCAAAGGATAAAAAAAGCAAAAACGTCACATGCATGGTTTGACATTTCGACTACTTCTCATGGAGCTCAGGCTGTCATTTTCTTAAACCAGAAAATTAAGCAAAATACTTTGTTTATCAAGGATTAATTAGAACCTGATTGGTTAATCTAAACCAACTTCAATGGAATTCAGCCTGTCTTTTTTTTTTCTAAATCCAAAAGATTAGGTACAATTATAGGTTCATTTACAGCCTAATTGGTTGCTCAAAAACAATATTGAAGGATGCTTTCTGGTCCTATAATATAGATCAATGATTGCCAGCTGCATGCCCCCGGAAAAGTCTAGCCTTGCACGATCAATTTGTTCAAAGCAAGAGGCGTCAAGGTATGATCCTCGTGCATGGGCTGTTGAACTTGTTGCCACCTTTTCTTGCCAAGTCAAGAACGTGGTCTTGGTTGCGACCATTTCCTCTTTTGAGATGGGCTGGGCTAAGGGCTTGTCTCTGCCTGCCGACAACTTACAAGACCAAGTACTGCTAGCTAGACAACAGCACTGAAGGCTGCAACCAAGTCATGTTCTCTAGTCACGAGGTTATATATTTTTGTTCTCTTCCAGCTTGAGGCTGGAGCAATGGCTACTGTGGTGGCAGCCTCTATTTTTAGGTTGTGTCTGCCTCTGTGAAGACCTTCTATCTCACTATTATAACAATAGCTCAAATTATTCAGTGTTTTATCGCGAACTGTATAATACAATTCATGATAAAACACTAAGCTGTATTCTTTTTTTTTTAGCTATTTTATTTCTTTTTTTGGCTTTTTTTAATAAATATTTTTTTGTTTAATTTTTTATTAATATTATTTTTTTTATATTTAATTATCAAACTTTAATGACATGGGCTTTGGATTTAACGGGTTAACCTATATTTTTTATTTTTTATCAATTTTTTTTATTTAATTTAGTTGATTAATATTAATTTTTTTTATATTTGATCATTAAACTTTCATAATACAGATTCGAGGTTTGACGGGTTAACTCGGGTAGTTCTTAGTTGGTTTTTTCTATTCAGTTATCAAACTTTCATAACACGAATTCCAGATTTGATGGATTAACCTGATTTAAAGGGTAATTCTTGGTTAATTAGTAAAGTTTTTTTTATTTAGTTATCAAATTTTTATGACACGAATTCCAGATTTAACAGGTTAACCTGGTTTGAAGGGTTAACTCAGTTAATTCAGATTTTTTTTATTTTTCTTCATGTAAGCCTTTTTTCTTTTAAATTAATTATTTTTTTGGTAGTTTTTTTTTTGCTTCTTGGTTTTTTATTTTTAATTAGATTTTTTAAATCTAATTTGTTAATATTAATTTTTTTTCTATTTAGTTATCAAACTTTCATAATACTAATTTCAAGTTTGACTAGTTAAACTCAGTTAATTCAATTTTTTTCTTCATTATTTTTTTTTCATGTAAGTTTTTTTCCCTTGTTTTTTTTNTTTTTCTATTCAGTTATCAAACTTTCATAACACGAATTCCAGATTTGATGGATTAACCTGATTTAAAGGGTAATTCTTGGTTAATTAGTAAAGTTTTTTTTATTTAGTTATCAAATTTTTATGACACGAATTCCAGATTTAACAGGTTAACCTGGTTTGAAGGGTTAACTTAGTTAATTCAGATTTTTTTTATTTTTCTTCATGTAAGCCTTTTTTCTTTTAAATTAATTATTTTTTTGGTAGTTTTTTTTTTGCTTCTTGGTTTTTTATTTTTAATTAGATTTTTTAAATCTAATTTGTTAATATTAATTTTTTTTCTATTTAGTTATCAAACTTTCATAATACTAATTTCAAGTTTGACTAGTTAAACTCAGTTAATTCAATTTTTTTCTTCATTATTTTTTTTTCATGTAAGTTTTTTTCCCTTGTTTTTTTTAATTAATCTTTTTCTGATTTAATTTAGTTCATTAATATTATTTTTTTTCTATTTAGTTATCACAATGTTATGACACGAATATCGGTTTTGACGGGTTAACCTGATTCAATGGGTTAACTCAGTTGATTTAGATTTTTTTTTTCTCTGTTAGTTTTTTCCTTTCAATTTTATCTTTTAATATTATAATTAACTCTAGGGAAAAGGCTAGGAAATTTTATTTTTATTTTTTTAATGAATATTTTTTTATTTAATTTAGTTTGTTAATATTAAATTTTTTTATTTAGTTATTAAACTTTCATGACACAGATTCCAGATTTGATATGTTAATCCAGATTTGTTTTTCTAGTTCTTCTTTTTAATTAATTTTTTCACTTAACTTAGTTTGTTAATGTTAATTTTTTTTATTTAGTTATCAAACTTTTATAACACAAATTCTGGGTTTGACGGGTTAACCCAACTAATTTTGGGTCAACCTAATTTTTTTTTATCTATTCAATTATTAAACTTTTATGACATGAATATCAAGTGTGAGTGATTAACTTGATTTGAAAGGTTAACCCAATTAACTTAATTTTTTTTCTATTTCTTCATTCATTTTTTTTCTTCATGTAGACCTCTTTTTTTGTTTTTTTAAATTAATATTTTCTTGTTTAATATTTTTTTCCTTTTTTCTTTTTTATTTTAAATTATTTTTTAATTTATTTTGTCAATATTAAATTTTTTAATTTATTTATCAAACTTTTATGACATGAATCTCAGATTAGATGGATTCACCTAGTTTAACGGATCAACCCAATTAATTTAAATTTTTTTCCTTAGTTTTTTTCTTCTTGTAGTTTTTTTCCTTTGTTTTTTTTTATTTAATCCTTTTTTTTTAGTTTATCAATGTTAATTTTTTTATTTAGTTATCATACTCTCATGACACAAATCTCAGGTTTGACGGGTTAACCTAATTTGATAGGCTAACCTAAATGATTCAGATTTTTTTCTTTCTTTATTAGTTTTTTTCTTCTAATTTTTTCTTTAAATATTGTAATTAACTATAGCTAAAAGACATCACTATTTTTACTTTTAATTTCATGACATGAATCTTAGGTTTGACAGGTGAACCTCGTTTGATGGGTTAAACTAATTGATTAATTTTTTTTTTAATATTTTTTTTTAATTTCATCTTTTAATATTGATTTGATTATGAATTAAACTTTATGGTTTATTTTGTTTAATATTCATTAGATTATTATGATCTCGTAAGGGGATTTTATTGTAGCCCTGCTTATAAAGCACTATTCATTAGAATAATGCTTTGCTTTATTGTTCTTTCTTTTCAATTATTTTTTTTTTGTTTTATTCTGTAATATTAATTTTTTTATTTTTAATTATCACACTTTTATAACAAGATCTTGCAACCAAACTCATATCTAAAACTCCGAGTTTGATGTTACAACTAAACTCACTTAAACTTAAATAATACAAGTTTAATATTATAATTATTAATATTATAAATATAACTTTTAGGTCAGGAGTAGTAGATAAATTCAATGCTCTTGGGTATAGTTTTGTAAAAAAAAATCTAACACTTTTAAATTTTAACTTTTTTTGATATTTTTCATATAAAAAAAGTTGACTTGTAGTATAGTGCGGGCCATGTTTCTAGTTTTGATTAAATAACGTGTGTTGTTTATAAGAGTTAGCATGCTTTGATAATGTTTTTACTATGAGCATTGTTAAAAAATAAAACTTCCTTTCTTAGGTTAAAAATATTTTATTCAATGCTCAAGTTTGGATATGAATGAATATAAAACTTAGCCAAACAGATCAACTTAACAACTTGCTAATTTAGTCTTTATCTTAGTTAGTATGAATTGATCTTGTTGAATCAATTAAAATTTATTTTTTTTTATTATCAAGTAAGTTAAAATTTAATTTGATTTAAATAAAAACATATTAAAAAGATGTGATTTTAATGTATTTAAAAATATTATAATAAAATAATTTTAAATAAATTACAATCCACATGTAAGATAACTTAAACTCATAATCCTAGTATTGAACAAAGTTTAATAACTTTGACAACGTATGTACCAAAGAAAGATATGACATATAAAAACTGATAGAAAATATCACGATAATAAGAAAAAGAATTCATTTGGGTTAAGTGGTTGGGTTTGTATTTACTATTAAAGAATAATTCTTAATAGTATAAAAACAAACTTTTACTGTTGCTGTTTTTGTTAAAAAAAAATTAGCAGTGGCACACCATCAAACACAAATATGACAATTAGCAAAAGGCATTCAAGAAAGAAGGATTCGCCCAGCAAAGTGCACTGAAAACCAAAGTTCTACAACAGGCACTTTTCAATCTTTATACATGTTTAATAGCCTTAAAACTAACAATATGATTGGATGACTTCTTTTTTTTTTGTGTTTACTGTTTAAATTTTATCGATGTTTAAAAAAATATTAAATTTTATTAGAAAATAATATAAATTATATCTTAAAATTTTATTTAATAGTTTAAACTATTGGCTTAAAATAATTTTTTAACATTATCTTAAACGACCACAAGTTCGAATCTCACAATCTTTATTTATTTAATAAAAATTAAGCAAAAAATAAAATGAGTTTATACGAGTTTTAAACCTAAAGAATTTTTACTTGAAGAAATATGTTAAAAAATAATATAAATTATATTTTGTGAAATCACCTAACAACTTAAATAATTAAATTCAAATAATTCTTTAACATATTTTTAATTTGGAATTGCTCAATTGAGGCGTGCAATGCAAGATTTTGATAGATTGTAGCTTTTAAACAAAAGAGATTAAATAAAAATTAATTCAACATTTATGTTTTATTTTTTTTAAAACAATTTCTTAATTAAATTGAGGATAATTGTACACAAATATAAATTTTTAGTGTAAAAATTCCCCGTATGGATATAAAAAAGATTAATAACTTTTAGTTGTTGGTATAGAAAAGGGCCATTTTACCTAATATCATTTTTGCACTTTATTTTTTAATAAAGGAGATTCAAAGTAAAATAATTTTACTAATCATTATATTACTCAAGATTTTTTTTAATATCCTAATTAACTAAATTAAAAAAAATGAAATAATATTATCTAAATGCAATGTAGCTTCTTTAAACTAGTGTCTACATAATGACAGATGGTGTAATTGCAAAAATAAAATAAAATAAAATAAAATAATGGAGAGTGAAACCATAAAAAAAAATTCTAAAAATGATCTCAAATTACATAAATTAAAAGAATGAGGAAAAAATTTAACAAATAAAAAGAATCACAACATGATGAAATTAAAACAAAATTCCAATTTCATAAATTATTTATATTAACCAAAAAACCAAGGACTAAACCAAATGGAAATAGATTACATAAGATGTCCTTAGACTCCGGGTATAAAAAATTAAACTTCAAGGTTAAGTATGTATGTTTACTTTGCTTATCAAACAAAAAAGCCAAAAAAACCCTCATTTCAAGATAAATTACTTGTTTTTTGTAACTGCAAAGTTGTTATTCTATTCTACACCTTTTCATATAAAAATACAAATAGAACCCTACATGTAACCTAACAAGTTTTCATCTTCAAGGGTATTGATGTTATTTCACTGTGCATTCGAAAAATAAATACCCATATTATTTTCAATCAATTAAAAAAATATTATAATTGTCTCATGTCAAACATAACAGTGCCCTTAACCATCAAAAACTTTTTTTTAATAAAATAGTTAAAATATTGTTTTATGTCTACAGTGCAATGTAATTAGGAGAACAATGTTTTCACCTTACTTTTTCAAAAATTTTAATTTTAATTTGTAGTATTGTCATGTCTTGCTTCTTGCAGCATGAGAAACATAGTAAGAGCATTGCAAGGTTATTTTGTATGATGATATAGAAAAAAACTTAGACATGACACTTCCTATTTGTATTAATTTCAAACCTTGTTCTAGTTTTTTTCCTTCCCCATGTAGATTGGAAAGTTAATGGCAGCCTGATAATAAACACAAATTGCTAGCTTAACATACCTCATGTCTCATATCTCATATAAAATTTTGATTTAAATCTGTTTGAATATATATTTATAATTTAAAATATAATTCATATGTATCCCCTAAATGGTTATTAAATCTTTTTTTCATCAAATATAATTATAATTTAAAATATTTTTGATATATTTTTCCCCACTTCTTTCTCTTTCTCTTTGATATAACTCTCGAGTCATGACCCATTAAATTATATTGTTTTTAAAATATTTTTAGTATTATGTTATTTTTCGGATTTCTTTTCTTACCATGGATAATTTTTATTTTTTTAAAAAAAACTCAGATTTCCTACCAAAGTTAATCTCTATCTATATGCAAGTTCTTTGAAATGATTAAGCCGTTCAAAACCATCTAGTTCTAGTATTTCTGATGAGACTGAAGAAGTTTTTTTTTTTTTAGGCCCCGATGAATCCTGTCCACTGCTAACAAAAATATCAATAATGGCAGAACAGTACGGTGGTACAACTTGAAAAGATTATAGATGTCTGATATTTCATGTCCGCTTGTCCGCCATGGGCTAAAAATAGTGAAGGACACTTGAGCAAGATACAAAAAAATTATATTTCAGAAAGCGCATGCACACACTGAAGTGGTGAGAGAGAGCGCATCTGTTAATTGTGATCTGCCCTTAATGTGGAAGAGAGAGGAGTAGAAAGCTAGTGGATATGTTCAGTCTCCTCAGATCCTTCACAGAGAGATGAACAATAAACCTTTTTCTCATGGATTCAATGAACCCTAGAATGTGAAAAAAAAGACAAGGAAATTACGTTAAAGAAAAGACAAGCCCTAATAAATCCCAAAAGCTAATCGTATATTGCAAGTGGGAACCAAGCTCTGCTAGCAAACAACAACCCATGCATCGCTGTGCCGCATTATCTGGGCAATTCAGCCTGAGAAAGTATAGTACATCTATCTCTTAGCCCAGCCAGCCTAGCAATCAAAATCATCCAGGTTTCATTAATCATTAAACTGCAAGAAAATTGAGCTACTTCTAAGCAGTAAGTAGTCGTAAAGTATTTTGCGTAATCTTATATGAACAGTTAATGCTGTTTTATTTGATTCTCCTCGCTAATCATCACCAGGACGAGCTTAATCCACTACGAAAATATTAATTACTTTTGGGTATGCCTTAGAAAATTAACTTGAACCATTAACTTTTGACTAAGGTCGTGCTAACCACTAATTTTTTCTATAGACATTGACCACTTGAAATTCCAATATATCACGCTTTTTCACACCACCTCTAGCTAGATGGCGTTTAGTTTCAGTGTTAGGCCTTCGTTGCTTGCTAGCTAGCTAGTGTTGGCTTGGACCCTTTCTTGTGATGTACTTTGCTTGTTTCTATGTATATTTTTTGCTTGTTTATAAGATTATATAAGTTGGGTCCCGTGACATTGTTTCTTGCACCACTCCTAGCTTGGATCTTCTGCTACAATTCTCAGCACCAAACTTGTAAAAGACTTTACTCAAAACCAAAACACACTTGAAAGTTCACTAATTGGCACTGGTAGAGATAAAGCTAGGAAAGCAAATTGTTATTAATATGAACATTTCAACATTAAACTAGAAGTCCCCACAAAACTCCTGCGAGTTGCAATCCCTTTTCAATATTAAACTACAGAGAAAAAGGTTAATTACACAGAGAAAGATTAACCACGTGATTGATTACTATGGTACAATATGGGAGAAACATACCCTAAATAATAGTAGTAGCAAACTGAGCCAAAGAGATCTTACTCAAATTACATTGCAAGGCTTCTCAGGAGTACATCCATGAGTTATAAGCTTCATACCATAATTTTGATGGCATTTTCTCTGAAATATCCTCTAACATCTGAGGCATGAAAACATCATCAAAAGACTCAAATGGGGCATCTTGTCTTTCAGGCTGCTCTTGACTAGGATCCTCTATGGGAACTTCTTGTGCATGACCACCATCAACAACAACAGTCTTAGAAGCATTCGGAACCGTTTGATAATTCCCACCGACATCACGGTCATGCCCATCACTGTCCACGAACTTACTAGGGTCTGGCAATTCAGAATCTTGACCAGTGAGTTCTTGAACCAGAGCCCTAAATTCAGATGCACTAGCCTTGAACATCATGGGGTTGGATATGTAAACTACTTTCATAGGCTTTTTCTTGGTTCCGGCGATTCTGTGTGCTTTTTTTTCTTGCACACCACCACCTACCGAGTGTCTATGATTGTTATCCATGATTGTAGAGATCGATGGATGAGCTTTGAAATCACAAGATTGGCACTATATTTACATACAAAGATAATTGTGGACAACCCAAGGACGAATTCTTTGAGGCTGCAGAGGAGGTTTCTGAGAAAGAAAAAGGTAAGATAGATAAGAGAGAAATTTGGAAGCTTGAAAAGGGGGACGTTTGGATGGTACAAAATAATGCAATGAAGAAAGTTCGGGCGAGACATGCTAGTCTCAGTCGCGCCCAAAGCACGACTAGAAATTGCCTCCTCCAGAATATAGAATTTTGTTGTCAAGCATAGATGACTCATGTCGTGTTAATTTGACGTTGCCGTTACATGGTGTTTTTTTAATTTTTAAGTTATTTTTTTATATGTATTTTTAGATTATTTTGATATATTAATTAATATTAAAAAAAATTATTTTAATATATATCTAAATAAAAAGCACTTCAATAAATAACTTTTACTATAATCTCAATCTGAAGTAGTTCTTAAATAGTCCTTAATATTTTCTTATATGGTCTTGTGAGTTTTCAATTTAATGTATATTTTTAATTGAGTTATTTTTATTTTTATACAATAAATAATTTCTCAATTTATTATTCTGTTCACTTTTTTATTTGAATTAATTAAATTAGTTATGTACATGACTTAATATTATACTATAGATAATCTTAAGCAGCCCTGTAAGAAAAGAGAAGATAATTTGTTCTGAGAAATTCACAAAGAACCAAACCTCTCTCCCTCTTTGAAACCCTCCTCTCTTGTGATGCCCTCCTTCATCGAGATTATCATTTTAGATATAATATTATATGCATGATAGATTATGTTTATTAGGATGAAAATATGAAAGAAATTAATAGAATGAGAGATTAGAAAATCAATCATTTTATTATGATAAAACTAGCTCAATTAAGGATATAAAAATTATTTATATTGAAAACTCATAATATTTCATCATACAAGAACATCTACATGATTGTTATTTAAAAAAAAATGCATAGGAAGAAAATAGTAGATATAATTTGAAGGAAATGATTCTCTCATTAGATGATGAAAATAGCATATTGTTATCAAATGATTTTATAAAAAAATTATACATGTTTTAAATAATATAATTTTAATACATATTGTTATCAAATGATTTTATAAAAAAATTATACATGCCTCATGATATATTTTTAGATGAACTTGACGAGAAAAAAAAACTAAATAACTTTATCTTTAAAAAGACTATTAAAATTACTTTATCAGTCTGATTTTCCATTTTATTTTGTTTTATTTTTTGTTCCAATTATGAACAAATCCATATCATTACACTCACCCTAACGTAGATTGTGTGATTAGATTAGGAAGATTGCAGTAACCGTGTTCAGCACGCGCCTAGGATTCACGTGAAAGCAATAGGGCCCAGGAGAGCTTGGAGTGATCGGTGTGTCGATAATTCTACGACGTGGCATTCATCTAAAGGCTGTTTGGATGTCTCCGACGTCGTCGCATCGTCATGTGATGACATCATGGCCGTACAGTAGTGGAAATCATGGAGCTCAATGGGTGGCTTTGATGAGGCTCGGCTGCGTGAATGATCTGGTGTTGATTACCATCGTCATAATTCATTAAACCCTCCACTGAATGTCCCTAGAAATTCCACGTCATATCATTGTATGTTTAAAAGAATCCAGAGCCTTTGCTCTCTTACAGTGATATAAAAACATGTTGCTTCCCCATGTTTCTTTTTCAAAGACATGTAGTCTGTAACAACATGAGTTTTGTGTCCCTGAAATATTTACGATTTTTTTAAAAAAAAACCGGTCATTTAGAAGAAATTTTTCCCTTCTTTGAAATAAAATAAAATTGATAAATATAGTGTGTGTGTGTATATATATAATAATTCACGTGTTATCATATCATATTTTTTCCTTCTTTTTTTTTGAAAAAATTAAGATAACCTTTCTTTAGTCAAAGAGTTACAATAATTTTTATTTTTAATACATTTTATATTAAAAAACATTATGTTCATGTAGTTTTAGAATTTTAATAAATTAATATAAAAAAATCATTTTAATATATTTATATAAAAAAAATAAAGCACACAACCACACACACTCCTGGTGTGATCTAGCGTTATCAATTTGACAACATTTCTACGGTGCAGAAATTTCTTTTGTTTTGTCAAAAAAATATTTTTGTTGAGAATAATATTATAGAGTTTTGTTTGGTGTGGGATACCGCATGCAAGAGAAACTCGAGCTGGGGCATTACTGCTCGCACGTGTTTTGACTTTCCTTGATTTTAATGAAGGAATCAAGGGCTCAACGGTACACGTAATAATATATGATATAAAGCATGGTCCATTAAGTAAAATGACATGTACTGTGAACACTACCTCTCCCTGTTCATTGATGCTCTAAATTCAACATGTAATCAACTAGTTTAACAGTCCATCATCAGCCAAATTATTCAACATCGTCTTAGTACTATGTGGTTTGATTTGTTTTATCAACACTTATATAATATTTAATTTATGTTTTAAATGTAAAGTATGCATGGTCTACTATTCATTCCTCGGATGATGTGGTTTGCTCGTTACTTAATCTCAACTGCATTCAACAATGGTAAATATAGTTGTTATATACTATCCAAAAAGTAATCTAGGTTATCTGGCCATATAATTCTTTTTTTTTTGTCATTAGATTGTCTCGTTTAGTAGAATTAGTTGATGATTTGGGTTAACTTGAATTTATCTTGATATTTTTCTTTTTAATATTGACTTGACTAAATTTAGCTACATCAATTAAATTACTAAAATTTGAATAAAATCTAATAAGTTTTACAAGTTAATTACTCATATGATTTAATTAAAAACTTGTAAGACAAATTAAAAAAATAAATATAACAAATAAACCAGAGACAAGATATTTTAGAGGATAGGCTTCAGTGCCATCAATGAAGCCAACTAAGTCATGCTCTCGAAGAAGATTAAGGAATTGTATTTTCCAAGCCTAATAACTATAAGGGTCATCTAGCTTAATGAGAATAGTGGTTGTAGATGGTGGAAGAATAGAGGCAAGAGTAAGAGTGTAATTGGTGTTGACCATATGGATAATACGAAAGTAGGAGAAAGAATTGTGTATGAAAGCACCAGCTTGCAATCAGTCTGATATCATGTAAAACAAATAAAAAGAATAAATACACAATATATCTTTGTTATGGCTAAGACAATTAAGCCATATAGTTTTCATTATACTTATAGTTGTATAATAAAACTGTAATACGTAAATTAATCTAAGCATAATAAAAAAATAAACAAACATACAGAAATCATTTTAAATAGCATGGTTATTTTGAATTGACAGCAGAATAGATATGATAAATAATTGATGCAACATAAATAATTGATGTAGATACTCCTGGATTTTCTACTGAAAATTCTGATAATCGAACAAATCCGAGCTCAAATAAAACCCCAAGTTCATATAGGATTAATGGATGAACAATATATATAATCCTTCATGATGTGTATTTCTTTTTTTGTACCTAGAAATCAAATATATAATTCTTTTGTTGGTAACTTGAAGGAGTAAAAACATGATTATTGTTTTCTAATTTGTTGTAAACAATATTTGATTTAACAACTATACTTGCAATTATCTCTAATATTTTAAGGTGTTATCCATATTTGTAAATAAAAATAAAAAGTGGCCACTTTATATCTTAAATTCTAGGTCTACAAGTGTCATGGTCCTCTTCAACCTTTTAATCTTCATGGAAATTCACTTCAGACACTGAATGTCATTAGACTTGAACCAAAAAACTAGAGAAAGAAAAAAACACAACTAATCACATGAATAAGATTAGGAGATTTCAAAACATGTATTTTTTTTTTTAACATGAGTGTTTAGCTAGCATGTATTTTAATTATTTTTATGAATTTTAGAATTAATAATTATATAAATTTTTAATAATTTTAAAATTTATAAAACTCTAACAGATAACCTTTATACACACACATTAATTTTTTTTTTTATTAACGTGGGTGTTCGGGTCAGTTTTCGCGCACCACGACTAATTCCACAAGTCCTGAAATTAACAACTATATAAGTCTCGAGTGACCATCATATAAGACACAGGTTAATTTTTTTTTTTTTAGATTAACATGGGTGTCCGGGCCAGCTTTCGCGCACTACGACTAATCTCACGGGCGCTGAAGTTAACGACCATGTAAGCCTCCAGTGGCCATCATATAAGCAACCAAGGACTCGAACCTGAGACCACAAAGAGAGCAAACCTCTTAATTCCAAATCTTTACCACTTGGCCACCAACTAGATGGTTAGACACAGGTTAATTTTAATTTTACGAGTGTGGGAGAGATGAGCAACAAGCGGCTTATTAGTGGAGGCTAGCAAGGCACTCCGACTCCACTGAAAAAGATCTCACCTGCCCCTCCATGGAAGTAATGAATTCGTACAGAGGGGAAGGGTGAGGCTATAGTGGAGGGCACCTCCATATATCCATGAATATTTATGGCAATGAACGAAGGGTACGGCTCTGTTGCCTTCCATAGGCCAAACAAGACATTGATTGAATTGACTATAAAATTTTGTTAGCATTAGGAACTGGCCCCTGTTGAATCACAGTGACCATAACCTCCACATGATAAATTTAAATGAATTCTTTTCTTCTTTTCGAGAATTATTATCGATCTAATTAATAGGTATGAGGCAAAAACGACTGTACAACAAATATAAAGTTCACTGTGTACTTATTGAAAGAAAGAGAGAAAGAATTCACTTCATGACAGACTCATTTATTGACAGCCCTCAATCATAGCAAATGTCCTCGTGTACTGGATGGATGAGATTAAGTCTAGGAAAATACCACTAGAAAACTTAAAAATACCAACAAAATACTTCAAAAAAAACTATCCCTTCTGGGCTTTCTGCTTTGCCTGCAATTCTGTCATCAGTTGGGATACCAATATAATTTTTTACTGGTGATTTTAATGGAGTTTACAATCTTTATTTTACGTACGTGAACGCATCTCTAAAAAATCATAACATGTTTAAACAGTACAGACGATAATGTATGGAAATTAAATTGCAAGACGAAAGGAATGCAGCCACAGCATAGCTGATATGAGGAAGCCCAGGAAGGAACTTGTCGGAATACACATATATAATATATGGAAATATTCAATCTACAGAAAAATTCCTACTCACATCGACATCGTGCTCATCAGTTTCCTTCTCCTCCGAGGACTTAAGAGACGACTTGTCTATTCCCTTGGCTCCGGTGTGCTCTTCCAACCTAAAATTTGCTTGAGATCATAATGATGGGTGATGCTTGTTAATAGTATTTTTTATTTAAAATACTTGAAAATAATAAAAAAAAATACTAAAAAACATATCAATTCCGAAGTTCTTTCTAAAAACAAATAAAAACAGAAGTAATTAACCTCTCTTCCGAACATATAATGACTTCAAGTGCAAAACCCGTTTAATTTCAACATGCGAATCAATAAATTAGACAGATTTTATGCACAGAAAATGACTATAAAACAGCAATACTGAAGAAAAACCTTTTTTTATATCGTGAAAAACATGCATTAGCACATTAACATTTACACAGAGATTGATTTATTAAAACAAGCAGCATGCTTGATTAACAAGATGAACCGTTGGGGCAAAGAAAAGAATCAGATATCTTTTTAGCTCCACTGCAAGAGGCAGCTTGACCTATTAATCTATTCAATAAACATGACAGCAGTCGTTGTCTTTCGAGTTCCTGCTTTTCCAGCACACCAATTAAAGGGAATTGCGGGATAAGAACTCAATTCTAAAATAGAAGTTACAATATCATATTTAACAAATTAAATTCATTCTTTTAAGTCCTAAACAAACTATAAAGTAAATACAATAAAATTATTGTTATATAACAAGTAAAGCACTTAAATATACATGTAAATTACAAATTCAACACATAAATTTTGAATAAATTAACTTAAAATATAAAAAGATGTTAAAACAAAAATGGATGAGTTTTTTAATTCGATGGAGTGAAGTTTTACAAGAAATAGATAAAAAAAGAAAGGTTGAAATGGTTGGTGGGTTGGGTGGATGGATTTTAAATGAGGGGCTATAAAAAGTCAAAAAAAATCTAGGGCTAGAGTTTTAATTGGATTGAAGAAGAACAACAAGAAAAAGAGAAAATCATGGAGTTTTAATTCCTTTTCAAATCACAAGTGAAAATTTAATTGGTAATTTGACACGTTATAAATATTAATTATTTTTTTATTCTATTATTGTTTATGTCAGAAATTATTAATGGAAGTTTAATGTCACGGTTTTCATCGATAAATAGTTGGAAATATTTTTTATCTGTAATTTTAATTTTATTTTTAATTTTCTAGCAGTGGAAAGTCTAGAATTATCAAACAATGTTCTTGAAAAAACAAAAGTTATCATAAATTTCATGTATGATTGTTAAAACAAACTAAAATTCTTTCAGAACATTCCACAAACTCCATTCCCAATAAGAGTTCGTCGGCTCAAATGAGCCCTTGCATTCACATAAAAACCACGGTGACTGAAATATTTTCTACAAATGACCTCCATTAATCAAGTGAGAGAGACTATAAAAGAGAACGAAGTCTGTCATGAGTGGTTAAATATTTCACTCGATTATCCGATAACACAATGACATCAGTATTGAAGTTGAACACTCTTATTCAAATGAATATTTCTTTTCTTTTCTTTTTCAATGGATTACAACATCTTGACCTACACAGCTAGACGTACGGTAGCTTTTCATTTCTAAATTTCAAACCGATTTAATTAAACACAGCATCCCATCTTGAACGTACGTAGTGGCATATCTGAAATTCAGAAAAATATATAAATCAATCTCTAAACAGCCCTGAAAATCATAGCATGCGAGCTAGTACATGACTATATAAATATACGGGCAGTTGAATCCAATCACACAATCCATTCCAGCTCATCTGACTCGTGTATCCACAGAAATGAACGGCAGCCTACTAGAGCTGCCCTAAATCCATCCCAAGCAAGGATATTTGTGAGCGGCAGCCTAGTAGATTTGCCCTAAACCGGTCCCAAGGAGAGTGCATCCTATAGGCTTTGGACATATTTGTTTTGTAATAGAAGTCTTGCCCCCGTCTAAAAGCCAAACCCTGCTTTCTTCCAAGGCAACTTGGCCCCTCTCGAAGACGAGTACTCAATTAATAAATGCTCGGGTCCCTATCCTCTTGCAACTCGACTATTAAAACGGTGCATTTGGGATGATAGTGCATGTCCAATTCAATTTACTGACAATGTGAAACCCGCATTCCTAAAAAATTAAAAACAAGCAAAAGCTTCATGTTTTTGCCGCGTTCGTTTTTTTTAGAACACGTGTTTTTAAATAAATTTTTAATTTAATTTTTTAAAATGATGTTAAAATGATGTTTTTTTAAAAATTAATTTTTTATCATTTTTAAATCATTTTACCATTAAAAATATTTTTAAAAAATATTTTTTTAAAAAAAAAAAACACTTTATGCAACTACCACGCTTTCACTTTCAAGCACTTACTAATTATAAATGTTTCAGGGTACGGTTCAATTGTATTTTTTAAGATTCTTGTTTTTTAAAAAAATTAATTAATATTTTTAATATTATTTTAATATGCTAATATTAAAAATATAAAACAATATTTTTTTAATATTTTAAAATAAAATATAATTTAAAAGGTATCTTTTAATATAATTCTGAACACATCAAATCACGCAACTACCACCACCCTTGTCCAAACCTATTTTAATGCTCTAGGCTATATAGAAAGCATGGTGATCTTCATTGGCACTGCATATTTCTATGCTATCATAGGAGTATTTTTCCAATGTATACCCACATGACCTACTAAATGAAGAATTATGTCCACGATGAATTTATCCATGCATGAACCTACATTACTAGCACAGAACATTGCTGATAGGAAAACCCATTGGTAATAAAGCTTGTTTAAGCATGAATGTTGGACTCGATTAACAATCGAGAGGATTAGATTTTTCTAGGCAGATCGCACCTCTCTAAATCCCAGGCATGGCATCAAATTAAGATCAATGGGCCATTCATCTTCGTTTGGGTGGACATAAGAGGGCTTCAAGGGTATTGAGAATAACTGGCTGGGCTTTGTTGAGGTCTGAAGAGGCTTGATCTTACAAACCATTCTGGAGCAGTGAGGCTCCATGCCATTGACCTCATGGTCTAGCTGGGTTTACCTTGCTCAGCTCTTACTCTGCTAACCAAATTTGTAAAGGCCTCATGGTTGCCTCCCTTGTTACTGTGCTGCAAGGTCTAGAATAGTGAATATTCATTACAACCTCTGCAGGCAAACAGCATCACTCTTTGCAGATTTCAACTGAAAGTCTGAGACTGAAGACAAACAGTGAACTGAGTTTTATAATAATAGAAAGGAAGGCACAAAGTTCCTTGACTTGTGCTTATTTCTCCTTGGATGGATTTGCCTGTGATATTTTTTAAAATAATATTTACTCTCTTGTTTTTTGTTAAATATTTTTTTTTTGTGGGATTGAACTTCTTATCTCATAAATAAATAAATACTCTAATCTCCACGTCTTAGAATCCAAATTGAGATATTCAAAGACATTTTCAGATCAAATCTCGTTTGTGTCGGAGAGAAGAAGGTATTGGGTCAATAGTACGTTAATTGAAATTAAATTTCTCCTTCAACGATGTTTGTAAAAAATTAATAAATTCTTTTAAACATCAATCTTAAGATTTGAACCCAGAAAATCAAGAAAAGGAAGCAAAATTGTGTTTGTTTTTCCCTTTAAAAATACTTTTAAAAATTATTAACTTATTTAAAATTATTTTTTATGATTTTAAATTATTTTAATATGTTGATGTTAAAAATAAATTTAAATAAATTATTCTTTAACATAAAATATTTTAAAATAATTATTATTACAATTTAAAATTACTTTCACTAGCAAGCCAGCCCACATGATTAGAGTAAATAAATAAGAATTTGGCACTTAATAAAAAAAAATGGCAACAAAACTCCATAGATAACGTGTTCTTATTCAAATAAGAGACTTTCAAGTACAAGAATAACAATAAAATAATAGAATTTCGAAGTTGTCTTTTCGTGTGGGGAGCAGGTGATGAAAAAAAATGTTAACCTTGATGACAGAAAAGCAGTTTTGACTTTTGCTTCTTAAAAATTGCATGGGTCTCGTTTTCTAGGAGGGAAAGGCTCGTCCTGTGCATGAACCGAGACAAACAAAAATGGAAAATGGGGTAAGACTTGCACCAACCTTCTAACCTGGCGGCCAAGGAACTGAGCATTAATGAACTCAAAGCTGCTGGAATTCCACCAGCTGCTCTCTTCTACCAGGCTAATCACAAGCCCAGTACCAACCTTATCACACAAAAAATACCAACGATTTTCTTTTCAGTGGTTGTGCGTTGATTTTATAGAATCAAAGACAATTATTCTAGTTATTACTCCTTTCTTTTTTATGTTTTTTTAACATTTAGGGCATTATTGGATCAGTTTTGGTAGACTAAATCTGGATGTTTCGATCACTAGATCATAAAAAACTCATTCAAATATGTAGAAAATATTTCTTTTCTAAAGGGACTAGATCACTGTAATATGACAAGGTAGAGAGTAAATTGAAAAGTACTTGAGCCAGATTTCAAAAGTTAAATGTGTTCTTTAATTTGTAGCTTCTTTTCTTTTGCACCAGCTGTGTTAGGCACCGTTTGCCAATCACCCTCGTGGGTTTATAAAGTTAATTTAGATTTATTTCAAAACGGTTTTGTTTTAATTAGAAGAAAGAACTTTGAATAGTGTTGTTTGGAAAAAAAATAATAATCAAACAAGGTTATTTTGAACAACTTCTCCTAATAAATTATTGAAGTTAATTGTATCGAATCTCGTCAAGCTCATGGATTAGCCTGGTAGAAGAGAATTATTTAAATTTAATTGAATTAATTTTTTAAAATAATTTAAAAAAAAACATAGCCCAGAAATCAACCCCTCAAATTGAATTCAATAAGCACGATTACAATTATTAAAAATATGAAGACGAGAAGCTTGCCATGATGTTTCGTTGCTGTTCTGCTTGTTCTAAAGTCACCGCATTCTGGATCCTTGTCCACCCCCTGGAAGTTGACCTGACCTGGCTGTCTGGAGCATATTAGTAAATTACAGTTAAACCCTTTAGGTTCATGATTTTTATTAATCATGGATAAAATCAGACATATTCACGGGATCATGGAAAAAAGACTATCGCTAAATTGAATCTTCTGTGGTATCCCAAATAGTTACGGAAAAAAAAAAGGAATTAGATTTCGTGCTCTTTACTAAATTAGGACAAAGATTCAATGCCCACTTCATTTATTTTTGCAACGATGATTCTTGTATGATTCCAAACAAATCCAACTTCATTTATAGAAAACAATTACACATTTTTTATTTTTCGTTTTAAATGAATAGTTTTTCATATGCATAATCTTTAAGATTCCTTAGATTGCATTTTGTTAATGTCCAAGAGAAAAACATATATATAATATATAAAAATATATCTGTAAAAAAAATAAATTATTTATGATAGTTTTAAAATAAATTTTTATGCTTTTAAAATAAAAAAATAAATCAATTTTATTCTTATTGTTTTCAAAACTCTCAAAAGAATACCAAGAACAATGGAATGAAAAGGAGCTTCGAAAAATCAAAGTAAGAAAAAGAAAGTATTGATAGCACAACAGTAAATATAGAAGAAGACAGAACGGGCAGACTGGAATAAGCCGAACGTCACGTTTCCTCCACTATCCCTTGCCAAAGGTGGTAAATAATAAAAATATATATAAATAAATAAAGAACTTAAAATTCAAAGGTTGAGTCTTTGAAGACAAAAAATTGTTTGCTCTGTTAATACAGAGAGTGAGAGAAAGAAAGAACCAAGGGTTCACTGCACAGAGAACGGAGCGACCTTTTAATATAGATATTTATATTTTCTGTATATATTATTTTGTACGGTATATATATGCACTGTACAATTAAAAAAAAGTCAAAAAAGTTCGGAGTATTTATCTTCTACAAGACTGTGTTTCTGGTTAGGGTTTTTCTTTGATCTCTTCTCTTTATTCCACCATCTGGGTTTTGCTTAATTAGTCTTAATTCAGTTTTTTAGCACTGATAATTATTTTTCTTGCTTTGGTTTTTTTTCTTGCTCGAATAAAGTTTAAGGCTTTACTTTGTTTTTCCAATTTTTGGTGCTTTTAGCTTTGTGAGTAGAGAACAACCTTGCTGTCTCACAGATGCTGTTTTGTGTTTGAGTTTGAATTTCCCGTCTTCGGTTGTGTTTGGATAGAGGGGTGTTGTTTTCTTGGTTTGGTCTGGTCTTGAGTGCCTGGTAAAGGTTGGTGCTTTACGTGTAATTGAAGGATTATCTTATCTTTTATTTTTGTGTAGAAGTGTTTGGATTCTGGGTTTGGTTAATTTTGAGAAGGGTCTGTTTGGTTCTTACAAAAGATTGGTGTTTGTGGTGGTGGTGGTTGTGTTGATGATGATTCATGGGGAGTAGAACGCATAATAATAATAATAATAATAATAATAATAAAGCTGTGACCGAGATGCCAAGCTATGTACCTCAGCTATCCACTTCTAATCCCATGTGAGTTGTTTTCTGTTCAATTTTTTCTTTATCATTTTGAATTGCACAAGTAATTCTTTCAGTTGTGATTATAAGTTATCTGGCTAAATTATACTTTCATTTCTATGATTTTATTGTAAGCTTGGATTTTATCATGATTGGCTGCTGTTTCTGCGTTGCTTTGATTACTCTTGTGAAGTAATATAGACTGTAATTTGAGTGATAGCCTCCCGCTAATTGGCGACAAATCATTGTCTGCAGTTGAAATTGCTTCCTGCTAATTCACAAGAAATCATTTGTTAGCAGTTGAAAGATTAAATGTGGAACATTTTATTGTTTTATTGGTTCCCCGGAAAAAAATTGTGAGAAGAAACTCAAGTCTTAATTTTTTTTCCTTTTATTTTACTAACTGCATCATATTATATGCACATGTTTTGAACATTTAATGGAACCTAAGGTAGCCCGTTGATGCTCTTAGATGAAAATGTTGTGAGACTTGGAGTGACTATTGTTCTCTCTGAAAAAGATTGTAAACAATGACATGAGGTGTGTGTTTATATAATTGTGTGAGGTTCTGTTTGATAGTATAGGTATTGTGAGGCTGTTTTGTTGATATCAGAAAGGATTGCGAAGGAGTTAAATTTGGCCCCATTGCACCATCACTCGTAAAGCCCTGCAATTGTATTAGATATTTGCAACTGTGGTATGGTCTTCAAACATCATATTTTAAAGTGGCTACATGTTCCATTGAATTCTGGTCCTAGAAGGGAGGAATTTTGGAGAGTATTCTACACTTTTAGTGTTTTTGTGGTTTACTTGAGCATGCATCCTTGTGGTTGAAGCCTGATATTTCACCATTGTACAGAGCAAGGGAAACATGTTTTAAGTCTCAAAAGTTCAGAAAGAAACATTTACGTGATGGAACATCTTCCTTTTCTTCTTTTTTTCCAGGGATGATGGGGGTATTTAGTAGGTGAAGTATCTTTTGGTGACTCCTCTTTTCTTACCTTTCTTTTTCTGGATTATTATATTTTTTCCCTCCATTTTTTTCTTCATGTGGTCGATTACTTTCATCTTTGATTATTTAGGTTTATGGAGTTGTGTTCTTTAGAATTTACAGTGTGTTGGTTAGATTAGAAAGGTTTACTTGAGGTGTCGCTGTCTATAAATTCTGCTGAGGCTAAATTTTTTGGGACAGCTTTGCCTTGCATTCTGTTAGTTATTCTTGGTACTCATGGTTTTGATGTTATATGTTACAGTGGCACAGAAGCAAATAACATTCATCCTTCTCGAGTTTCAGACTTTGCCACATTTGAGCAATCTCTTGGGTTTCACATAGATGATGCCATTGATCTTAGCAGAAGTATGTGGTTGAAATCTTGACTTCTGTCAGAAGCAGCTTTCTTTCCTTCTCTGTATTGACGATCCTTAGATGTTTAATTTTGTTTGCACATCTGTGGTTTCTGTTAACCATTTTACCTTGTATCATGGCATATCTAATTTCACTAAATCATGCATAAGATATTGCTGTTTATACCTTTTTATCAACTACTGTAGCTCAGGAGGCACTTGTTTGTTATCTTCGGTCTTCCATTTGGGCTTACAGTCAATCTGTCTGTTCCTTAGACATCATCTTCTAGAATGGATTTCTAGTACTGGATAGTGTTCTCAACATGGGTCCATTTTCTCTGTAACATCTTTTCTTCACTACATTACTTAACGCATTAATCTTTTATTTGGTTGTCTTCTAGATGAGACATCATCAACACATCTTTGCATGATTTTGTAGGTAGATTGCAAACCAGATGATTTCAGTTTGCAGCAAGATCCATTGAGCATAGTTTTATGATATTGATATAGTTCACTACCATGTGATGATGTTCTTGATCAAATTTTTTTTTTATATTGATGTAGTTTTATGCACCTTGTATCCTTAATCATTTATTGTCTTTCAGATTCTGTGTTTAATCAATTAAAATCTAGCAGCCAGGCAATAGGTGCTGATGTCCAGTTTGGCACATTAAATAAGGTCAGCTTTCATCTTCCCTCCACGTTTCTTTGACTTTTATATTGATGATGGCATTGAAGTTAATGGAGATTTTTTCCCTTTCTTCATATCTTGGAATTCAGTCCCTTGCATCCTCAGATATAAATCTATCAGCTGCCATTGTGGGGTCCCAGACATTACCATTGCAAAAAGAAGTGCAAGTAAATCCAGTTTCTACACACAGCAAACATCCTGAGAATTGGGGAGAGACCAATATGGCAGAAGCCAGTCCTAGAACTGATACCTCAACAGATGACACAGATGAAAAAAATCAAAGGGTGATGTCTCTTACTTTGCCATGCAGCGTATTCTCAGTTTTGCAAAAGTTCATTGATCTATGCATCTCACTCCTTTCTCTCTCCCTCCCTCTCTCTAAATGTTTCCTTCTCGTGAAAAGGAAATTGTGTTTCCTGGTAGAACGTAGGCTGTTGGTCTGTTGTGGGTGACAATTTAGTAATTTCTTTTGCAGTTTGAGAGAGGACAATTAGCTGCAATAGCAGGATCTGATTCCAGTGACAAGTCGAAGGAAAAGGCAGGGGATCAGAAGGTTGCATATATGCAGCTGGTTTTATTTACATAACCACCACCCAACATTATGACATATTGATTTTTTTTCTTTTAATTATTGTCATGCAGACTTTAAGAAGGCTTGCTCAAAATCGTGAAGCTGCCAGAAAAAGCCGATTAAGGAAAAAAGTATGTCCTGTGTGATCTTTTGTTTTCTTTTCCCACAATCCTTTGCTATTATTTAGGAAAGCCGTGAGTGCAATGGATAGGTCTATATTTGTTATGAGTTTCAATTTTAAACAGTTCTATGCATTCTTCATGGAATTTGTTGTCTTTCTTTTCTCCTTTACAGGCATATGTACAACAACTGGAGAGCAGCCGGCTGAAGCTGACTCAACTGGAGCAAGAGCTCCAGAAAGCCCGGCAACAGGTTTTTTTTTTTATTATTGTTTTCCTTTTCTGTCTTATTTTGGCAGGCTTACCTATTATGTCTTATATTTTGTATTTAAATTTCTTGACTGCAGGGAATTTTCATTTCAAGCTCAGGAGACCAAACCCATTCAATGAGTGGAAATGGTACATAGTTACCTCACATTTGTTTGATTTGTATTTTGCGTGGAGATGCAGAATTGATCATAGTAAAGATGGTTTGTTTTCAATATGTCGTGGTTAATCAAGTGAGCATTACACTAGTGTGTTGAGATACTGATTTCTACTACGACACTAGGATTGACAAATTTGCTCCATGGTTGCAATAAATGGTGTCCAGCATCTGTATGGAATAAGTTGTAGCCCTCATTGTGGTGCTTGTTATATTTGCTACTTGGAAAAGTTGGAGGAAGTGAGCATTATGTTATTGTGTTGAGTTACTGATTTCTACAATGACATTAGGGTTGACAAATTTGCTCCATGGGTGCAATAAACAGTGTCCGGCTTTTGTATGGGATAAACTGTAGCCCTGATTGTGGTGTTTCTTAAATTTGCTTCTTGAAAAGGTTGGAGGGCTTTTCATGATGAGATCTGATTGCTGACCATAAAACACAAGCAATTAACATTTTCCTTGGAGATGCACAGTATTCTGAAATTCAGAAGAAATGTGCTTTGTGTGTGAGAGAAGTGTTGTATTCCAATTGCTGTCCCCTATATTTGTTGTTTATGAATGGATGTCTACTGTAAACAATGTTTCACATAGAATTGCATTCCACGAATCATAAGTGCCATCTCATCATCACACTTTCCTCCCGCTTCAACAGCTTTGGGTTGTTTGTTTAGTGCTCATGACAATCTTATGGGATGCTTTTGTTTAGTTATTGTCACAAATTACAAATTAAACTCAGTGTGCTGTGGGAGTCGGATATAGTTTGGCCTGCCAGCTGGAGGGTGGGTGTGAGCATCCTTTTGATTCTTTAGCCACAATCTTCTTGTGTGATTCGGATATTGTTGGAACTTTACTCTTGCATTCTCTCTATTATTATTATTCTATTGTGATTCATATATGTGTCCTTTCTTCATTGCTGGGTGCTTCTGATTCCAATTTATTCTACTGCACAGATATACAATGGTAGAAACAATCTTGGTACTGTAGATCTTTAATACAAATCCTGTTGATCACATTGTTCTACAGGTGCCTTGGCATTTGATGCAGAGTATGCAAGGTGGCTAGAAGAACATAACAGGCAAATAAATGAGCTGAGGGCTGCAGTCAATTCGCATGCAGGAGATACTGAACTTCGTACTATTGTCGACAATGTTGCTTCACACTTCAGTGATGTTTTCAGGCTGAAAGGCACTGCTGCAAAAGCTGATGTTTTCCACATCTTATCAGGGATGTGGAAGACACCAGCAGAGCGTTGTTTCATGTGGATAGGTGGCTTTCGCTCATCTGAACTCCTCAAGGTGGGTGCTGTCTTGCCATGGTCTTTGCTTTATTTTCTCCCCTTTCTTTTTCTGGCTGTGCTAAGATGTGGCTTGTTAACTATATTTTGCTATTAGACTTGTGTATTCTAGCTATGAGAATGGTGCATCTCATATTGGAATTCTCGATTTTACCATTGTCTTGTATGATGAGTGAAAACTTTCCTCCCATCTTTTATGTACAGCCCCGGTGATGAGATTGTGTGAAGAAATGGTAAACGTAGTGACAGGAAATTCCACTCTACACCATTTCTCAAAATCCAAACATATCATACCCTTCTTGGATGTTCTTTAATAATTTTAACACACAAAAAAGGTGGTGATCATGTGGTTTATTATGTGAACTGAATGGAATTTGGTGAAACTGGTGCAGCTTCTTGAGAATCAACTGGAGCCTCTGACTGAGCAACAGCGAATGGGCATTGTCAACTTGCAACAATCTTCTCAGCAGGCAGAAGATGCTCTCTCACAAGGGATGGAAGCGCTGCAGCAATCACTGGCAGAAACCTTGGCTAATGGCAACCCTGGCTCATCAGGTTCATCTGGGAACGTGGCAAACTATATGGGTCAAATGGCCATGGCCATGGGAAAGCTAGGAACTCTAGAGGGATTCCTTCGTCAGGTAATAAATAAAATCTGTCATACAATCCTTTTCATTTTTATAGTTGCAATGATGCTCATGTTTTGCCTAGGCTGCTCTACACGTTGTACTCAAACCACCATTGGGGTCGCTTCATTCATATTCATTTTGAATATAATCATCTTATTGCATTTCATTGCTTATAGTTATTTTTTGCTTTGGTTATTCTCAGGCTGATAATCTGAGGCAGCAAACACTAGAACAAATGCACCGTCTATTGACAACTCGGCAATCAGCCCGTGCACTTCTAGCTATACATGACTATTTCTCTAGGCTACGAGCCCTTAGTTCTCTCTGGTTGGCACGGCCACAGGAATGAGTAGCAGCATGTTGCCCCCCAACAAAATTAACTTGAATATCTACCACTTCACCACCCTCTTACTTGGCCTTCAGTTCTCATCATGCCATTGGGTGGATTGCTGCTGGTGGTCTTAGTCATGCTCATTGGTGGTAATTGTGGTGCGGTGGTTAGGTCGTAATTGGTGTAATTATTGGTTTCATGTGCACAGTTGTAACTCCAGATTTGCTCACACAGATGCATGCTTATCATCTTGCTGTAAAACAAATAGCAGCCATAGTTGGTGTAATTATAGGTTTCATGTGCAGTTGTAATGCTTACACAGATGTATGCTTGTCTTCTTGTTATAAAACATCTAGTGGCAATAATTCGATAATGTTTGGTGTTTATTAGAAGTGGTGATGGGAAATGGGAGTGGCATATGTAACATAGGTTACAGTTCTCAATTGGTTTTCCAGAAACCAAATTAAATTAGAATTATAGTTTCTTTCTGAGCTGTGGAGATTTTTTCCCATTGCACGTAAACAGTGCTCGCAGCTTGTGTTTTATGTGGACCGGTCCTTGAATCTTTTAAATGTTCTTTGCACCCTCTTGAAAACAAGTACACGTGAAATCAAGATAGTAGTCCCTCCTGACAATCTGACATGAAGGTTTCTCAAGGAATTCAAATGGCAGAAACTTGATACTCTCCTATTGGCTTCTTAAAAAGTAGAATGTAAGTTCTCACTCGAATGCCAAAAGGAAAGCACTCGGAAAGCTCTCAGGATAGCATGGCTGTTTTTTTTTTTTTTTTTTTTTTTTTGGGGGGGGGGTTATGCATTATTATTATATTGATCGATTCAGGATGGCTTAGTTTAGTATTTTTATTTTTTTAATGTATAGTAAAATGATTAAATTATTTTTAAAAATGAGATTTATTAAGTTGGTGTCTAAAGCTTTTTTGTATTTTTACTTGTTTTACTGTGCTTTAGTATTTTTACTTATTTACACATAGTAAAACGATTAAATTAAATTACTTTTTTATGTAAAAATTCTTTAGTATGCAATAAGAGGGTTTTTAATATTTTTACTCTGAATTTTTTAGTTATAATTAAATTGGTTAAAAAGCAATTTAATATTTTAATAAATATAAAATATATATTGTTTTTTAAATGATTGATGGGCATGAATAGCTTGTGCTCTTCAAGTAGCTACTGTGGTGTCTCTCGGTGTCCAAACATCACCTTCAATGCTAACCTTGAAAGCTTTCTAATACCCTCTTTCTAATAATGGTGCGAAGGTTGGGCTTTAGTGAACTTTGTTTTTTTTTTTTTTTTTTAATTTTGAGCTAACTTTTCAAAATATAAAGATATCATATAATTTATTTTTTATATCTAATTTATTTTTTTATCATTTTAATTGTTATTTATTTTATTATTTATTATTATTATTTTTAATTTTATCATTCATCATTTGATTTTATTTATTTTTTTAATCAAATTTGATTTTTATTATTTTAAATGGTGCTTGTTTGTTTGAATCCTTTTTTTAATTGAATTTATTTTTAATTTTGTCTCTCAACATTATATTTTAAATTTTTTATATTCAATTTAGTCTCCATTCTTTTTATTACTACTTTTTATCGTTATTTTATTGTATTTTTTTCTTTGATTTCATAACTTAATATTTTATTAATTATATTTTGCTTGTGATTTTTTAGAGTTTGTCTTCTATGGGGTTAATTATAGGGCTTATTCCCAAGTCTTAAAAGTTAGCATGAGTTGATTTTGATTTTTTTTAGTTTTTTTACTTCATCATTTAACAATTGATTAATTAATAATTGTTCTTCATGCTTCTTTTTTTCTAGTATTTTTTATGAAGTTATCTTAATTTTATACCCTTAGCCGCATGGTTAGTAGTTTATCATGAGTTGGTTTAATGTTTTTATTACTTTTTTTAAAATGATCATTTTACATCTTTTCCCCTCAACAATAATTTATTTAATAATTAAGTTTGATGATTGATTTAATTTAATAGAATTACCCCAATATCACAAACTAAATTTTAAATTTAATATGTTAATATGGGTGGGCTCGGGTTGGGGTTTTTTAACCTTTTTAAATTATTTTTTTATTTTACTTTCTATAATATTATTACATTCTCGTTTGACTTGTGCTTCATTATAAAATAAAATTATAAATATTTTTTAGAAATATATTTATAAGATATTTTTCCATGGTGCTGGCAAACCTTCATATTTTATTGATTATTGTCAAAAAAATTTATTAGTTTATTCATGTTGCTGGATTAGGCAAGCTCATTAGATCTAGTATTCTCAAGTCTTAGATTTTTTTTTATTTTATTTTTTAGAAATGTATACATTTTTTTTAGCATTGATTTTTTTTAACTTTAATTAAAAAATTAAGTTAATCTGCAAAGTAACATAAATTACCTATTTAAATAATACCACGACTATTAAAAGATAGGGCCCCTAATCATATGCGCGCCAGCGTGCATAAACGAATAATGTTATGCTTTTATTAATATTATCTCAAATAATAAATTTTTTATGAGGCTGTAAAATTAATGGTTAATATTATTTAAAAAAACTGATTTAATAAACCTTTTAGAGAGAGGGTCTTTTCTCATATGCTCAAAGGATGCAAGTTAAATCGTTTCAATACTAGTAATATTGAATTACCGGTGTGATTTTTATACAATTATAGAAATAAATCTATCAATTATATTAAATGAGAGAAACTTTCCTAATATATCAATTATGGGTGACTTTTAAACACATATTAAAAAAATCATTACCATTAAATTTTATTTGAACAGCACAATATTAACTTAGAAACCAACTTGGACTCGGATTTTTAAAAAATATAGAGGAGTTAATTTAATGTAATCCAGTTAAAAATTTAATTTAACTCAATAAATTCGGTTAAAATTCAATGATTATTTTTATTTTTTAAGGAATATTATTTTAATTTTTTTTAAAACAAATTAATTTAATCTTATACTAAATCACCCCGATCAATTTCGACAACAGTTAGAAAAACCAATATATACACCCAACATAGCAAAAGGAATGGAGATTTTATTGAAAGATTATAGGTATTGAATCTCTCCTCTTGGAAGTGAGCCTATGAAATTGCTATTCGCACTATAAAATTTTCTGCCAAAAAAAATTCGGTCTAAATGCACTGGCATAATTAACTGTAGCTGTGATTTTTTTGTACCACATGGAATATATTATTCAAGTATTTTTTTAATCTTATCAAAATAATTATTTTTTTTAATATGAACTGTTATAAGAATTAGCTATTTAATTCATGGCATCCACTCATTTCAAGACATAATATTTCCGAGAAGTGATTTTGGAAGACATATTTCAATACTATTTGTGTTTTCTTTTTAACTTTTTAGCCTAATTAAATCCTAATCAAAACCAATTCTAGTTTTATATACGAAAACTAACACTAATTAGACAATAATTCTACCATTAAAACCAATATATTTAATGATTTGAAGATTTTCTGAGTTATGAAACGTGGATCCAGAGATAATCTCACTTTTAAAATATATATATTTAATGGCTTGATGTTTACAATATAAAGAAATTTTCTAAATCATGAATATTAACGATACAAAAAAAAATGAAATAAATTTATACTATGTGGCGAAATTTATTTAATTAGAACTAAGTACATATAACATTATTTAACGAGAAATTACCAATTATTTTTAAATTAAATCACTTTTTTTATTCACAAATTATGAGTGTCTGGGCGGTTATTCTTTTGGGCCAGAAACCGAAGCATTTGGGTATTAAATGGGCGGAAGCCCTTTGACAATAAGGCCCGTTAATGGCTCTATCATAAGCTTCCCCCTTCATCCTACTCGACAACAAACAGCATAGCGGTAACTTGGTCGAACACAAAAAGAATCAGGCTTTGAAAGAGAGCAGAGCTTTTTCTCAATCTCCTAGGTTTTGGGTCACAAAGGAACTGTCTTTCTAATCAAATTTCTGGTTTTCGGTGGGGCTATCTTGTATAATAGGTATGGCTTTTCTCTCTTCTCACTTTGTTTAGTGCCTTTATTTCTTGTTTCTGTTTGTTTGCTGAGAAAATGAAAAGAGAAAAAAATGAAAATGCAATATTTGATGCTTATTTTTTTCCTTACGAGTTATTGTGGAAATTGGCAAATGGGAATTAATATACACCGCCTTCGATGGCATTTCTGCTTCCAAAAAAGAAGAAGAAGAAAAAAGATCCGTGCTTGATGGGCCTGTTTTGATTGTTATTACCTTTAATTGATTAATTTAGGTTTTTTTGTATAAATATGATGGATTTATTCTGAATAATTGGAATTTAGAACAGAACAGTATTAAAAAGGAAGAAGAAGCTTTGAGGTGGATTTGTGCTTGCTTATGATTTTAGCCTGATTTGCTGGGCAGTAGGGAAAGTTTTCGACGAGGGAGAAACAGCCTGGCTATTATTGAGCTTATTAAAATTTAATTTAGTTATTAAATTTCAAAATGTCAGCAATAACTTCATGTTTGCAGATAAAGAATCTTGACTTGAAGGGAAAATGCCGCATAGAACACGGCCGATGACTGCACTGCTGGTGTTCACTGGACTCAATGTGATCTTGGTATCAACCATTACTCCAGTCTATGATTTTGTTTGCTTCCTTCCTTACTGGGAAAGAAGGGTATGTTTGTAATCTTCGTTCCCACTTTTCGGTTACTAGAAAAGTGTTTTTTTTTTTTTTTCAAGTAGAGAATAGGGTTTAAGTATCGTCACATTAATTGGTAAATCAGTATAAGATTGAGGCCTGGATCTTAGAATGATTTATCACATGAATTATTGAATCAAACATAATAAAATGCTGAGTGTGTATCGATGGGTCTTGATTGCATGGAGTATCAGAGAGGAGACATCCTTAAATCAGTAGCAGATGCACACTGGGACCCAGAGTGCTTTCGGGAATGACAAACTTTAGCAAAACTTCTCTCATAAACAATATTTCCTTTGTGAAGAGATACTTTTAGTTTAATTTTACCATATTAGTTTCCATGATAGCGTTGTTAATATCTTGGTGAGTTTTTGACGTATTAAATGAATAATGGACAAACATGGCTCCTTTGACATGTTGAACTTCATATTTGGTGATTATTGTCGCTCTTATTGTTTTTGCATGTCTTGCATTCGGTGTTTTAGAGAGAACGTCGCCGTCAGGAGCGTCAAGCTGATGCCTTAACAAAGGGTTCCAGATGAACAGAGATGGGTCTTCGAGGTTAGACATTTGGTTGGTTTTGTAATTGATGTGTGACATTTGATGATGTTCACCTAATTTTTTCTCCCATCAAAACATGCGAAAAAAGAAGAAGAAAAGATCAAGTCTTGCATAAAACTCCTTGATTGGAGCATAAAGTAGCACCTATTCATTTTTGTATTAGAGAGAATTCATGGAGAAACGTGATTGAGAAATCAGCATGAAGCCTCTGAAGTTTGATTGGGAGATTTATGGTAGGCTTAGCAATTCTATTCTTACTCCCGTGTAGCTTTTTTCTTGCTAAATACATCTTGCACCATAGCTAGGTCCACCTGATGACATGTTATCTAGTTACATGTTAATGAACATGATAGATTTTCCTCCTTTCAAGTTTCAATTAGTTGCATGTTCTTTAGCTGTTAGCCATGCCATGATACTGCTAGTGTTACAAGGATCATCTGTGATGCAAACTTCCAGCTGAAATATTCTCTACAAATGACCTCCATTAATCATTTTTCATAACATAACAAAACACTGGAAAATATTTTCCAGTTCATTTTTCATAACACTACTAAATATCGGAAAATACTTTACTTTTCAGGAATTTATTTTTTTCGGAATTCACTCTTTTTGGAATTCACTTTCTAAAAAAAATAACTTTCCTGTAAACAAACAGAGCCTTAAACTGTTATTTTATTAAAAGAACATAGGTTATAGCTATCAGTTTATACAAGTTAAGGGAATTTGAGAGGATGATAGATATTGTTTTTTAAAGTATGTTTTGTTTGGAAATGTATTAAAATATTTTTTTTTATTTTTTTAACTTTATTTTTGATATTATTACATAAAAACGATCCAAAAACACATAAAAAAAAATTGAAGCTAAAAAGTTATAAATTTTAATGAGAAGCAAGTTCAACCTTAATGTCAAAGAAACCAGGTGATATGTATTTATTTATTTTCTCTAACAATGCAGTTGATTTTGTGGCATTCAACGTTTATTTCAGTGATGATATAAGATATTTTTCAAATATTTTTTATTTGAAAATTTAGTAAAATGATTAAAAAAAAATATTAATTCCGTATTTTTTCAAGATAAATGTACTTCTAAAAACCATCTAAAAATGGAAGTCATCGCACTTCCAATAGACCTACTGTTTAAATTTAGATTTAATACTTTCTTATGAATTAAAACTTTTATTATATATATTTAAAAAAATTATGTTGATTTATTTTAATCAAATATTTTTATAATTTAAAGTTATTTATAATTTATTTTTATCATAAGTTATTTATAAAAAATAACTATTGAAATATTATTTTTAATTATACTTAAAATCAAAAGTACCAGTTCAAAAGTTACATCAATCAAACTGATGTTTAATAGTGTATGATATCACTATATTTCGAAACAAGATTCGATTTTTGTTCATGTTCGAGGGATAAAATTTATTTGATATTGAGGTCAAAACATGGTTGGAAATATAGTTAAAACATGGTTGGAAATCTTAACCATGTTATTAATACCCGTATTTAACGAATACTTAAAACACATACCACCCATATATTAAGTTATTAACAACACGGTGCACCGCATTAAAAGGATCAAAATAATGTTTTCAATATATATATATATATCTATATATATAGTTGCCATTATTGTGGGAAAAGAAATATATAAAAAAAATAAACACGTTCGTGTGGGTATTCCAACAGTGTATGGCAATGGCGACTTTTTAAATTAAAACAATAAAAATAATTGAAAACTTTACAAAAAAAAATAATGGAGATAAGTGGGGCTCAAGTGGTTAGATCCATTCCTTGTCACGTGCTCTCTGCGCTTTCCTACTCGCATGTGCGTTTGTCCCATGTGGTCTGCCCAAACACTTCCTTTTACGGTATCTCACCATCTGTGCGTATTTCTCTGTCTGTACCCACAAATTCTTTCATCATTGCTCGCAGCTTCTTTACCTCTCTGGATTCGAAGAAGAAAGTCCAAGGATTCAGAGCCAAGCGTGCTGCGTTATTTAAAAGAACTAATCTTTAAAAAATAAAATTTAAAGTGTTTTTAAATAAAAATATTTTAAAAATAACCCCTATCATAATACAAAACACTATATTAATTCATATATGATGTAGGATTTGTATCAAAAACTTGAATTTAAAAGGAAGTTTGAACATGTTGAGGTAGGTTTTTTTTTTTTTTGTAAAATATAAATTTGATGATTATATTTTTCAAGTCTGATTCTACGTAAAGTCAACTAGGTATAACTAGATTTTGTTTTTCGATTTCCCCTTAACCTGAATCGGTTGAGAAATAAATTAGGTGAGTTTTGCTTTTCATGTTATTATTTATTTAGGACTTGAATTTTAAAAAAAATAGAGAAAATTTATTTTCCCAATATTTCAATTATAAATGATATGTTTAGAAGCAAAACTCGGAATAAAAAACAACTACAGCAGTATTATTAAAACCTAAAAATAAAAAAAAATAAAAATAATCCCATCAGCATCACTAAATTAGTGTTTATAGATTCAAATATCTAGTCATGCATGCATGCATGCATGACTTCTTAAGTGCAGCTTGGAAGTTCATTTTCACATTAATTATTTGTTCATGTTTCAGCTTTAATATACATATATTAATTTGGCTATGCTCCTTGTAAAAAAGTATTTTTTATAATAATTTTATAATCTCGAAACCTCGTTTTACTTCTTTTCTTTTTTCAAAACATCGTGTCAATATTACAGCCTGAAAACATCTTCTTTTTTTTCTGCAAAGAAAAAAGAAAAGGCACTTTGCCTTGCTTCTTGGTGGAGGCAACGAGTACTCTCATGTCACCCCCTCAACGGTAAATTGCAGTGGCTGTCGTCTGGTAGTGGATCAGTTAGTTTTGACCGTTGTAATTAACCAAAATGAATGCCAACCGTTGGATTTGGGTAGGAGTAAGGGAGAGTAGCCCGGTGTCTATCTAATTATATATTATTATTATTGTTATTGTTATTATTATTATTAATCATGGCTTATGATGCAGATACTTTGTCTTTTTAATTTAATAATTTCTCAGTTGAAAATCATTTGTCTCACTTCTTGATTGGGTGATTCTTTACGACTTAATCAAGTTCATGTGACTCTTATGTGGCAAATACATTGTAAGCAGATCAAATTATTGCTTTTAATCATTGGAGTTACATAACATGGCACCACATTCAAGTCAATAAGCCTGGCCCCAGCCCTAGTTCTTACGTTAACCCGTTAATCTAATTATATCCGATTAATGTTAATCTAGTATAAGCTCAACAGAATAATTTATAATCTAATTATTTTATTTTTAGTTAAAAAATCTTAAATCAATGCCAGTTTAATAATTTAAATTAAAAATAATAATTCAAGTCCCTCTGCTATCACAAGATGCCCTGGGATCCTATAAACGAAGTGTTGATTTGTGTAATAGTGGTCGGTGAAAATTCGATTGCTAGTTGGTTGGCGTTTATTTTGCGATGGCTATGTAACAAATTTTCGTGTCATCAATAAAGGGAAATGTTTGGTGATGTTGTCACGAAATTTAAATTTAATTCAATTATGTTCATAGGGCTTACTCAATTTCAGTTGAAAACTATATCACATAGTTCGAAATTCTTAGGAACTAATTTGATCATAATTATCACAATTTATATAAAATTATTTGATAGTCAAACATGTTTATTCAGTAACTATTCAAATTCTATTCGCTTGGAAATAGCTCTAAACAATTTATGAAAAATTATTCATTTATAACCAAGTCTAATAATTTATTGAAAATTAAAAATATTATAAAAATCTTAAACGATAGACACTCCATGCATCAAGAAATTAGTATCTTAATAAAAAAGAAATTTCAGAAAAAAAGTCAATAAATTAATAATTGTATCAGGCCTGAATCATCCCATATTTTTAATCGAGTTAATCAAGCTTTTTTTTTTTTAAAAAAAATTTATTTAACTAAAGCCCGGGTCCACTTGCCATGCATATCCAGGTTTTAACAATATTCTTAACAGCTTTCTAATTAATTAATAATCAGCATCTCTCCTCTCATTTAAACCCCCCGCCTAAAACCCCCCTCCCTCCTTAATCTCCTCTCTCTCTCTCTCTCTCTCACTTCACCAATCACTAAAACACCATCTTTACATGAGCTGAGCCACACCGGATCTTTTCTTTTCTATAATGGGAAGTAACCACCACCACCACCACATTATCAGCAACGGAGAAGCCGAGCCACTGGCCAAGCCGAAACTAACAACGTCGGCTTCGTTCAAGACACGGAAGCCGGTGAAGCCAAATGCGAACAACAACTCGAACAGTACTGCAGCTCTCTCTCGAGCCGGCTCTGATGTCGATGAAATCATCACTCTTTTACACGGCTCCGATCCCGTTCGCGTCGAACTTAACCGCCTCGAAAACGAGCTTCGAGGTACCAAAAGTAGCAGCGATCATTTATTTATTATCACGGAAAAGTTTTGTTTTCTAGGGAAAATGCTTTGTTTTGTTTTTTTTCCTAGAAAATTAAGCGTACTTGCGTGGTTTTTTATTTTATTTTTATGAAATTGGTGATACTAGAGAAATTGAAACCAGAATAATGATGAATTTGGAGTTGCATTTTGTGTTAATTACTTCGAGGTAATAACAACCATTAATTTTCTCGGAAAATGCTTTGTATTCTCGAGACAATTAAAGGAAATTGTGTTTTTACATTGTTCATTTTTTTAGATTTTCTTTTGGATTTGCTGACACTAGAGAATTTGAAAGGAGAATTATAAAGAATTTGGAGTTGAATTCTGTGTTAACTTAGAATTTTTAATTGTTTTTAATTAAAAAAATTCACCGTTTTTGGTGTCAGCGATGATTTTAAAAAGAGAATGGAGAGATGATGGGATATCGTGTGTTGTATTTACAGATAAAGATAGGGAATTGGGAGAGGCACTTGCGGAAATCAAATCCTTGAAGAATTCGGAACGATCGAAAGAGAAGGCTGTCGAAGAGGTGATATATGCATTGATATCCCGCCCTCTAGGATTTTTTGCTTGTTGGATCAGCATTGAAGTTTTTTATTGCTCACTGTATTGCCAACTGCTTTGATTTTGGGGGTCGCAGTCATTTTGGGTTCCTTCACTGTTAGTAGTTAGCTAAAATTTTATGTTTTGAAAATGTTGTTGTTTCATCAATTAGTATATTGACATTCCAATGTTCTTATCATTTCCTTTAATGCTTATGTATAATATATATGCTGTTGGGAATTGGAGTTTTATGATCGCAGATGATGGAAATGTCAACTGGTTGGAGTTTGACGTGTAAAAAAGATAGTTGCACTAGCTTTGTGAGGAAAAAAGATGCTTATTCCTTTCTTTGGTTTTGTGATGTCAGCTTACCGATGAGCTAGATAAAGTGGAGGAAAAGCTTAAAGCTACTGAAGCTCTTTTGGAAAGCAAGGTATTCTGAAGTTATTGTTTTGTGTGATGAAAAGCTTGTGAAGTCATTTTCATCTTAAAATAACGAGTGCATTATCATCTGCAGAACCTTGAGATTAAGAAAATAAATGATGAGAAAAAAGCAGCTTTGGCTGCACAATTTGCTGCAGAAGCCACGCTTCGAAGAGTCCATGCTGCTCAAAAGGACGATGAAATGCCTCCTATTGAGGCCATCATCACTCCGCTGGAGGCAGAGCTTAAGCTGGCCAGGATGGAGGTATATGAGAAAAAATAATAATTAATATTAGATACGGATTTGGATGTTAGATCATTGAATGCTGTAATTAATTTCTTTTCTTGTGTTCAAGATGAATCAATGAGGGTTCCTGTTCATGCATGATGTTTGGAATTTTAGGTAGCAAAGTTGCAAGATGATAATAGAGCACTTGATCGGCTCACAAAATCTAAGGAGGCTGCTCTCCTTGATGCTGAGAGAACTGTTCAGATTGCTCTGGCAAAAGCATCCCTGGTTGATGACCTGCAAAACAAAAATCAAGAGCTCATGAAGCAGATTGAAATATGTCAGGTTTGTCTTTTTAAAGTTTTTCCCTTGCAGGCTGTTCATGAAAATGAGGATGGTTGCCATGAACTGCTGATGGTGGGATAGGCATTCAGTTTAACATATTTTGCACATTTCACAGGAGGAAAACAAAATCCTTGACAAAATGCACAGGCAAAAGGTTGCAGAAGTTGAAAAGCTGATGCAAACTGTCCATGAGCTTGAGGAGGCTGTCTTAGCTGGAGGCGCTGCTGCTAATGCTGTGCGTGATTACCAGCGAAAAGTACAAGAGATGAATGTAATGACTGCTACCTTTTAGTTTTGGGACTTCATTTCTTCCTTCCACAAGATCTATGGTTACTCTTAAGTTTATCACAAATTCTCTGAAGTGCTTCTGACTTTTAAGCTGACACAGGAGGAGAAAAAAACACTGGAACGGGAAGTAGCTCGCGCAAAGGTCTCAGCAAACAGGGTAGCTACTGTAGTTGCAAATGAGTGGAAAGACGGCAATGACAAGGTTATGCCTGTGAAGCAATGGCTTGAGGAAAGAAGATTTTTTCAGGTTGCTAACTATTTCAATTTTCCTTTTTGATTCCTTGTTATGGATCTCCGTGCTAATTTAGTATCATAACTACGAGTATGTGAATTTGTATTGATAAATAAGTCTGTTTTATTTTCATAGAATTACAAACTAATGAGAGGGTTTGCCACCAAAAAAGTTTGCGAAATTTCTTTCATGACACATGGCAGAATTAAGACCGATCCCTTTCCATCCTTGCCCCTCTTTGGTTAGACAGGAAAAGCCCGTTACTAATAAATTTTTTTTCCACTTGCTGCGATTTCTAGGGATAAAGTGAAACCAGAACCTTGAAAACAGTTCATTTAGGGAGAGGTTCTCTTTCTAGTTTCCTAGTTCTCAAATTTGCGTAATATATTTAGGAAGTATTATTTCTTAGAACATCATATTTACCGTTCCAGGAAAAATAAAAAAGACAAGGGGTCTTGGGAGATAATGCAAGACTGGATTCTATCTGTTCACACAATCTTCTGTATTCTTCCAGGGGGAAATGCAACAGCTTCGAGATAAATTGGCAGTTGCAGAACGTGCTGCCAAGGCAGAAGCACAGTTAAAAGTAAGTCGGCCCATTATATTAAACTATCTACTTTTGTGCTCCATCAACTAATGCTAACTTATTGATGGCTTGCTTAGGATAAATACCAATTAAGGTTCAAGGTTTTGGAGGAAAGACTTAAAGCATCAAATGGTAATTCTCGTGCTACACCTGAAGGAAGAAACACAAGCAATGGGCCTTCAAGACGTCAGTCTCTCAGTGGAGCAGAGAATTTTTCCAGATCGTCCTTCAATGGTTATTTATCTAGGAAAGCCTCAAATTCACAAGCTGGTTCTCTCCAATCCAACAGTGCTGCCACATTATTGAGACATGCCAAGATGTCATCAAGATCGTTTGATGGAGGTAGTAGATCACTAGATGATAAGTTGCTTGTAGGTGGAACTGGTAAAGATAATGCATCTGCTGCCGCCTCTGATCAGACCCAAAATACAGAGAGAATTGAGACCGAAGTGATTGAGAATGGGACATCAACTGAAAATTTGAAATCAGAGCAAGAAGATCAAGTTTCAGGATTTTTGTATGATATGTTACAGAAAGACGTTATTACTCTGAGGAAAGCCTGCCATGAAAAAGATCAAAGCCTTAAGGTCAAGGATGATGCAATCGAGGTAAGTAGATATAAATTATGGCCAACTTTTCACATCTCCTAACTTCTAAGGACATCCCCTGTCTTCTGTTGGTAATTTGTTTTGCTGTTTTGAAAATGGATAAATTAGATGTTGGCAAAGAAAGTCGATACATTGAACAAAGCAATGGAAGTTGAGGCAAAAAAGATGCGGAGGGAAGTCGCTGCAAGGGAAAAGGAAGTCGCTGCTATGCGAGTTAACAAGGAGCATGATCATAGGATGCGACGCAGCAGTGCTCCCAGGGCTTCTCTGTTACTCCCCTCCAGGTGATGTTCGTTCTTGCAATGGAATTTTGATCTGTATTGCATTTCGCTAGTATACTTTACACGTAGCGAGGTGCTTCCACATGATTACTTCTTTTCTTCGTTACCCATTTAAGTGCAAGATTAAATTAATGAAATATTTTCATCCTACAAATCTTCTGCTTCAAGTTCTATGCTTGATGCACTTTTACATGGAGAATTCATAAGTAGCTCATTAAAGCAAAGCATTTTCCAGTAAAGAATTTTCCTGGCACTATTTTGAAATTATGTGTTTCATAAACTTGGATTATTCCAGGAGCACAAGAAATTCTTACGCAATTGATGCCACCGAGAGACAATGACCAGACAAGGGCCTGTTTCATTATTCGGCTTTGCAGTCAAAATAGTTTTGTATGTTTTCTTTGGCTTTTTTCTATCTACATTTGTAAAGAACTGACTTGTATATTTTCTGTATTAACATTAAAGAGCTTTAAGGTCAAGGGTGTCAAACGTGCATAGAGTTCCTCAATAGAGTTCAGGGTTCTATATTGTAGAGAAAAAAACTAGAGTTCTTGGTCCTAAAGTTACAATGTAGCGAAAACTCTGATGTATTCAGATTTTTTTTTTTTTACTAAAATTCTCTTATGAAAAATAGCCTATAAAATTGTTTGAACACAAGAAAACATACTCATTAGTAAAATTCTAATTTAAATAGGGAAGAGAATCCAAAAACAAAAGGAAAATAAAGAAAATTATGAAACAATAGCTTTTGGTCCTAATTTGGGCTTGAAAAATAAATCAGGTGGCAAGCCAGCTACCTCTATATAATTACCTTTAGAATCATCTAGTAAAATTTTAGTCTGGTATATATTAATTAGATTTAAAGTTGGATTTTTAATAATTAAGAAAGAAATACAATAAAAATAATTATGTGAAGAATATTGAAGAAAATGAAACAAGTCAGTCCTGTCTACTTGAAAAAAAAAGTTTACCCTCGAAGTGAATATAGTGTACTACAGGTAGCCTATTTATATACTAAACTTCTTTTACTGATACTTAAACTAAATAAGTTCCCTCAGCCTCTCTTTTTTAATCCTCCATACTAGTCTTTTCTGTAACTTCAAGAAGATGATACTTTTCTTTATTCTCTTTGACATCAACTGTACATCTAAGAAATTCCAACTTCTGTTTGGCTTTCATAAGTTGGTTTAATCTCAACTTGATCATTGACTTCAGATCTTCCCTCAAATTTCACCTCCGCTCATGTCCCTTTGGCATTTCAAAAGGTTTAGTAACTTCAAGTTGTTCCTTTAAGGATAGCGATAATTATGGTTTTTCTGCTTCTTTGGAAGCAAACTTCATAGTTAGAGCATCTGATTCACCATAAGGAACATTGACCGTTAGAGTCAAAACACTAATGTGTGCGAGTCAAGATTGGAAACCTTTTTTTTTCCGGTGCTTCAAGATCTTGAGAATTAATAGAAGGATGTTAACCTAATAGCTTTCTTGATTCCTCCTTTATCATTGGTACAGGCATGGTTGTGTTTGCAACAGTAGTATTGTTGTGGTCTTAAAACCGTCGACTATATAAACCGAAGACAACACATCCTCATTTTCTCTCTTTGTTATATAAAGAAAGCTGAACAAAAGATAAGTAGTGATAATTTAATTTTTAATTGGTCCAGTATGAAATCTATTTGTAATCGTTTTATATAAACTCTAAAATTAATATTTTTTTAAAAAAAATTCTATGATAGAATTGAATGTTTATAAATAAAAGCTTTATATTCTAAAACTTCAGACTACCATTCCTTAGCTTCATGAGTAAGTTTGCATATAATATATCATACTTCTTGACATCTAAAAATCTTGTTCAAATAAAAATAAGCTAGGTAATGAATTTTTTATTTCAAAAATTCTCATCAAAGCAAGGAATTTTAATAAAATTAGAAACGTGTCTAAAAAACCGATTTTTCATATAAACACTGCCTATATGGGTTTGCAATAATATGTCTAGGGTTGCGATAATGTATCTAGGGTTTGGTTCACCTTGAGGTAAGTCTTTAAGCATGGTCGCTATACTTATCATGATTCATGATGGTTCAAGTATTTTGTGATATTTACAAATAAACACTCCACTTGATCTAGTATCTGTATAGGGTTCTATAGATTGCCTCATCATTCTTCATGCTCCTCCAGATGACCTTCACTCCTACATTGCATAATGGGAAGTTGTTTCCAACGCCTTTGTCCATCGAACAAACCAATCTATTCGAATACTAATTAACACCATGGATAATGTTTCTCAGTCCCTAAAGTTTTATAAACCTAAATTGTAGAGAACTCAAACCTAGTTACAATCCTTGTCAGTAAAGAAAACTTTACATATCTAGAAAAGTCTTTTTTTCCCCCCTCATTAATTCTCTTATAAAAAATAGACTATAAGGCTGTTTAAATACATTAAAAATATATTAATTAGTAAAATCCTAATAAAATTAAAATTTCTAATCTAAATAAAAAAACAAAAAAAAAAATTCAAAAAGATAGCTCCAGGCATATTTTGGATCTTGAAAATGAATATATAGCTAGGAACCAATTGTCCAGTTTCGATTTAATAGTCAAAGTTATGTTTATTATATATTAAACTCTTCTAGAATTTCTTAAAATCTAAAAAATCTTAACAATAATAAAAAATAATTATACAAAAAATAATAAAGAAAATATCCCATCATCCATACCATAATATTAATACAAAAAATAATAAAGAAAATATCCCATCATCCATACCATAATATTAATACATAAGGTCGTCTATCACTCTTTTGTGGTACAATGGCAACTTAAAGCAGCAACATGTGTATGACTGGATGGAATATATTGTTTCTACTTTCTAGAGTTGTGCAAACCAAGCTTAGCTTGAAATGTTGACCTAAAAAATTGAAGATCTGGAATTCTGACTTAGAAGATGGATTAGATATTGAGATAATAAAATTCGATTGATCTAATATCTAGCTAAATTATATTGAGAGTACTTTTATATATATAAAAAAATCTTATTTTAATGAAAATAGTTGATCTAAATTGATAACTTGAAGTGCTTCACCAGGTCAATTCTCATGACAAGTATGACGTTTTCTACGTTAACTCAGTGGAAGTACTGATTAACAGTATTTTAAAAATATCTGATCCATCTACCCGGGTCATGGCTGGATCTGGCCATGGAGGTGACCAGATGTCTGGACCTAGTCAATTCAAGATAACGCAGAGAAGACAGAAAATATTTCGTGGATGCGATTCACTGACTGAAAGTAGTGTGATTTTTTAAGGCTCGACATTGATGGCTAATTAATTTCGATGGATTATTTCGAAGAAACCTAATCAAGGCTCGACATTGATGGCTAATTAAATTCTCAACATTAAATAAATATGATGGAACACCGCCGTCCCCGTTTGATACCCCCCTCGTGAACATTTCATGTCGTCGAAAAGTAATTAATTATATTTCATTTGTTCTTTGTATATATATTTTTAAAACATAAATAGATAATAAGAAATACTAAATAAAAGTGTTTTTATAATTCTTTATGGGTTTTTTCATTTTTTTTATTTATTTGTTTTTGTTGGAAATAAAATCCTAACAGTAACTAATAAAACATTTTTAATTATTTAATGAGTACGTAAAATTTTTTCTTGACAATTTCATGATGCAAAAATCAGGGTTATTATTAGCGACTAAAAAGGAGTTGCTAATAATAATAAAAAAACTATAAAAATAAAAAATATATATGATTATATTTATTAAATTTATTTATTTAAATAAATAAAAGATAAATTTATTTTAAAAATAAATAATATAATTTTAATAAAAATAATAGACTTGAGTATCTGCTGTAACTTAATTTGCAAGTTTGAGGACGTGACTGGCAACTTACAGGTTAATCAATTGACTGTCAAATGATCCAAATCTTCTCCTGTATCAATTCTTAAAGCAAGTCTAAGAAGCCCACCCGAGTCATGCCTGCACCTGGCCATGGAGGTGACCAGGTCTGGACTCAATGATCCTTGAAATTGAAGGAGAAAAGACAGGAAAAAAAATGCGTGGATGCGATTCATTGACTGAAACTGAAAGACGTATGTTTGTTGTTTGTTTCTGTTTTTTTGTGAGTTGTGAAAGCTGCGATGTATCTTGTAGGTTCACCCATGTAGTAAGAAGAACCAGACATTGTTTCGGTTGACGGACTGTTTAGAAGAAACCTGTTTCGGTTGACGGACTGTTTAGAAGAAACCTAAATATATAACGCAGTGATTCATTTTATAAGAACTATGATTAAAGAGCCGGCCGGAAATGTTATCTCATTTAAATATTCAAACATGTATCAATTTACATGCTTCAATAATTTATCTACTCCACGGAGCTACTGGTTTGTATTAATCAAACTTAAAGGCAATACAAACAACAAAATAAGGAGAAGGAGAAAAACTTTTCTACTCAACTTAACTCTCACTCTAGCTCTCTCTGTGTTTCTCTTTATCTCGTATGTTATATCAGCTATTAATGACACCCTCTATTTATAGCTGGTATGAGAGACAATCTTCTTCCTTTGGTCAAGTATGGTGTGCATCATTTTTTTTGTTAGACACCCACCATTGACTCTTGCATTGCAATCACATCGTTGCTAACTATTATTTGTATCTATACATAACAATCTCCCACTTGGACACAAATAACGCTAGATCTGTCTTTTAATCTTGAAAACCAACTGAAACTTTACACAGCTTCAGTTTATCAAGAGTAACACCTTTGGTTAACATGTCAGCTGAATTCTTATTTCTATAGATCTTTTTAAGTAACAATTGTTCATCGTCGAACAATTATCAGATGAAGTGATATTTGATCTGTATATGCTTTGTTCTAGAGTGAAATGCTGGATTTTTGGTAAGGAAGATTGCACTCTGACTATCGCTATACAAAATACCCTTTCCTTTCATCTTGCCCAATTCTTTCAGGTTTGCCACAATTCCAACATTCAACCTGCTTCCTGGGTCCAAACTTGTTTTTACTTCTATACCTGGATTTTGATCTGCCTCTGGATAAACCTCTTTCTTGTCTCCTTCTTCGAGTTTTGATGTTGAGAGCTGAACCTGAACTTGAGTTTTCACTCGAGTCTTTCCTTCGTACTTCTTCAGCTAAAATCAGGTCTTAGATATCATCATATTTTAATTTGGATTTTCTAGCTGAGTTGCTTACGACTGTTCTCATACCTTCCCAACTGTTTGGAAGTGAAGCTAGCAAAATAAGTGCTCAAATCTTATCATCAAACTCAATCTCAACAGATAACAATTGATTTGTGATGGTGTTGAAATTATTGAGATACTGTGTAACAGAGGTGTTTTATGTCATCTTCAGGTTGAACAACTTCTTCATTAAGTGTACTTTGTTATTTGCTGAGGGCTTCTTATACATCTCAGTCAAGGTTTCCATCAATCTTGCTATGGATTTCTTTTTTATGACATTATGAGCAACTCTTTTTGATAAGGATAACCGGATAATGCCCAAAACTTGTCTATTAAGAATTTTCAATCTTCTTTTGACATGTTTTCTTGTTTGCTCCCCAACAGAGAAAGATGAAATTTTTTCCCATATAGATAGTCTTCAATTTGCACTTTTCAACATCCAAAATCAGTTCCATTAAATTTTTCAATTCTCGCAGACTTTATTTCATCTGCCATTTTTAATCTTTATCAAATTTGAATATGCAAAATCTGACCTTACAAATGTGTTTGAAATGACCAAAAATATTGAAAACAACACTGGGATCACCCAAATCAGACTTCAGATGGCTCAGATATAAATAATTGAACTTTTGGATCACTGGAAGCTACAAATGAAGCCATGTGTCGAGAGGAATAGTCGCTGCGTCACACCGGATCAAAACCCAGAATGCTGACGTGGATATACTGAAGTGTCCGCCATGTAAAATATGTGGGCCCCATAATTATGACGTGGCAGAGCTACGTGGATTTTTGGCTGACATGGCAGTAATGATGTGGCAGGTGACTGTGCAGAACTGCGTGCGTGTCTGCTGATGTGTCGGGTCAACCCTGTTTAGTTTGTAGAAAATAGGCGAGGAAGAAGCATGAGGCGCGTCTATGTGCATGGGCAGTGCAAGTGGAGGCGCATGCAGGACGTTGGTTTTTCGCCGGGTTTTCACCAGTGGATTCCTCTCGTCTTCCTCTTCATGATGGTATGTTTAAAAACACATTTTGAGAACTTTGATTTTTGAGTTTGGATCAAACACCCTCTTTTTCAAGAACATGCTCTGATACCAGTTGTTAGGCCATTCAAGCATTCAAATACACATTAATTTACGTGGTTCGGTAACTTGCCTACTCCACAGAGCTAATGGTTTGTATTAATCAAACTTAAAAGCAATACAAATAACAAAATAAGGAGAGGAAAAACTTCTGTACTCAACTCAACTTTCACTCTAGCTCTCTCTGTGCTTCTCTCTATCTCATGTGTTATATCAACTATCAATGACACCCTCTATTTATAACTAGTATGGGAGATAATCTTTTTTCTTTGGTCAAATATGGTGTGCACCATTTTTTTTTGTTAGACACCTACCATTGACTTTTGCATTGCAATCACATGGTTGCCAATTACTATTTGTGTCCATACATAACACGAAACATGATTAAACACCGTTATTGCCGTACAATGCTTCCATCCATGATGCAAAATCTGGGATGACAACCACATCCATACGCCCTTTATTATGCCTATTCAATTACCATAATTAGGCTTTGTGATTTATTCCTATTTAATAATAGATATCAACCAGAATCAATCCAATTCAAATTTTACTGATTCCATATATAATTGATGGTTACAATATTACTATTATTAGATTTGATCCAACATTTACATTACAAATATATTATATTTATTTTCTTAATCCAATTTAATATATATATATAGAGAGATAAATATAATATAAATACTATTCTTTTATTTTATACTAGATCATAAATAGTGTTGAAGTAATGAATATCTCAATAGATTTTTGATGAATAAAATATGAATACCTAAATAGTTTATCACAATAAATATGATATAAATATAAATAAATTTTGATAAATTTTCACTATATCACTCCATTATATTTATATTTTAATTAATATTAAATGATAGTTAACTTATTAGTTAAATTTAATTGGATTAAATCTCATCGGATTCATCATAAAACCTAACCTATAACATATTATAAATCCATAATTGTTAATAGGTTCACATGTAAAGTAATACCGATCAATGTGTATTTTTATTTTTAGTGGAATCTATTATATAAAACATGTATTTTTAGCTTTTAAAAATATAATTTATATTAAAAAATATTATACTTTCAAACAAAAACAATTATACCTCCAAGCTAAACATATATTTAGGTTATTTTTGCACATGTTTGTTGACGTTGTACGTAGTACCAAACAAGAAGTGTGGTAGGTGTCCTGGGGATATTAGCAGGTATCCTCGTAGGATTTTGTCAGGTTTCATGGACAAATTTTAAATTTACCATTCAACTATATTAGATAATACCAATTATACACTCAGAATATTTTTTTATATCAACTTTTTATTTAGATAATTGTATTGAATATAATTAATGAAATAGTTAATTATTTAAGCGATAACCGTCAAAGAAAGAAATGGAAAGGATTTTTATTTTACAGTGAGAGTACAGGTGAATGATATATATCTACTTTCCGGGCTTGAGAGAACTCAGTTTACTCGTTAAATCATCCCAACTACTTCTATTTATAGTGATACATATCTACTTTTCAACCTTTCAAAATCATATCTTCCCAGATTGTCTTCCATTTACGCTGTCATCTTAAAATGGAAACTTTAGCTGTACAAGAACATAAACCTTATATATCAAGGACATCGCAAGATATGCAAGTGAACCTGGAACTAGAAACAGAAGCCTGGAACATGAAGAACAAGCATGTCGGGAAGAGAAAAGGTCATTTGTTGCTTGTCCCTTGCCCCTTGCAAGGTCACATGATCCCAATGCTTCACTTGGCCAAGATTCTTCATTCTCATGGTTTCCTAATCACCATTACTGAAACAGAACCCAGCTCGCCAGCAGTATTCCCTCCTCACCACCCTGATTTCTTGTTTGAATCCATTGATGTATTAGATAACAGCCCTAGTGAATTCAAAGGGGATGTTGTCTCGTTCTTATACTCGCTTAACACAAAGTGTAAAGCACCATTCCATGATTGCTTGTCAAGGATTCAAACGAACAGCACACAGGGTCCTGTAACATGCATCATCCATGACGCAGTCATGTTCTTTTCCGTAGATGTTGCTGATGATATGAAGATTCCTAGGATTGTCTTGAGGACAAGCAGTGCCACCAATTTCTATGGGCTTTCACTTCTCAAGCAAAAGGGTGATCTACTTGCAATCCAAGGTACGGTTAAACATACATAGAAAATGCTGTTCATATAACATAACTACTTAATTACTTATTTTATGATAGTTGTTTTTAATTTCTTTTAATTTTTGTATGTATCTCATGTGATATATATATATATTAATTAGTATAAAACTAAGCAAAAAGTGGTAGATTTAGATCAACTTTATTTATTCATCATGTACATTTCTCTTGGCTTGGAAGGTTCTGGTAAGTCAAATTATAGACCAGCCAAAGTTCAACCAATTCCCACAATTAATCTGCTGAAGAAAATAGGTATCCTTGATGTGGTTTTTATGTGCTGCAACTGGGAAAAAAAGCATCCTCTGACTTGTAAAGAATTTTTATTGGACTTAATAATTACCTTTCCAGGTTATAAACCTTGATCTAAGAATTTCTCATTTTAAGCCCTTTTATTTTTTTAATTTTCACGTCCAAAAATGTTGTATTTTCTTTCTTTTCCTGGTAGAATTATATATACTTGGGTTCTGATAAATAAATAAATAATAAATTCTTGATTTTTTTTTAAGAAAGGTATTTTTTTATGAGTTTTCGTATTGTTTATTCAAGCATTAAGTTTCTATGACTTTGAGGAACTCTTTTTTTTTTCTTTGAGAAAATTATAATGACTCCCTTGATGTTTGAATATGATAACATTTTGCCTTCTCGCGAATCCTTTGTCCAAGATTAGATAGTTTGATATTTGAAAACTTGCCTAAAAATCCTAAATGTAATACCAAATTAATGGGAATAGCAAAAAAATATAGTGATTGATCATCATATTCTAAAGATTTATATCTTATAAAAACCTCTAAATTTATAATGCACGGGAAGATAGAAGACTACCACCTCTCAAAACACCCATGACTATTATAAAAAAAAAAATTATCTGTATTTTCTAGTTTATTATTTTTTTATTACACCAACTTAAATATTAGAGTATCCTCTAAAATCACTGAGAATTTATTTTTGCCAGAATCAACAGGTTTTTTTTTAAAAAAAAATTAGATTTCAGAATCAACACAATATTTAAGTTTTGATGAAAAGATAAAAAACCATCCATGATTTAATTAATTAATTTCCTTTTTCTTACACCTTTTTCTCCCCTCTCACTTCCTTTCCTTTTCACATTGGCTGACCAAACCAGGTAAATAAAAACCCCACCCATCTTCTTCCTCCTCGTCACCAAGGTCAGCACATCCACTTTGTTAAAATTAAAATCAGATCACAAATCCTAAGTTAAAATTATAATTCTTAATTTATTAATTCTTTTACTTCTTGCTGCCTCTTCTTCATTTCTGTTTTGGTTTCCTAGTTTAGTGAGTTTTGGGTTTGGGAAATGATGACAACAAAGATTAAATTGCTTTTGAATGTTGTTTTATAATTGGCTTTTGTAAGATCTAAGTCTTTTAAGAACTTGGGCTTTTTAATTTGAATTGTGTGGTGGGTAATTGGAGATTTAGTGAGTTTGGAGAAAATCATAGTGATGGTTGCTTGGTTTTTTCGGGTTTGTAGTGATTTACAAAGAACGAAAAAAGGTGTGCGATGTAGAGAAAAAGAGGTCTGAAAACACTAACAATTTAAGAAAATCAGGGAAGAAGATTGTAGGCACTTACAATTGCGAAGAGAGATGAATGATGATAGAGCTCTTACTAGGTGTATTCAAGAGTTTGAGCATAAGAGAGGCTAGTTTTGAGTTGTTAATTCTTTACTGTCCGTGTTTTATTTATTTTTTTAATTGGAATGATAGATTTTGTTTTTTTAGTATATTAAATTATTTTAAGTCAACTCAAATTATATTTTTAAACTTATAAGAATTTTAAATAAAATAAATCATAACAAATTATAATGTTTAATTTTTAATAAATTTATTATTAAATAATAAAATTAAAAAATATATTTTTTCAAAAAATAAAAAGACATAATAAAATGACCTACATCTATCTAAATTAATTAACAAAATTCATTACTCAATCATAAAATTATAATAATTTTATAAAACATAAATCAAAACAAATAATGAAATCTAATTCATGATAAGAAAAATATTAAAGATGTTGAATGATAAAATTAAAAAAAATAATCAATTAAAAATATATATGAGAAAACTCAAATTAATTAGATTAATATGTAAATTTATTATATAAGTAATGAGATAGAAATAATTATAAAAGAAATAAATCATAATAAATTATAAATTTAATATTCAATCAATAACAATAAAATTATATATATATACATACATTAAAAAAAACAATCTTCAATAAATACATGGAATGAAATCCAGAATAAACAGAGATCATTCCAAGATCGAATATGAAATAAAATTTATTTTAAATTTTTTATATAAAAAAATGAAACAAAATATGTCAATTATTTCAAGCAGAAGAAAATGAAATCAACAACCTTGTTAAAAGAGCCACCGAGTGAAGAGAGAATATTTAGCTCAAGTGTTAGGGTCCAATCAAAGCTCCTTTCACGGTATCTGATTACAATTTATCTTACATGTTTCACAGGCTTGGTGTTTAACACTTCTAGATCCACGACGACTTTCTTTGTTTGATTAGCGATGCTATAAATGAAAGCACTCTGAAAAACCCCACCATTGTAAGGTTTATGAAAAAGCTTGACGAAGAAAAATATGAGACCTGACTTATTGATTCAAATGAATTTAATAATTTTTATTAATTTAATAATATAGTTAAAAAGATTAACAAAAAAGTGAATGACTAATTAAAAAAAATATTGTCCAGCATTATAAAAAAATACCCTATAAATATTCTTAAAAAAATTTAATAATTTTATTTGATAACAAATAAAAAATTAGATATGAATGAGACAATCTCATAAAGAAAAAAAATAAAATAAATTTAAAGTTAAATTACAAGCAAAGTAAACGTTGAAGAACAAATTGATAAAAAAATCATTTTTAAAAAAGAATAAAAAAACGTTACTCAAGTCAACATATTAAATTCACAGCCAAGTTATGAGACTTGAATAATATTAGAGGTCAACTCAAGCAAATTAAATAATAAAAGATAAAATTAAAAAAAAAACACAAGTCAACTCGACTAACTTATAATCCGAGTATAAAATGAGGATAACCCTACATAAAAGAAAGAGAAAAAAAAATCATGAAACTCAAGGTCCAATAACCTAATGTCGAATGATAAAATTAAAAAAATAATTAAAAAAATTTAAAAATAATCAAAAGTAAATCGAGCTTATCTTTAAAACTCTTAACCAAGATCATGAGATTGAGATTACCTCATAGAAGATAAACATGAAAAAATCACAAAGTAAAATTTTTAATCATCCAAAATCTAAAAACAAAACAAATAATAATGAAAATAATGAAGATTAAATTGAAAGATAAAGAAAATCAGGAAAATTAAATGAAAGAACATAACGTGGAACTAATTTTTTTTTTAAAGTAAATCAAGAAAATGATAAAAAAATAACAATAAAAAAATAAGAATCAAATTGTATAAAAAAATAAATGAAATAAAATGTAAAGGGACTAAATTGAAAAATAAAGTAAATCAAGAAAATAATAATAAAATAATAATTCAAAAAATAAAGATCAAATTAGATATAAAATTTAAATGAAAAAAAATGATGATGGAAAAAAATTGTATATAAAAAAAGACAACTTAAAAAAGCATTAAAAGAGAAACAATTATTAATAAAAATAATGATACCAAACATCAATACAAATAAAAACTAACAAGACATATTTAAGAGAGAAAAAAATAGAAAGAAAACAAAAAATATCAACAGGAACCCAATCGCTGCTTCATCTTGTACGCACTCTTAACCCCCAAATAAAAGATGACAAACACTTTTGTGGAAGGCTGTGTTTGATTATCAAGAGATACTGTACATGTCTCTTAAAGAATCATGTGTCACGTACTTGTTATCATGTGCTTAGCATGATAAATCACCTTTTATTTTTTTATTTCTAATTATATTTGTATTTCTTAAGGGATATAATTGCTCATTTTGTAAATTGATTATAATTAAAATATTATGATGGAAATACAAAAAACTCCCGGTGTCAAGGTTTTATTTTTTTGGAAGGCAATGTAGCCATTTTAGAGTGCATTCAAAGTATTAATACCGAAAATCCCTTGGACCACTATTGTTTTTAAATGTCATTTAAATCAATTCACTGTGCATCTAAAATATTATAGAACCAATTTGTCCTTAATTAATATAGTAACAATAAATGTACCTAATGGAAAGAACTATTTTGCCTACAACAGCTCATTAAACGATTTTGATTGAGAAAGGTAAAATGATCAGTTTACTATTCTAATTTATAGTAAATTGTGTCTTGGTGCAAAGTGAAAAATTGATTTTTTTGGGTTTTTTTTAATAATGGTATTTTTTAGTATTAAATTAATCATAATAATAAAATTGTAATATTTTTTAAAAATATATTAGCAGATTTCAGAAGTCTGTGACTTAATATGAAAAATGTTATTTTAGTACGATATAATTATTTTTTTTCCTGTGACGGACCTCAAATTTCATGAGGGTTAAGGCAATTTCCCTTGTTTCTTTTGATTGTAATAGTTGGTATCATTGAACAAGTTTCTGCACACGCTTAATCTCTCAAATTGCTTCAAGGCTTCTAGTTTTTCTAGTGGGGTTCACACTTGTTTTTTAATTTGTTCCTAGCAGAACAGCAGTTGGAGGAACCACTTGATGATATCCCTTTTTTAAGAGTCAAGGACATGCCATTGTTCAACAAATCCAACCAAGAAGTTGTCGACAGTGTTTTTGATCCCATTGATGATGGAACCAGGACTGCTTCAGCTATAATTTGGAACTCTCTTAGCTGCCTAGAACAAGCAATCTGTGACAAATTCAAATCAAATATCGTAGCCCCAATGTTCTCTATTGGACCTCTTCATAAGCACTCAAACGCTGCTCTAAGCAGTTTTTTGATCGAAGAGCAAAGCTGCATCTCTTGGCTTGACACACAAAGGTCAAATTCTGTCATTTATGTAAGCATTGGTAGCTTAGTTATGATAACGGAAACTGAACTGGCTGAGATGGCCTGGGGGCTTGCCAATAGTGGTCAGCCATTTTTGTGGGTGATTCGACCTGGTTTGGTCCACGGCTCAAACGGGTTCGATCTCTTGCCTACAGAATTTGAAAATATTACGAAGAAAAGAGGTCGAATAGTTAGCTGGGCACCACAAAAGGAGGTGCTGGCGCATCAAACTATAGGAGCATTTTGGACTCACAATGGCTGGAACTCGACCATCGAGAGCATTTGCGAAGGGGTCCCTATGCTTTGCTGGCCCCATGTGGGAGACCAGAAGGTGAATGCAAGGCTGGTTACTCATTTCTGGAGAGTTGGGATCCAGTTGGATAGATTGGAGAGAGGAAATATAGTGGACTATATCAGAAGGTTAATGGCGGGTGAGGAAGGAAAGCAGACCAAAATGAGGGCTATGCAGCTGAAGGAGAAGATCGACGTTTCAATAAGAGAAGGAGGTTCCTCTCATGAATCTGTTGGCAAGTTGATCGCTTTTATCAACTTGTTACTGAGCTGTTAAGGGGCCTCAAGAGGTTCGATGCATGCATCACAAGTGGCTTCGAAGGTTGCCTCCTTCACCCTCCATGTATAAATATTTTTTTTTGCGTGTGTTACCGCGGTGCATTACATTGTAAAATTTATTTATTCATGTTATTTTTTTATTTTTTGATGAACTAATATCACAGATTTTTTATGATGTCTTCATGGTAGAATAGATGTTTAGGAATGTAAATTGTATACATTTTATTTTTAATTTGTTCAATGAGATTATGTAGTATGGTTTTCTATTCAATTTTTTTTTAATGATTATTATTTCTTCAACTTTTTGTATGATCTATTTATTACTCTACCAACCCTAGAATTTATTAGTGCACAGGAAAGGATGCAATTTGCCAAGTAATTGAATTTCAGAAATTCACTTTAATTGTTTATCACGATGTCATTCTCTATACAGTAAATAATATATATAAACTTTCACCAAATAAATATAAATAGTTCAAATTACTTGAATATGAATTGTATTTGTAAATTTATCAAACAAGTGATACCCATTCATGTAAAACCCATAAATTTAGCATTTTTCTTCATATCTATGTGATTTGATTAAGATTAAAACATATATTTAGGTTTAATATTTTTTGAGGCTCACTTATTCCGTAATTAATGTTGTGTTTAGTGAGTATTTTAAGATAAAATGTTAAATACAAAAGAGATAAATATAAATCGGCTGGTGCCTAAATTTAAATTGAGATTTTTTTTTAATTTCATCCTTCGAACTTAAAAATGAGATTTCATGATTATAAATTTAAAAGATTGATAGAGGCTCAAAAAATCCCTTTAGGTCAATAATTATTATCAATTGAAACAATAAATTCATTGTTTTATTATTTCAAAAATTTTACATATATATATATACTATTTTAATATATTTTTAATTAAAAAGTACTTTTGAAAAGCATGACTCGAATTTATATAATAACATACAACTCTAGAGATAGACCGAAAGAAAAGAAATATGATTCCTTAAGTAAAATTTTAAAAAAGACTTCTACTCTAAACAATGAACATAACCTATTTTTCAGAAGTTCTAGAAGAGAAAGCCAGTCTCTTTGTACTAAAATTGACTAGAGAATACTCCCTGAAAAAGAAATACTATAAGCTATTTCCAAACCTAGTACATTGTCGTTCTCTTGCTCACATAAAAATGAGATTTACAGGTAATTATGGTGGTGGGCTTTACTTATAGGCTAAGCCCAAACACAACATTTTAGGTTTATATTTTCAAAGCCCATACTTGACTTCATGGACACTGTACTAATGGGCCATAAAAATAGAATCTCTTCATGGGCTGCTAGAAATTGAAGCCCTAAACATTTGACCCACAAGGAAGAGGAGGAGGGAAATCGACCAGTTTTTTTTTTTAATCAACAGAGACGCTAACTGCTTTGGGCTCAAAAAACAAAAAAATACGAGCAAAAAACAATGGCGCGTCTTCTTCTAAAACCTCACAACAGCAGGAGACACTGCATCTCTTTACTTAGAGATACCATGACCTCCTCCTCCCCTGTTAGTTGGTCTCACTCATTCTCTTCTCCCTCCCACCCCTTAGTCTTCTTCAAGCCAAGGTATTTTCTTTGCTCTATTACTCTCTTATTCATTGGTTAGTTTCTGTTTGTTGAAATCGCGAGATAAATCAAGGGAAAGTTGCATTTTTGGTGCTTTTGAGTTCTTTTATTGGTGGAAAAATGGGAAATTAGAGGAAAAAAAGTTGTGGGTTTTTGTTAAAAATTAATGTAGGTTAAGAGTTATATGTATAAAATTATGGTGAAAGAAGGGGTTTTGGTTTTTATAGGGTTTTAAAAATCGAAACTTAAAGATTTTGAATTATTTTTTTGTTCTTGTGTAATTACAGGGTGAGTTTTCCATTGAGGACGGTTCCAAGTACATTTTTGGTGCAAAATGGGGTCTTACCAAGAGCTTTCATGTCTACCAGTGCAGCAACTGAATCAGTGCAAAATGGGGTCTCACTAAGAGCTTTCATGTCTACCAGTGCAGCAACTGAATCACAGAAAGAAAGCGCGAGCTCGAAAGCTTACGGGTCTGATCAAATTCAGGTGAAAATTTATATAAACAAAAGCTTCTTTTTTTTGTTGTAATTTGTAAGTAATGGATGCTTTGTAAATAATGAGGGGTTTGATAAGTTCTGTTTTGATATGTCTAGGTGTTGAAAGGATTAGAGCCTGTAAGGAAAAGGCCAGGGATGTATATTGGAAGTACTGGACCGCGTGGTCTGCACCATTTGGTAACTTATATTGTTACCTCTCTTTTATCATTGTGGATTCTAGGTTCTATTTTACTCAGTTTATCTTAGGTAAATTGGAAACAAGGTTTTTTTTTTTATTTGAATTGGTTGTGGTTCTTTTTAATAGGTGTATGAGATATTAGATAATGCTGTTGATGAGGCCCAAGCAGGATATGCTTCAAAGATAAATGTTGTTCTGCATTCAGATAATTCCATTAGCATTACTGACAATGGGCGTGGGGTATGAGGATTTTTTTGTTATTTTAGTTATTGTCATTACCTTTTATTCTAGATTTTTTTTTTCTAATTCCAGTATGATTAACCTTGTCAGTTTATGCATCTGACTTTCCCATTGTTATTCATGCTGTGACATTCAATTCTTTCCAGGGCATGTTTGTGTCGGAGAGGATGCTAGTTTGGAGAATATTGTTAGTTTATGCTTTTACATGTGACTGTAAACAATTTGATGCTCTTTTCAGAATATAATTTAGAGTGTGCCTTTTGAAATGCAATGATCATGATGTTACTTTTCTTTTTTCTTTTTTTAATGGCCCTCATACCCATATAATCACGAGACAAGAACTTATTCCAAGCCATTTTCTTTTTCATTTTTTTCCAACGGACATGTATTCACTTTAAATTGAGTTCAACTACTTACCATTTTCCCTTGAAGATTTCTAATTTTACAATAAGAATTTTGTTTTGATGATTGCCTTAGAGGCTTTGGTCATTTATGCCAACTTTCATAATGTATTTTACTGCTGGACTAACATGCTTCTCTGTTTTACTTGTTTACAGATTCCCACTGACTTGCATCAGGTGACAAAGAAATCTGCCTTGGAGACTGTGTTAACGGTAAAATGCATGGTCAACTGGCCATCTTAAAATATGACTATTTCTATCCATCATATTTGAGGGTTTTAAGGTGCTGAATGCATTGTTTGCTTGATAGAAGCATGATATTTGGAGTGTGCTGAGTGTTTTATTTTTATTTTATGAAATCTGTATTTTAAAATCTTAGTTTAAACATTCAAGTAAATGTACTTGTACTTTATTCACACTGTTATTGCAATTTTTTTCTTTTTTCTTCCTCTTGTTGCCGTGTATTAGATTGTGTTTCGAAAGTTTTTTTTTAATTTTTTTTTCATTTGCAGGTCTTACATGCTGGCGGCAAATTTGGTGGTTCTAACAGTGGATATACTGTTTCTGGTGGGCTACATGGTGTGGGTTTATCTGTTGTCAATGCTTTGTCTGAGGTATGTCTCTATTATGTTTTGGTCTTTTTTAGTTACTTGTAGAGGCACATGTTAGCCTACAACACCAGGAGGTGGACTACTTTAAGAATGGACGGAATTCATAGAATCTTGCTAGCATTATTATGATTTTAAATTATTGTGACATAAATATTCTGTATCCAGAATATTTTAAATTAGAGGCAATGTCCAAGGGCAATCCCTTTGCGGGGAATTGAAATTTCCTTATTTATGACAATGGAGAATTGTGGAATTTATGAACTTCTTCACTGTCCATGTCTTGCTTTGCCTTTCCCTTAAGGTTTACTTCTTGGCTACCAATTACCACAATGTATAAAGTGTTGACTTTTGTAAGATTTGTCACATATTAAATTGCAGGAACTAGAAGTTACGGTTTGGCGTGATGGAAAGGAATACCAGCAGAAATATTCTCGTGGAAACCCTGTGACAACTCTAATGTGTTATGAACTTTCAGCAGAATCAAAAGACCAACAAGGGACTCGCATCAGATTCTGGCCTGACAAAGAAGGTTTTCCTTGACTTTTGAAAACCCATATTATTTTTATGGTTGCTATTTTATGCTTCATTACCCAGTTCTCAATGTTTGTTTACAATATGGGATAGAATAGCGTTTGCCTCTTCACAATGTAATGCTTCATGGGCCTTTAGAGGAGTTTCTGATGTTCAACAATATTGGGCTCCACTTCTCCCTTCAGTTTTGTTTGCTTATTTTTTGTTCCTTTTCCTTTTATGGTGGTGAATGTTGCATTCATAGACTCATTTATGTACTTCTCCGCATAATGCACCATTCTTTGTTTATTGAAATCTTTTTTCTGACAATCTCTTTTTTTTTGTTGACTTCAAAATTCTTTTGCAGTATTCACCACTGAGATTCAGTTTGACTACAACACAATAGGTGGACGGGTTAGGGAGCTTGCATTTTTGAACCCAAAGGTAGAGCTGTTACTTTTTATTATGTGAACCTTAATCCTATTGATCGCTACTCTTTCATCACAAATTGATTTTCTACTTGAGGAATAATCGAATGATTATTTTGATCCTTTTTACTTTTCATCACAAATGGGTTTTCTACTTGGGAATAATTGACGTTGGCTATTATCTATTTTCTTCGTGTGATTGGGTAGCTTTGCAATTTGATGCAATGCTTGCTTTTTCATTAATTGGTATGCTGTTTCTTCTTGATTTGCCTTTGCAGCTTGCTATTTCATTGAAAAAGGAGGACACTGATCCGGAGAAGAATCAGTATGATGAACATTTCTATGCAGGTGGATTGATTGAATATGTGAATTGGCTAAATACTGATAAGGTATTATTATAATTTTTTGAGCAACTCTCTTGGCTGTTATTTTATTGCCTACAACCTTTGTTTTGTTATATTATCTCGTTTAGCAAGTTAGCAAACTCTTAGTCTTCTGTAAATCATGATGGGATAAAGACGATACTTAGGTTCTTATGGTTGGGTTTGTCTTTGCTGATGAAATAAGGTAATTGAGGACTAAGGAAAATTATTAAGAGGAAAGAAAAAAAAAACAGACTCCTTGACTTTCTTTTGGCCTCTTAAGAGACACGCTCCATCTGCCTTGTCCATTGAGAGTGGAAGTTTATGGTTGGCGATTTGCTCTTAAATAATAGATTTATGATTGGTGACATCTATGTCCCTGTCAATGGTTGAGAAACCACATCTATCCTTGCATTTCTTGATACATTACATGCTTCCTGGTAGACTGAGACATGTGATGCAGGCTTTTTTGATAAATCATGAGTGGTTTGGAGTCCAGGATGGGACTTCCTAGTCATGCATTTTATTGGTTCAGAAAGGGCATGCCCTATTAATTGGAGGTGGGTTGGTATGACCCATTTGTGAGCGACAATAATCTGCCTCTGGTTTAGGTCTTTTACCTTGCAACGCCTTGAGGGATTAGGGATCCTAATAATATCAGGTTCTTTGACAGCTTCAAAAAAATAAATTCTGACATGGATATGGCTATGTCATTTGGACATGTCTATTTGTTGGATTGAATGTTGACTTATGTTATTTGATCCAGAAATCGCTTCATGATGTTGTGAGTTTCAGAAAAGAAGTAGATGGAATTGCAATTGATATGGCTCTCCAATGGTAAACTACTATCTACCAGTGCATATGCTTCCTCTCAATATTGTTTTCCTTTCCGTATGCATCAAGAATGTTAATGTCTTTTGTCACAAAATTGCTGCATTGAATACTATTTCTACATATTGTTGACAGCCATTCCTTCAACAACCTTTGTGCTTTAACTTTTCTCCTTTATTTACCAGGTGTTCTGATGCTTACTCAGATACAATCCTGGGATATGCTAATAGCATACGTACTGTTGATGGTGGAACCCATATAGATGGGGTGAAGGCTTCATTGACAAGAACTCTCAATAACTTCGGGAAAAAGTCGAAAGTCATTAAGGTATGTCCCTTGTTGCATGTTGTTGGCCACTCTTGAATTTCCGCATCCTTTCTGTTGGTTGTTTAGCTACCTTCACTCACTATCTTTGAGGTTTTCCCTTCCACCCATCTTTGCTCATTTACAGGTGCCTCCTAAGAATTTTATGCTCTGCCCTTCATTTATAACAGAAAGTTCCAAATGCAAAGTTACCGTATTACAATTGGAAGATAAAACACAAACCTGGTTTCTTTGGCATAAGATGCTTTCAAAACATGGTATTGGGTCATGGAGAGCAGTTCATTTTTGAATGAAATGATTTAAGTACTTAAATTGATTGAAGATGGAAATCTATTTCATTATTGATTGGGTGAACTGCTGATTAAATTAGTTGTATTCACTATGATAAAGTATTTTTTTTTGTTTGATTGCAGGATAAGGATATTAGTTTAAGTGGTGAACATGTAAGGGAGGGATTGACATGCATTATCTCAGTCAAAGTTCCGAGCCCAGAATTTGAAGGTCAGACAAAGGTATGTCCATCCATCATAATTTTCAAGAGTTACTGCTGATTTCTCCAGCTTATTGTTGGTGTTGCCACTCTCAAGCTGTTCATACCATCAACTACTGGCTTTTCTGTATGTCTGCAAGACAAGGTTGGGAAATCCAGAGGTGCGGAAAGTGGTAGAGCAATCTGTCCAGGAGTATCTTACTGAATATTTGGAGTTGCATCCTGATGTTCTTGATTCAATCTTATCAAAGTCTCTAAATGCTCTCAAGGTATCTTTGTTGTTAGCACACTTTTTTCTTCATTATCTTTTGTGATTCAATCATCATTCTGTAAAAAGTCTTTTTCGAAGAACTCTCAAATATTGCATTTCTGCTGGTCTTAAACCTTGAAATTTTCTGTCTTTTTTTTCATTGAAGGCAGCTTTGGCAGCAAAGAGGGCAAGAGAATTGGTGAGACAAAAAAGTGTTTTGAAGTCATCATCTCTTCCAGGAAAACTGGCTGATTGCTCATCTACAGATCCTGAAGAATCTGGTAGCTGTTCTATTTTTTTTTCTTTTGTGCTTTTAATATGAAACTCGTTTGACCTTCATGGGATTTTAGAAATTCTATAATAATGACCATACATCTTATGTTATTCATGCCATTTGAGTTGTCTTGCCTTTGTTCAATCAAGTGGACATCATTTATCTGTTACAAGCATGGTTGGATTACTGATCAATTGCCTGACATGTGAGTTTAAGAAAGATCCTAGAGAATTTACACATGTGGCTATTCATGCCATTTGAGTTGTCTTGCCTTTGTTCAATCAAGTGGACATCATTTATCAGTTACAAGCATGGTTGGATTACTGATCAATTGCCTGACATGTGAGTTTAAGAAGATCCTTGAGAGTTTACACATGCGGCAGAGTGAGTTATTTATTCATTCATCCGATAATCATTTCTGACCCCTACGATTTGTTCATTATTGCAAGTGTCTTTGGTTGGATCACGATCTTCCAGTTACGTCATTTCTGCTTAGGAGCAAGTCATATGGCTCCAACAATGCTAAAACTCAACTGGTGTCATTACTAGTTTCAAAATGATCCTTTAGCACCCACTTCAACAAGCTGTAGACGTTTTTGTTAGTTTATATGCTTAGCATGACTAATTTGTCATGTAGGCAAATGATAAACCTAGTTCTGTGTTGAGTTTAGATGGACTGAAAATAAGAATTACTGTTGGTCTCATTTGTCTTTCTAGCATGTTATTTAATTGTCCTTTGATTTTTGCAGAAATTTTTATAGTTGAAGGAGATTCAGCCGGAGGGAGTGCCAAACAAGGCCGTGATCGACGCTTTCAGGTAATTACACTGAATGTGCGGTGGCGTTTAATCTGCAGGCAATTGCTGAAACATGTTTAATAAACAGTAAACAATCGGGATGGTTTATTCTGTTTTCATGGAATGAGCTTGTATCAACTACAATGTCTCAATGTTCTTGAACAGTTTTATTATCCCAAGTAACTTAGAACTCATTTGGGATAATGGTGCTGCTGTTTCTGATTGTAATATCTTACCTGCACTCTAGAATAACTTGGGATGTCTGTAGAATATTGATCACTGAAACTTGTTACTGCAGGCTATTCTCCCTTTGAGGGGTAAAATTCTGAATATAGAAAGAAGAGATGAGGAGGCAATGTACAAAAATGAAGAGATCCAAAATCTTATACTTGCCCTTGGACTTGGAGTGAAGGTAAAGTCCTTTTCTCATTGTTTTGGCCTTTTCTTTTACTTGTCATTCTTGGTTTTATCATCCGAACTGCTTTTCTTACTTCATGTGTGAAATCTTCTTGGTTACAGGGAGAGGATTTTAAAAAAGATGCTCTTCGTTATCATAGGATCATCATCTTAACAGATGCTGATGTGGACGGTGCTCACATCCGAACTCTTCTGCTGACTTTCTTCTTTAGATATCAGGTAGATAATGGAGAAATTTGTCTCAACAAACATTTCCTCTTAAAATAAATAAATGAGAGAAATAAACAACTTTTAAATGCCTTAAAAAAATTGGAGTGATGTACAATTATGGAAACCTTCTGTGCAGAGAGCTTTATTTGATGAAGGCTGCATTTATGTTGGTGTGCCACCCCTATATAAGGTTGGTTTGTCTATATGATGGATCCCTGTGAGAGTTGATTTCTAAATTATTATCCATCGGCCAATTTGTTTCTTTCATTTTCCAACTGACATGACCAGGTTGAGAGGGGAAAGCAGGTTTACTATTGTTTTGATGATGCAGAACTCAGAAAGATTCAAAGGTCATTCCCTCAAAATGCATCATACAACATGCAAAGGTTCAAAGGTAAGATCTATTAACTGTAACACAAACATAATTGTCTATTTATGAGACTTTTCCCCTGCATTCCATTCATTCTGTCAACTAGCAATGCATTAATGTTTCTCGTTTCTAAATGGAAAAAACAGGCTGTTATAGATCATTGAATGGTCATGTGCATTCTTATCTAACTTCTTAGTTGAAATTCAGCCATCTATGTGCTATATAGTCAACAGTGTAATAAAGAATTCTGTTACTGAATCTATTTGGTGCGATATGATGATGCAGTATGACATTCTTTCCCCTGGTTCACACAAACACATGCATGCAGATGAATATATACGTTTCACCCTCTCCTAAAATATTCAAAACCTCAAAGAAAGTATATGCATAAATCTTCAATTAACAGTTGAGATTTGGATATTCTAACATGTGTTTGTAAAATACAGGCTTGGGGGAAATGATGCCTGCACAACTGTGGGAAACAACAATGGACCCAGAGCAAAGGCTGCTGAAACAATTAGTGGTTGAAGATGCAGCAGAGGCCAATGTTGTCTTTTCATCTCTTATGGGTGCCCGGGTAAGTTGTATTTGGCACACGAATGTCCAGGTTGCAAATTACAATAAACTTGAGCCAGCTAGCTCCTTTTGAACTTCCTGGAAGGAGCTATTAAGGAACTACTATAATTGCCTTTTCTTTTACCAAACTTGAACTTGGGACCTTTCAGTCTTCGAAACAGCAAAGTGCAGCGTTTTAAATGCAGAAGAGATTAAAAAACCAATAGCATATCTAAACAGTGATTAAAGGAATCGTGTAAATTTTCCAGGGAACTTCCTGAGGATACAAATGAACATAGGAAAATAGATTCATAAGGAGACAACTTAATAATAATTCACTAAAGCATTTTTCAGGGGAATTGTATCTTGGACTAGTTCTCTTTCCCTTTACAATGTGTATATAATATGCATGTATGCTTGTTCTTGCTTGCTTGGGAAAATTTGCACCAAGAAATGCTTGAAAGACCTTTCCATTGAAGTGTCAATCATCACATAAATTAGATCGTGTAACTGCTGGAATTACTGAACCATGGTGATAATGTTCCAATGTAACCTTTTTTTTTATGGTTTTCTTTCAGGTGGATGTCCGCAAGGAGCTTATTCAGAAAGCGGCAAGAATGATCAACGTTGATCATTTGGACATCTGACAACACCAAAGTTTTTATTCTGTACACAGCAACACGGATAACTCAGAGGTGTTGCGGCTACATGATTGACCTAGGCATCCCATCTTTTTTTAAATCTCCATTTTAATCCATGGATTGCTTTTGGGTGTAAAAAAAGGTGGAAGAGTTCAGTAGGTGGTTCGGCCATTGCAGTTACGGTGTGCGAACGTTGAACTCTATTAATCTAGAATGTATAATAGCATCCATTTTCCTCTCCATGGATGTACTTCTAGTTTAATTTTCTGTTGATATCAGTTTCTCAAAGGCTTCATGAGATAACATTTGATTATTATTATTATAATTATGGGGCAGAAGAAATAGGGATAATGGGGATGGAAATGTATTTGATTAAAGAGACATGAATTTATTCATAAAAAAATTTGTTTCAATGATGATTTTAGAGTGAAGTTTTGCAATTCTAAAATACAGTTGTAGATAGGATGTCTTAAAAGACTATTTTTTATCTCTAAAATATTCATGTAAAAGACTTAAAAATCTCAACTTGTCCAATTATGACATCTATGTCAACTTAAGGTTTCAAATTAAGGTTTGTTAAAATTCTTAACTTGTCTTAAAATTGACTATTTTTTGTCACTTATGTTTCAAATTAAGGTTTATTAAAATTAAAATTGGATTTTCCTAATTTGGGAAAAACCTTTCTATCGAAATGGGATTTCGAAATTTTAAATTGATTGTTGGTTCTTGGCAATAATCTTCTGTTTGAATTAATTAATTTGTCGCCAAGCTTGGCAGGGACTGGATTATAAGTAAAATCGAAGGGAAGGTTCCATCGTCCTGGGCTCTTGGCCCATTATCTTGTGGATTGTTTTCTTTCCATTATTGGTCTCTTTGAACTCAAGAAGCCCATAAAAGGTGTAACTATTCGGGTCCATAATGTAACTCACTGAGCTGCTTAGTGTTTTTTCGGCTAAACTACTTTTTTGCTCTTAAAGATTCACTAATACTTCACTTTTATCCCTACAGGTTAAAATCTTTCAATATTACCCCTTTTTTATATATATATAAAAAAGGGATTTCAATTTTTATCTTTATTACTAAATAACTAAAAACCTGACATTCTTCCTCTTTTTATTTTATTTTTCTTACTTTTCTATATTTTTCCCCTTTTAAATTCTATTTATTCTATCATATAAAATACTTAAAATTATAGTTATTAAACTGAATGAGAGATCAACTTAACAAAAAAACAAGATCATGGAATAGACGGATTAACACAGGCTAACCAACAAATATTTTTTAAGATTCAACCTGGACTAAGAGTTGGCTGGATTTTGAAAGAATCACCAAGATTTAATAATAGATCAAATTGGAGGAAAAATCAAAACTTTTTGGTAACGTAGCAATGAGAGATTTAAACTATAGGAGTATAAATAACCACGGATGAATTTATAGGTACAAAAATAAAAGTTTTTTTTTTTTTTTGACACAACATGCTTAAATGATACGTACAGAGAGGGAAAGACAGAACGGAATATCCAATTGAAGTGTCCGAATCCATAGACGAAGAAAGGACTTGGCAAGCTTCAGAACTCAGGTAACCAAAAAGCAAGACAAAAACCTCTTGATGATCACCATTTTCTTTGAGGCTCTCTCTACAGCTTCCAAATTGACAAGGGATGCAAAGATCATCTGTCTTTGTTTGCTTAGAATGAATCCTTAACGTCACTGTCTAAAACCTCTCATTTCAAGGTCTGTTAGTATCTCTCTCCTTTCATTTTTATCTTCCCATTGCATGTGCTAGAGTCTTGGTTTCAAGTCTTTTTAATATAAAGAACAAGGAGAAATCAATGTTCATCAAGGGGATGCATGCTGTGTTTATGTGAAAACATCTCAAGGTTAATCTTTTTTATGGCAAGTAGTTAAAAACTGTGTGATTCTGTTAAGTTGGTGAAAATCTATGGGCTGGTTGCTTTAAACAGGGTTGACTTATGAATTACAAGCAGCTGTTTGATTGATTGTCTGAAAAAGGATCTTGTCTGTTGGGATCATGATTTTTTGACTCCGCTTTTAAGGAAAGTTGGCACTTTCTGAGTTGATATTGTTTAATTCGATTGAAGATTGTGTCTTTTATGTCTTTGAAGCATGTCAGGGGTTTTATAAACTATCAATCCAGTAAGGCTTTTCTTGTGAAAGGGGGTAACATTTGTTGACTTAGGACCATTAAAAGCTTTTAAAGCTTGTTCTGTATTTATTGCTTTAGTGCTCTGGGCTTGATAGGGATGTGCAGGTTGTATCATTAGAATTTGATTGTGTAATTTTGGTTGCTTATTTCCTCGAGTGTTAGTCAAGAGAATGCGTTTTTTTTTTTTTTAACCGTGAAAGTTTAAGACAAATAGATTTGAGAAACTGGAGATGGTGTCCATATGACATGGGTAGACCTCGTTCTCGTTTGAGATGTGCTTCTGTTAACTCATTTCTTTAGGTTTGTCACTAGTCTATAGAAACCAAGGGAATCAAAATCATGTTTAGATTAGAACTTTGGACCACGAAAGTGGACGTATTGGATAAGATGAGGTCAGGGAAATAAGCTGAACAGATGACCATGAAAGAAGGCACAAGACGAATTGCTCAAGCTTTAAGTCAGGAGTCCAGGAGTTTTAGAGCATGATGCGTGCAGGGAAAATTGAGCAGGCCTTTATTAAGAGTTCACCAAACACAGTTGCAAAATGAAAAAGTAAAGTTTAGAGGAATTTGTGGCTATTTATTTGCTAGTAAAAAAATTCAATGCAACTTATATTGATCATGGATCTCTTTGCCGACTTTGCGCTCAAAGAATGCCAAGATTTCTCAGATTTTCTACAAATGTTTCTCCCACGTTGGAGCCAGCCTTAATAAACACAGGAGGATAGCCAACGGGAGCCTCTACCCAGGCTTCCGAACCTTGTTCTTTAAATAGTTTTCCTGACCAGATATGCTGCCAGGAACAAGTTTCACCCTCTGGAAAATAAGCCTTGACATTCTTCTTGCCCTTGTCAAGTACAGGCACCACTAAGATCTCGGTACCAATCAAGAACTGCTGATAACTCAAGCTATGCACATTCCTATCATTTGGATAGTGGAGAAATAGGTGGCGGCAAACTGGTAGGCCTTTTCGAGCAGCTTCCTGTTTTATAAAAACAGACAGAGAGATTTGTTAGATGCTCTGCCTAAGTTATTTGACTTCCAGTTATTTACATGAATCATGCATCACCTTTACTAGTTGGATTCTGTAGAAATACCAAGCTTTGTACATCTTAGCACAGCGTGCAAAATGCAATAGAGTCTTGTGGTTAGAGTAGAATTGGCTGTTGCAGGATGGCTTGTTTCCCTACATGCAGAATATATCTGAAATTAGTAGCTGATGGGATCATATCAGTCATCTTGCTTAGTTGAACAAATTATTAACTTCCTTTGTCAAGTGTGAATAATGTAAAATTTAACTCATTTCTCTGGAGACAGTGCTTTATATCAAGGGTTTGGAAACTGTGGGCAAGTCAAATATTTATTCTGAATATGGCTCCTCTAGGTAAGCAATTTAACATCAAGTTAGCTTAACACAGTATGTGTCATCAAATGTTCGTTAAAAATTTTAATTGGAGGGAAATAAATAAGTAATATTGCGTCAACTTGGTTTTATGATATTGAGTGTTATGGATTTCAGGTATCAAAACTTACTTCATGAGTCCGGAAAACAGTGGTGAAAGCATTTAGCTCCATCCATCGCATAAGCAACTCTTCACTTCGGTGGTACTTAATAAAAGGTAAGTTTACTGCACAATAGCCTCCGATATCGCTATGGTTGAAAGCATATCCAGAAATTCCACTGCTCAGTAGGCCAACAACAGAACTTTTTATTCCATCATTGGCCTGCCAACTTACCATTTGATCTCCTTCCCAAAATAGCATCCCCCATCTGGGGCTATCCCTGAAACCAGCCCTCATGAAGAAGACCAAAGCCTCTTCTGGGTCTTCTCTCTTCTTACCTGCACGACCTGACTTCCATTCTTCCACAAACTCTCGGTTTATTTGGGCCCATAGCTCTGGGTATCTATTATGAGCTGATATAGGATCTTCACCTGAAATAATTAATCCAATGTGATAAGTATATCTCTAGTGCACATGAATCCTAGCCTATGGAAGAAACATGTCAGAACTTTTCTTCTGTTACCTGAATAGAGAGTTGCATCTACAGGCAGTCCTTCACCGAAATCAGCCATCCACCCTTTCACACCATCATGAACCATTTCCTGTAAAACCTGCTTAAACCAAGCACCAGTATCTGGGTGTGTCAGGTCCAACATGCCCACATCAAATGCTGTATTTGGAACCATGTATGGTTCTCCATACTTGTCTTTCACCAGGATACCCAGCTTTTTTGCCTCTTCAAAAAGGTTTCTCCTTTGGTTTGGTTTCTCATCAGTCTGTTTAAAGCAAAGCAACCAAGTCTCAAACTCTCAGGTACTGATAATGATAGCAAAACATTTACTGTTAAAAAGAGATGTAGAGTATGCAACGACACCCTACTTTAAGAAATTATAGCTTGCTCTTTACATTGATATGGCTGTATGTTGTCACACACCAGATGATCATGTATTGATTTTTTTACAAATTACAATGATATTACCATAAGTACTTGGAAAAAGAAAAATACCGGAGCTAGACAAGGATTGCAGTATGTCATCACTTTAATATTCTTTGCACCAAGATCGTTAATTAGCTGCTGCCATCCATGATACCTCGTTGTATCTACCTCCCAATTCCACCACAGTTGTGATCCAATCATTGTCTCCCTCTGCCCTACCCAATCCTGCAAATGAAGTGCTTCAGGGTGAGAACTTCTACATGAAGATATTCATACATGCCATCTAAGTAATGACATATAAAGGGATGAAGAATTATTATTTTGGAACTTTCTGAATCAGTTTGATGGTTAAACTAGTTAATGTAATGTAAACCTTTTAAAGTTGTTCTTTAACTATAAAAATCGTAATGCTATTAATTACCAATGGCTAGAAAATTAACATGGCTGCAAGTATTCATGAATTTGAAAGATTCTGTAGATTTTGGATGCGCTTTGATGTGCTTCTGTATAGGTACAGGGAATACCTGCAACCAAAAGGCTGAAACAGGAACCTTATGATCCTTCAATTCATCCCAAACATGGCGTACAGCTTCTGTACCACCTTGCATTCCAACAACAGCCCCAGATATAATCCACTTAGGAAGCTCAGGAGGTCTCCCTATAGTTTCTGTGAAGTTTTCAATAATCTCAGAAGGTGAGTTGCCATTCAATATTCTTCCTCGAACTGAATTGCTCTGGATCTGCAAGCTCCAATATACAGAAAATAGGAAACTGCAAGTTTAAACCCTGAATGAGTATGTTCAGTACTTGAAATATTTTCCTCTCCATTTAAGTTTTGATTGTTTTATTCAAGTGTAACTTAAGTTTGTAAAGGAAACTTTCTATTCAATGAAAATTTTCTGTTAACTGTGTATTCTGAAGTTTGCCAATAATTCACTGCATTAAATCTAAACATTCTACACAGAAAACGTAGTTTTCACTTGGCAATCACATTGTTTATTGGCACAAAGAATTGTTTCTAACTGTCAATGGCTTTCTTGCTTCAGCCTTCACTCTGGTCATTACGATGCATTTGTAACACCCTCATGAATAATTTTATTCTAAGTTCCTGAGTGTTATGCAGTACAAAGTATTTGCAATATAATGTTCTCACCACTCACTATGGCCAATAATAATTAATATGCAACAATTATCAAGAATTACCTGTATTTGAACTCTGTCATGTCTTGTCATGTCGAATACTGAATAATCGTATCCTTCAAGGTAAAGAGACCTCATCTTAGATGTCATGTAGAATGGTGAAGGAGCATAAGTTGTACTCCAATCGCCCCCAGCCCTGCAATAGAAAGAAACAAAGGTAAGATTTTTTGAGCCTATATTTTTCATATTTGTGTTTAACTGGAATTTAGTGGTTGAAATGCTAATAGCTAATCTACCTGTAGCTAACCAAGTTAGCAGCAAAAGTAATTGGTTGGTCTCCTCTTCCAATTCCCTGCTCTTGAACAAAAATGGGCACCCTTTTGCCTTTGAAGTCCATGTGAGAGAACTGCTCCCCAAAACCGTAAAACCTTTCATTTCCTTCACTGGTATAGGTAATACAGACTCTATTGAATCCTGTCAACTCCGCAGACTTCATTTCCATTTCCTCATCTGACGAGGAAGAAACTGCAACAAACCCTCTAGACCTTGTAAAGAACCGATACCATCCAAGCTTTCGTCTTCTAATCTTTCCTAGCTTCCACCTTAATCGCCGGTGTCTTCCTAAAGGAATTGGAGAAATTCTTTGTTGGAATTCAAAATTTGGTGGTCCCACTCTCACTTGAAAACCAATTTGGTTATTGTTCTTTTGATCAAATAGAACCCAATACCTTGCACAAGTTGGTGGTCCACTTGTCTCAAACTGTATGTCTTTGTAAATGCCAGATTCTTGATGCCTCCTCTTCCTCCTGTTGAACAACCAACCTGTTATCAGCAAAGCAGGAAACTGGGTATCCTTCAAATCATTTTTCTGAGCAAAACTCATATTCCCAGATGAAAGATCATGATCATTATCCTGATCAAAATGGTGATCAGGTTCGCTGATCACTCTTATATCTTCAATTGTTTGATGATCACAAACCAAATAAACATTCCTATCTTTTATAGCAAAAGATCCTCTGCTCTCTTTCACCTCTGTCTCACACAATGCTGCAGTGACAAAAGCTTGCCCTGGGATGGTAGACCACAGGGCTTTTGTAGGTTGAGACTGATGATAAATTGAGAGAGACCCTCCATTTTTTATGCTCCAAAGAAGCTGGAAATCCTTGCCAACTGAGAAGATTTTGTTTGGCGGGACAGTTTGAGAATTGAAAAGAAGACGTCCTTGAATGAAAGGAAGTGATCTTGGTGTTGAAGGAAAGGGGTTGTTTAGGTGTTTATGATGCTTTTTGGTGATTTTGAGGGTTCCCATGTTGTTGTTGTTAGAGAATAAAGCGGTCTATAAGTGTAGCTATTCCATATTTATAGACTCGGAGATATAGACACACGTAAATTCAGCCGTGAAGGTTGTTCTTGTTAGAATTTTTCAATTTCTTTGTCCAGCGAGCTTAGAAGGAAGAAGAAAGGTCTTTTTTTAAAAAGAAAAAAAATATTAATTTATTTATTGACGTATGAAATCTCGTAGTTGTGTTTTATTGCACTTGTGCCCTACTTCTTGGCTTATTTATTCTTATTTTTATTTAAGTTCGACAAAATAAATACAGTATAAAGCACTCTTATTAACCTAGGATCGATGTAGTGGATACAATATCTAGCTTGGATTAGGTTTAAAAACAAATTTATAAGTTGATTTAATATAATAAAAACACTTGAGTTGATGTAATCAAAACTTGCTAATTCTTTTAAAAATAAAGTAATATTATTTTAAATATTTTTTGTATTAATTCAGGTTAATATAAATTAAATTAACCTGCTAATTAAATTTACATCATGAAACTCACACTGATTAACCAGGTTTAATAACTTTTTAGCTTTCATTGGTGGACCTTGAAATGGTCTTATTGGCCGGCATCTTTGAAATTCATACATCAAGATTTCAACTCCCAAAACTAATTAATTTTCTTGACTTCTTTTCTTCACATTCCTCCTTAGTCAACTCAATTTTCATGAACTGAAATTGAGTTCTTCTTTTACGGGTTTTTGTACTTGAATTCAGTAACAAATGTAGATTTATTTTCTACACTATTATTTTCGGTTCAACACCCCAAAAAAAAGAAAAACTGTCAAGAAAAATCATCATAATCCATTATTTTTATATTTATTGAGATTTATCTTATCCACGTGAATGAATGAGAGACACGTCATTCAAATCAATTTTTAAGTTAAATTAAAAAAATATTAATTTAATAAGATCTAATTAGATTTTTCAAAATTAATTTAATAAAATCTCTTAAAAAATACTATTTTAATAAAAATAATTAATTTTTATTGATCCAACCACGTTCTTTTTCAAGACAATTCCGAACCATGTTTATTTCCATTAAACGAAAAAAAAAAAAAAAGAAACTTGAGGATAGAAAGTTGCAGGGATTTTTTTCTTTATATCTTGGGGTATCGAGAATATTGACAATGCCTCAAATGGAACATCAAGTTAGACCTAGCGTACACCCTTTTATGTAGAGAAGGACGTGATGTTATCTTTTCCGACGACCAATCTCTTGTTTTCCATTGCCCTCCAAACCTTTCCTGAAAACAACTTCTATCCAAACAAAGATAAAGTGTCCTCTTTCTTTTTTATTTTTCAAAGAAAATTATTTTATTTCTCTTACCTTTTCGAGTAAAAACAAAAGATGATAGATGAGGAGAAACTATGGTGCCTACGTTTTATGAAATTGTGATTGCAACCTAGAAATTTTGAGATTATTATTAGGGGTATTTAAAAAAACAATCCATTGAAAAAATTAAAAACACCGGAGAAAAATTAAATGAAAAAATTAAATCATGGTAAAAACTGATTAAATTAATTTTTAAAATTATAAAATTTAATTAATTTTGATTGGTTTTGATTTTATTGATAAAACCGATAAACTAAACCAGTTTAACTCAAAAAACAGATATAAATTATTCTAACTCTAACCTCCTTCTCATTCTTTTTTTTTATTATGGATTATCTAACAAGATTTAAAGATTATGTTAAATTTATTAAAATTAGGATTATAAATTTTTTTTAAAAAAAAAATATTTTCAACTTGAAATTAAAAAAAAATTAATATCAGTTGAACTTGTTAGGCAATCAACGGGCATTAACAAGAACTAAGCCCAAGATGTTAGTAAAGGGCTACATGTCCAGTTGCAGACTGATGGGATATGTACTTTTCAGTTGATCGACGACCACACCCCACCATGAAATCTCAAGCGTGAGGTTTTAGAGGAGGGGAGTGTGTCATGAGATAAAAGATAGACACAAAAAAGGTGCCTGTGTTTTAGTTTCCAACACGTCAATCGGTGCATGATTCGAAGGTTCTCACCGAGAATTATGACGACTTTACCGACGAGTGTGCTTTTGCCAGCATTTTGCAAGCTGCAAGACTACCTTCTTTGTTAACCACCATTCAATGGAGATTTGATAAAACTTGCCCCCAACTCACCTGCATGTGAAGAACCCTTGTTGGTCAATAAAATGTCAAGTTTTTATTCCATAAAATCTTCCCGCGGACGGTGTCGCAGAAAACTTGTCAGTAAGGGGTTTCTTTTCAGCCTGATCCATTAAGGTTGAGCATAACCTAGCTGTCGCTTATTCATCCTCCTATTTGTTCTTTTCATGTCTAGAATTTCTCACATCCACGTTTGTGATTTAGTTTCTTAACAAAGCAGTTGCTGATACGCTGATATCCAAATTGAGTTAATGCGACAAGACATTAATTAATGGCTTCGGCGTGTTCCAGTGCGCTAGAGATGCACGGTATATGATGCCAATAACCATGGCATCAAGGTCAAACCGCAATGCAATCTCAACCACACGGCTGATCTATACTAGAAATAGGAAAAAAAAAATCAAGAGGAAAGCGCGTAAGAACAATAAAGACAGGCATGAAATTAAACACTTCCATGGGTAACAACTGTTGGGACGGCAGGACTAGCAGTAGAAAGGCCTGCATGACCAATAAAAAATGTTTCGCCTGCTAATAACTGACAACTATGAGCAGAAGACAAAAGAGTTGACAAGAAAGTAATCCATGCAAAGGGGCCATCAAATAATTCAGTCAAGCAAATCCGAAACTGATGTCCTCCTAAATGCATCAACCTGAGCAAGTTGGGCAGCCAAACTCTTGTTGGGAAATATACCATCTGCCTTCAGCCTCTCCCTCATGCCATAACATGGCGCCTTGGCAATTATATATGCCTGAATCAGAGTCTGGAACTGCCTGATTCGAGCCTGGTAACCAGCTTGTCTCATCCGGTGAAACATTTTCTCTGCATTATGTATGTCACCCTTCGTTGCATATCGCTCCATGATAATTAAGAAAGAACTATACATTGGTTTTATCTGATTCTGTTGGACAGCCTTATTTAGTATAGAGTCAGCCTTTTCCACCTCGCCTGCTTCCACATAAAGCTTTACAAGTGCATCCCATGTCAAAGGGCCAATGCGACACCCACTATCACCCATTTGCTTGATCAGATCTTTACCCTTGGATAGCATCTTATGGTTTGCATAAACCTTCAAAAGTGTAGAATAATGCCTTGAAGAAAGCTTCTTCCATGTTTTTGACATCAACTCAAAAACTGCCTCAGCTTCATCAATTTTCTTCAGCCGTCCCCAGGCTTCAATGGCAGCCATGCATTCATCAAGTCGGGGACTTTTCTCACAGAACTTCCATACCCTACTCACTTCATCAGCTTTCCCAAGCGCACCATAAAGAGGAAGCATAAATCGGCAAGCCCATCGATGCTCTTCTAAATTGCCCCCTTCCATCTCTTTCAAAATAGCCTCAGCTTTTTCTTTGAGGCCACCAGATACATAGTGTCTGGCCATGATAGCTTGGGTTCTGATATCAGGTTCAATGCCTTCAGCCTTCATTGTCTCTACAATTTGATCCATCCCCGTCATGTCATTGGATTGACCTTTGGTGTCTATTAAGATTTTGTAAGTAAAAAGAGAGGGCTTGACATTTTCTTTCTCCATTAATAGCAGCACATCAGCAATTTTCTTCTTGTCAAGCCTCTTGTAGAGGAGCAGCAGTTGGTTACAAGCAAATGGGGTGATTGGGAATTCCAGGTCCCTCATTTTATTGAATACTTCCTCTGCTTTCTTCACATTATGGTCTACAACACAGTTAGCCAGCAAGGTTCGGTAGATCACCTCTCCTTTAAAGGATTTTGGGATTTTATTGATATAAACCTCCGCCTTGTGGAGACCACGCACCTTTGCAATTAAATCAAGGCGTGAAGCATAATCTCTTTCAACAAATTCTTGTGGCTTATTTGCCTCGAACCACTCTGAGAGCTGCAAAAGCAACCATAAAAATGCTCAAAAGGGCAAAAGCATTCATAAAACTCTGAATAACTAAAGGGCAGACAAGTAATTCTCACAAATTTGCAATCAACAAGAAACTCATACATCTTTCAAGCAAAACCTGAACAATCACCATTTAAACTGGTGTTTTGAGAAAAGGTTGTGATGAAAAAATCCTATTCATTTGTAAGTGCATGTAGTAAAAAGGAGGTGTTATCTATTATGATGGTTTGCCTTGGATCTGCAACTACCTGGTGAAAGTTCAAGTCTTTACAGGAACTACTTCATGCAAAAGTACTTTGAGGATAAGATCGCTCCAAATTCTCCTACCCGAGGCCAACTTTGGTGGGGCCAGTGGATTACAGCTGTTCTAAAGTGTTCAATTTAGTATGATGAGAGGAGAAGAAGGAATCCATGTCCTGTGAAAACAATTTATGGCCTCATTGCAGTTTAATTTGTGAATCTAATTGCATTGGCTGCTGCCAACTCTTGGACACAACATCAATTACTAATTCCATTTCACTTGGCAAACATTCCTATTTTATTTCATGCACTTATTTTCCTCGTCCAACAAGTGCAACAGGCATTAACTAAAGCATATTCTAATTTAATTTGCATTTTCATTCCTCACAGCATGCCGGTACAAATGTTCACACACACCACCTCGCATATGAATAATATGCCCCAGGTCAAATTGTATACAAGGGTAACAGCCGCAAAAAACTGACAGTTAAATACATAAGACAGCTACAAGAAAGGATTGCATCAAGTCAGATCACCTGTAGAGCCCTCCCAAACATTCGACGCTTGCGAAGATTGATCATGGCATTAGATATCTCTAACCTGTCCAGATCCTTTCCTTCTGCCACCCACTTGTCAAGAACACTTTGAACAGAAACATCTGGAGCAGAGACGATGGCGTTGAATAGTTCCGTGGTAGCCCTTTTCCTTGGTGAGCTTTTCACCACCAAGTCTGTTTCATTATCTGACAGTTCTAGTGCATTTTGAGAAGGTTCTCCAATATCATCATTGTCATCATCGGACAACTCAGGTTCAGAAATTAGCTGATCTTCATTTCCAGCCAATGCATTGACCGTGCTTTCATTGGCATTAGCTGGTGTTTCAAGTTCAGAGAACCCGTCCTCCAAGACATCATCTGATCCACTGTTTTCAGCACCAGCTTGTGAAGCAAAACCACGCTTTTCCAAATAGAACTTTGAACCAACATTTGTGCTTTGGTGAAATCGAAGACTCTGAGATACAGGTTGAGGAGACTTGACAGTGACAGCCTTGCCTTCTACATAACTAGTTACTATTTCTGATTTAGCACAGCAACTGCGAGAAGTTCCAACACTCAATCCACGGAACCTGGAAACAGAACAACAAAAAATTCATTCAAAAATACCCAAAGTAAAGGAAAAATAAAAATTGCCCTCGGCATAAAATCAATGGAAAGCCAGCGGTCTAGACAAAAAAAATCTAGAACAAGAAATGTATTTTTAAACTTCTCATGGAAACAGAACAAGCATAGAGAATGGGACAGTTATAGAGATACTTGTGTTCTGACAGTGGGAGTGATCGTTGAGCCCCCAATCACATCCTACATTCCCTTATATCTCATGAACATTAAAGACCTGATGCAACGGATACAGATTCATTCTTCACATGATCTGTACCCATTCTTAACTCTTGTTGTAATTTTCACCACTTCTCTATTCCCATTCCGGAAATCACACACAAATGGGCTTAGTTTATGAAACTAACCATACAGTATAACCCTACTCCACAGCTTTAATTCATTGTAATCAAACAAACTCATGAAATTACAGAATTCCAAAACCACCCATAAAACAGAACTGTTTAACTAGCACTGCACTGACAACCAGCTAAATTAATTCAAAGGGGTCCCATTTATCTTCCTTGTAAGAATCTCAGTAACAAAAAGACCATTAAAAAATAAAAATTTCAATCCTTCGTTTTCCCCTTCTCGCTACTAAAGAAAGGCACGCAAAATAACTTTCCCTTTTGCTTTTATGGTGATCAAGAAGATCATATCTTTAGTAACCAAAATGAAAAGGAAAAAAAATCCATTTCTAATCCATACTCAAATATTAATTGCAATACATAATTCTCCAAAAAAAAGAGAGTAACAAAGTTACAGAAAGAGAGGGTTACTTGAGAGGATTAGAAGCTCGACGAAGAGCCCACATGGCCTCGGCAGATGGGGATGGATCTTAAGGCTTTTGGTGAAAAAATTGAAAATCAAATAGTGGAAATGAATGCGAGAGTTAACAGCCTCCTCCTGAAAACCCTGGAGAAACCTTTTTCGAAGGGTTTTTGGGTTTCTTTAGGGTTCAGGCTTCGACCAAAAGTTTATTTTCTTTTCAGGATTGCCCCCAAAGACTTCTTTGTTTGTTCTGCTACCCCTACACGTGTTCTTAAAGATTTATTATTATATACCACAAAATATTGGGCCCTTATCACTTTCATTTAGAAACTATTCTGATTTCTCAACTAAAGACTCCTGTTAGAATACTTGGTGAAAGTATTAAATTTCTTATAAAATAACAACGATTTTTTTAATAAAAATCAACGGCGAAGTTGAGATGGAAATATAGGTGAAAAGCCTTCAAATTGGATGGAAGTCATTGATTGCGATTTTTTAAGAGCTTAATGATAAAATTAATATAAAAAATTAAAATTAAAAACACTTATATAGTTAAGTAACCAGGCATGGCTCTGTTAGGCCACGGATCTATCTTTTTTAAAAAAAAAATAATGTTTAAATGTTGCTGGCATGTTTAAAAAAATAAAAATTAATAATTCATGTTATAATATCACCTAGGATTAATAATTTTTTTTTAATCATGTGATAAAAAAACATTTAACTTTAAAAAAATCACAAAAATAAAAAAATCTATAAAAAAATAAAATTGAATAAAAAAAAGATGATTTAAGTTAATCTTAGAAAATACAATAGATATATAATTCAGATAATAAGATGTAACCTAGTTCAGATTACCTTGTAAAACTTGTAATCGAAATTTACAACTTGTAACCCAGGTCATGTGATTAAAATAACTCGAAATAAAAAATTAAAAAATATAAAAAGTAATTTTTTTAAAAAAAATATGTATACATTAATGTCAAGCAATAAAAAAACCAAATAAAAAAATATTAACCCACACAAGCTTTTCAGACTTATAATTTAAGTCGTTAAATCAGAAACATCATATACTAAAAAATAACAAAGTATAATATCTAGCAAATTTATCGTCGAAGATTAAAATGAAAAAAAATAAATACAAAACGATCCAAAATAAAAAATAATATAATTAAAAGAATAAACAGTAAAAATCAAAATAAAAAATAAGTTAGAGGATGACTAATTTTTGTTTTTTATTTGAGGGTTACACTAGAAAGAAAAATGACTCCAATAAAAAGAAAAAAAATTAAAATAACAGAAATAATTTATTTTTTTTTAAAAAAAAAAGCACACCATAAACTTGAACTAAAAGGTAAATTTTAAAACCAAAATAACTTTTTAAAAAAGCTAAGAAAAAAAATAAGGAAAAAAAAAATTATGACAAATTAGAATTAAAGGACTGAATTGAAAGGAAATTAAAAATTTACAAAAAATCCAAGGATAAAAGTAAAAACTTAAAAGAAAAGGGACAAAAAAAAATAATACACTATAAACTTGGATTAAATGATGAAATTAAAAATTAATAAAACTTTTATAAAATCAACAATAGAAAAAATAAAGACCAAATCTAAAAACATTGTCATGAAAAAATAAAATTAAAAAATTAAAAAAATATATTTTTTTTGCAGAAATATTAAGAACAAAATTAAAAAATGAAAAAGGAACTAAGATAGAAATAGCAAAAACAAAAACAAAAATCTATAATATCAAAGGAAAGAGATAGAAAAGAAACAAAAAAGGCTCATTGGTAAAAAATCATCCAACAACTATTAATACATGTTAGGCTTGAAGGGAAAAAAATCATAACAAAAAGTTAGTTTTTATCACTAAAATACATCACATGCATTGTTTGAGGCATTGTTTGAGGTATATGATATCTCCCACACATTAACATATTTAGCTCATGTACCAACAATCTTTAAAAAAATATAATTTTTTTTATTTTAATTAAAAAATCATAATACCCTCCTAAAGGAGTTAAAATAATTATTGATCAAAAACTTTTATTTTATTGACTTGATGAGTATTTAAGTAGTCTAAATATGGATTAAAAAAACAAAAAAAACCTAAACTACCCCTATACTCTAAACATATTTTTTTGACACTAAGGATATTTTAGTATTTTGAATATTAATAAGAAACAAGAAAAAGACCTTATCACCCTCATCATTAAGGGTAAGTATTTTCAATTCAAGGGAGAAAATCTTAATTTTATTGTTCTAATCTATAATGTACATGAATCATATATTACGACATACATTGTTCAAAAATCCCTCCCCTTTTATTGTATTAGTTTTATTGTTCAAAAATCCCTCCCCTTTTATTGCATTAGTTTTATTAGGTGTCATCACACTTTGCATTTTTTTAAAAAACAAATTATGATTTTCACCGTCGGATTAGCAATGTTAACTTTTATGTTTGAAATTTTTTTAAAATCCAAAAGATTTTTTATTTTAAAAGAAGACATAAAGTACTAAATAATATTTTTTTTAAAGGAGCTTTTTTCCCCTTAAATCCATACTATTTATGCATTAATATATTTTATGATAAATCATAAAATGAAAATGAAGTTAATAACAGGACATGTTAACTCATGTATAGAAGCACATACATTTTACTTGGTTATTAAAATTTTAAATACCAAGTTATTTTCTCTTATAGATTTATTCACCTTGTTTTTATTATTACAAGGAATCATATGTTAAATATGTTAAATATATGATAAATAGTAAGTTGCTCTCACACCGAATTCAAAACTATAACTATAAAATCTAATTTAGAATAAATTTGACTTAGTGTACTAATATTTATTTTTAAAAAAATAAAATAATATTATTTTAGTAAAAAATCACTAATTTATCCTCGATCAAATTTTAAATTACTAAATTGACCTAAAATTCAAGCCAAATCTTATAACTATGTCTGAAACACACCAACCCAACAAAATTAGATTTTTCTACATAAGAAGAAGACACCATAATCTAAGATGAAATACTAATTTGTTTTTATATATAAATTTGTTTTTTTATAAATAACAAAACCCTATAAAATGGATGGTGTTTTCTATATTTTAAAATAAAAAAAATCATAACTTAGATTAACCTAAATTTATAAGCAACTCGTTTAACTTATATTTTAAGTAAGATTATTATGTGTTGAGTTGCTATATGAGTGTTTAAAAAATATATTCAGTTATAATTATTACGAGATAGATTTTTACAACTAAAAAAACATATATTGATAAATAAAAATCAAGTTATTTTAGGTTTTATAAAAATAAAGGTAGTGTTTGATATTGTTAAAAACATAGCTTTTAAAAATATTTTTTTCTTGAAAACATATCAAAATGATATATATTTTATTTTTTAAAATTTATTTTGAAATTACTACATTAAAAAAATCCAATAATAATAAAAATTTAAAATAAAAAATAAATAAAATGAAAAGCATAGTTGGACATGGATAAAAAAATTCATTATTTTTTTAAATATAATCAAAATAAAATTATTTTAATTATTAATTATTTTAAAATATAGATTAGTTAGGTTGAGACTCTTATCTTAAATTAACTCTCAAGTTAAATTTTTAAATTATAATAATAACTATTTATTTATATACTGATTTAGGTAAACCCGTATCAATTCTCTTAATTCGTGACCTTAACTTTGTTTTTGTCAACTTCTGAGTCAGGTTTTAAAATCATAATAGTTGTAATAATTTTTATCCTTATATTGACTTGGATTAATTCTAATAATTTATAACCTGGACCTTGTCATGAGTTAATCACCGAATCAAAAATTAAAAATTATGATAATAACTAATTTTATTTTATGTTGACTTTTCTAACACTTACTTAGATGTTATCTCAAGTCAATCTTTGAATTATATTTTAAAATTATAATAATTATTATTTTTATTTTTATATTAATTATTTCAAATTAATTCTTAAATTAATTTTTAAAATTATAATAATAACTATTTTTAATTTTACTTTGATTCAAATTAAACAAACAATGTTAACCTAATTTATGATTCAAAATTTATTATAAATTGATCCTCAAGTTTAGTTTTATTATTATTATATATTTTAGTTGGGTAATTTAAAATTAGATTTTTATAAAAATATTTCAAGAATAAAAAATAAAAATATTATATATTAAAACATGTACTTTCTCTACTTTCTATTTTAACAATTATAAATCATCTAAGATATAAATTTAGTTTTATCTATTCGAACAAACTCTTTTTTTTTCCCCTCCTATTATCTCCAATTTTTTCTACATGACTGTAATCAAAAGCCACCTTATAACCATGGGTGTGTCTGTTCGCCCACTCCGTCTCTTGCATGTTTGCTTTTTCTTTGACTTTTTTCTTCTTTTATGCTAGTTATCTGCTACTCTATACTTGTAATGACAAGACAGCGTGGCAAATTGAAAATCACACCAACTTTGTGATCAGAGAGTAATTCAAAATCCCCATTTCAGGATTCTGCCGATTGAATTGGAAGCATTTCTTTGGCTAAACTTGGTTAAAGCTCAAAATATGGTGGGTTTTTCGTTTTCTTTCTTTCTTTTTTCCAAAAAGAAAGATCTTTTATTAGATTTGCATGGAATTGACAAAAAATGGGCTTCAAATCAAATGTTAAGCTTCGAGTTTATTGTAGTTATTTCTCTTGATTTGACTGTGCTCAATCGTGGTTGTGAGCTATTGGAGCAGGGCTTAAGCACAAACGTTCGTTATTGCAGATTGTGCTCAACTAAAGATTGCTGCTTTAATGTTACCATAGAGTTTAATTGAAATAAGATGTAGCTAGTGGAGAGTTTGTTGATATTTCTAGGCATGATTCTGAAAAGTTGAAGAATTTGGACTGTCCAGATTAAAAATGCAGCCCAGTATCTGATCATCTGGAATGAATTGTATTCTGGGCTGGATTTTGAATCTCTTTTAGATTTTCATATGCATTTGGATGACATTAAGCTACAAAGTCTCAATATTTAGAGTGCCAGTTTTAACATTCTTGATGTGTTTGCTCCATTCTTTGTTAAATTTTGTTTTGCCAAGTTCAGTTGGCTTTGCATTTCGTGCTAATTTTAGTTTTCCTTTCCTCTATTTGATCAGGAGATGGAAAGTCATTCTATGGTAGATGTACGGTTAAAGAAAGACATGAAAGTGTCTTCTAGTGATAATGAGAAAGTAGATGAACATGGTGTCAGTGGAGTTTTATTAAATGGGGATGGGGAAGTAGAAACACCAAAGATTGGGATGGTTTTTGCCTCTCAAGAAGAAGTTCGTGATTATTATAATAGGTATGCTCAACGTGTAGGGTTTGGAATAATGCGACGAAGTTCAAGGTGTGATGATGATGGGCGATTGACATATATTGTACTTTCGTGCTCACAATGTGGTAAGGACCGAGGAATTCCAAAGAGTAGGTTCCAATGGAAGCAGACTTCTAAAACGAATTGCAAAGCGAAGATTAATCTTGTACTGAATCCTCAAGGACAGTTCCATATATGCAATGTTGTTCTTGATCATAATCATGAATTGACTCCAGGAAAGTTACACCCGAACATCTGTAAAAAGAGTAAAAGCTTTCGAACGAGAAAGGGACGTGAGGGAAAAGAACATGCTGGAGTGATGTTGCGCCCAGATTTTCGGTCAATTTTTGGTGAACCTCTGGGCAGTGAGACTGCATTACCAGGTGAAGTTTCTTTCATTGCAAGTACTCATGTCTTAATGTATGATATACCTGTATAACAGTCAAAGTACTTGGTTCTTTGAATTTTAGATTTTTTTTTAGAGCACTTCTACAGAAGCATCCATTTTCTTTTATGCATTTATATACCAATCTGATGACAGAGTAACTTTTCTTCTCATAGATTCTTTAATGCAACGACCCAGCTTTTCAAATCATTTGCTGAATGGTGGCAAGCATCTTCTTTGTTCTTACACTGGCCTCCTCACAGGGGAAACCATATCCAATCGTCTCAAGAGGAGAAGCCCAGCCCTTGAAGGTTCCCAAAACTGTATGTTTGAAGACCCAATTCCATACTTTTGTTTCTCAAGTCTTGTTCCCTAGTAAAATTTTATGGAGATGGTTTGGAACTTGATTTATATGAGAACTGTTGTGGCTATAATTCATAAGTCTCAAAACTGAAATTTTCTTCCCAAATGCTCTCAAGTACCTCAATGTTTCATAATTTTGATGTTAAAATGTATGAATTGTTTTGCTATATTGATAGAAGGGTTTTTGTTGCTTGTGAATATACTCTTTGACATTCTCCATCAAATTCTTTGCTAACATAATCTGCTGTCTTATTTGGACTTCCACTTGCAATGCCAGGTAGGTCCTAGTTCTACTATTTCACTACATTCAACTATTCTTGATAAAATCTTATTTTTTTATTGGACTGGTTCATTCATACTTGGAATATCAAGTTTGTCTTCCCAGTTTTTTCCTTTGCCTTCTGTTAGTACTTACTGTATTTTCATTTATATAATCTATATGTTATAATTCTGCAGCCCAAGACTCCTTAAGGCAAGCCCTTGCCAAAAGGGCTGTGGCACTTGTTAAATCTGGAATGGTGATTGGACTAGGCACTGGAAGAACCTTAACCCTTGTCATTGAGGAGATTGGAAAACTAATTCAAGAAGGAAAGGTGTACATATCCTCTCTGAAACTTCTTATCTGGAGAAGAAAGTGATTGAATTGCCTTTTGAAGTAATACCGGTGCCATCATATCCATCTTGTATGCCTAAATTTATGTTACTAGAGACTCTGTCAGCCCATTTTATTTGCTGTGTTTGCAAGACCTGTGTGCTAGTTGAAATGGTGCTAGCGGGTATAGTTATTGCTGGAAAATTTTTCTTGCATCTCAGTAGTATGATTATGATCTTATGGGGATGACACCAATTATTGAATATACCCTTAGTAACTAGTAGTTCATCTATATTGTGTTGGTTTCAAATTATTGTTTCTGATGTATGAGTTTAACTTTGCCTTCTCTAATTTTCTTCCAGTTGAAAGACATTGTTGCAGTGGGTACAAACTACCAGTCACGCATTACAGCTCGACAATATGGCATGACAGCTGTAAGTTTCAGATTCTTTTTAATAGCGTGCTTCTTCTAAATCAGATATTTAAGTGATTTATTTTTCTATGTTTCATCTATCATGCACAATTTCAGGTTGATCCGAATGATGTGAATGACATTGACATTGCATTTGATGTGGTGGATGAAGTCGATATCAACAAAAACCTATTGAAGGTTGGGATTTGAAATCATAATGCCTCTTATGTGTGTTTTGATTCCATGATAGTGTATTTACCTTTGTCTTCTCTTTCCAGTGCAGGGGAGCTAATCATACTTTGCAGAAGGTGAGGTAATGTTAAGGCAATTGTTTGGTCAGTAGCAGATTATTACTATAACCTCTTGTTCATACTTATTTATTCGAAAATCAAATTTTTAGTGTTAAACTAAACTATGATAGTTCGATTTTACAAGAACTTAAAAGTTTTATCTTATCTTCTCAGTCAATATCAAATGTCCCATCTCATCTGCCTATCCTAATCCCTAACCTGGTCTTTTCTGTATTCCTGTATCTAGTCAGCATATACAAATTAAAGGAATGATGATGATCTTTGATGGCTTTAAACAGATTTTTTTAGTTTGAAAATAATGTGTTTTATGCTAAATAGTTCTACTTGACATGCTTTAGAAATAGTATTCAAAATTTCAACGTCCAAGCTGATGAGGATTCTAGAATCTAGTCTACCTCCTCTTCAAACTGGAGAGGAATATTAGGTAGGGGAAGGAAGGACTGCCTCCCATTTTCTAACCCAGCCTTCTGACACATAAAATGTTCTCCAAAATACCATTGTGATTTGTTCTCTTTTTCTTCCTGGAATCAGGTGATTGATTCAATGGCAAAGGTGTGTATTCTATTGGTTGAACATACAAAGGTTGTTCACCGGCTTGGTAACAATATTCCAGTAGCGGTTAGTTTATACTTCCTTCATGGTTAATCAATTCTTTGTTTTTTATTTTTTTTATTTTTTCCGTTTGCAATATTTATATGATTTCTTCATGGCTGATGCTTATAGCTTTACCTCCTTAATATTATTGAGGCATAAGTATTATATAATGATTGATCAAGGAAAATTATCGCGTTATCATGTTTAGAATACTGATAAGATGCACTTTAGGTGGAAGTTCTCCCTATTGCCGTGTCACCTGTTTTAAGGCGCCTCATTGCTCTTGGAGGAGGTTAGTTTTGACAACATTGTTCCAATTTTCTCAACTGATCCATCTTTGAAGTGTTTATTTTTATAATACATCTTGGGCAAGTCACTTGGGTCCTAATACAGCAAGGAGAACTGTAAATTTTTAACAATGTGATTTTCCATTATAACATAAATGGTTTATGGTATTGAGTCATTTCAGTGCCTTAATATAAGAGGAAATGGCCCCTTGTAAGAGTGTGGCTTGTTAACCATATAAATTATCCCTTAGCAGTTTTTATTTTTTATTTTTTTGATAATTTCCATGGTAAGTTGTGCTCTATACTAATAACTGCATTTGCTGTAAATCTCTCAGTTCCTGAAATTCGTTCTGCTTCGAGAAAGGATGGCTCGGTAATCACAGATCTTGGGAATATGGTCGTAGATGTTAGGTATGTTGATATGTAGGTTTCTCCCCCCCTCATTTGATGGATATGGGAGCAGAATTGTCCTTTAAATGAACCATTTGTACGGTGCTAATCCTCCTTTTTGTTTGTGCTTAAGACCCAATCCAACCTACACCTGTGCCTTCCAAGTAGCCTCCTAGAGGCAATGGATATACTACTCTCTTTTGCTTAAACTTTAGTCTCACCAGTATATTTATTTAACCCTACAAATCCATTCCAAAACAAGTATTTATTGGGCATCTAATGGTCTCGCTGTCTTGGCTCTAGAGTGGTTCCAAAATGCTAAGTTAAAATTTCTTAATGATTATAGTGGTTTGACTCAAGTTTCCCTAATCTTTGGCAGCTTCCCAAGTGGAATGCAGAATCCTGCTGAGCTTGAAAAGAACATTAACATGATACCTGGTGTAGTTGATAATGGTAAGAAAAACATGGAGCATCTAGTATCTTGGTACATTTGTTAAAAATAAACATATATCTTATACATTATGTGGTTTCCAATTCAGAAGCCAAAATAATTTCTTCTTCTTCAAAAAAAAAAAAAAAAGAAAGTTAAAAAGAAAAGATAAAGGAAAAGTTCTTCACCCTAAAACTCAATGCACCTCTACAACTTTCTCGTGATTCTTAAACTTACCATATATTGTGTTTTCCTGCAGGCATTTTTTCTGCGGTTGCGACAATAGTGCTAGTTGTTGTCAGAGACAGAGGTAATATCAAAGTAATGAATTTAGAAGAATTCCTGGAAGGTGTACCCGGTCACAGAGATGCAAGTTCTTCCCTTTAACAATTTCTTTTCTTTTTTCTTGGTTTTTGTTGCTTGTTTTTTGGGTGTAGTTAATCTGGTGGGTATGCAAGCATACTCATCTGGGTACATAACCGCAGGATAAATCACAGATAGGGGGGGGGGTCCTTGTGCTAAAATCTAGTGGCTTTGGCATGCTGTCGTATCTTTTTGAACTGGTTAGCTTCGTAAGCCACTTAGGTTCATTTCTTCATGGCTGGGTTAATTACATGTCTACAGCTGGCAAATTACACGAAGTTAACGAGAAAAACTAGAGGCAGCATGTGTCAGGCCAATGAGCTATGGCAAATGGCTCATATCTGAATTTTGTGTAAAGCAGAAATCAGAAAGTTCGCTTAGTATTGTGCTTTCTCCACGTTATCATTCAGGATTGGATTTGTAAGATGTATAAAATTGGCTCGAGGATACTTTGATCCGAGAACCAGAGTTGCATGAACAGGTTATAAACTGATGGCAGCTATCCCTGGCACTCAATCTCTAAAACATCTTGTATTTCTATACCCTATTTCTTTCTCTTCAATGCCTTTGAGTCATGCTTGAGTGTTCTTAGGTTAACTGGCCAGCCATAACATGAACTCGTGTTGGGAATACAATGATTTTTAAACTGAAATGTCGGGAAAACATGAACTCGTTTTAATGGATTGATCGGAACGAATGGGCTTGATATTACCTGCAAATTTGTGTTTTTAAGGACTTTTTAATGCTTAAATTAGTATAAGAGAAGAGGAGGATAAACAGAAAAGAATGCATGCAGAGAAAATATGGTAGAAAAAAGGTTTTTGTGTGGGTCAGAGAGGTATCTGTATTAGTTCGTCAGATCACGTGCTCACCTGAGGAAGATGAAGAGTGGCTCGCCCAAGAAAAAAATTTCTAAAGTCTTGCATGTCTGCAGCGTTACAATGATTGTTTACTACTTCAAGTAATCGTTTATCCAGTAAATATAAAAAGATAAAAAAAATTTATTTTTTATTAGTAAAAATAAGTTATTGTTAATGAGTTATTATTTATCATTTTTGTTATTAAAAACTCTAATTGGTTATAGAGAGATTGATTGCTTAAAAAAAAATATTATCATTTCAAATATATTTTACTTAAGGTAAATTGTATTATTTTATTATTCGATAAAAAATTATAATTTTATTGTATTTTTTAATTATTAGTTTGTTTAAAGTTTAAGAAAAACTTTTTTTAATAAGGAGATTCTTTTTTAATGTGGTAAAAACTAATTGTTTTAATATTAAAAAAAATAATTTAATATTTAGAATAAATATTATGTGTAATGTTGTATCATGGATATTAGAAGATAAATAAAATAAAATTTTTATTATTTTTGAAATTTTGGTCAATATTTTCTTGTTTTTAATAAACTGGTTATTAAAGTTAAAATGCATATTTAAATATTTTTTTGTATGAAAAATACGATATGATTTTACAGATTTGAGATACTTGGCTATATGTATAAAAATATATTTTTTTTTAATTTTAAAATTTTTGACAAAAATAAGGTATTTTAATATCAAATTTTATATTTTTAGTAACATAAAATACTGCTCGATATTAATTAAAATAACATAAAAAATAGGTTGGAAAATTGTGAGATTCCTCAAAATATTTTGAAAAAAACTGGGTTTGACTCGACCCATATATCATGGGCTGGATTTAGCCATGCCACATGGGCTGGGTTGATGTCCTAGTCTATAACCAAATAAGTTGGTTGATATACATGATTTATTAAAAGTCATTACTACATTTGCTGCAAAACATAATTTATTTATGTTCTATACGCAAATGCAGGCAAGGCTAATAAACAGGAAATAAGGAGATGCAATTACTTGGGAGTAGTGGCGACGCTAGCGACTGTTGTCAGCAATGGTTGCAATGGTGCCGATAGCACTGCTAGTGGTGGTTAGGAGCACGGTGACGCACTGCTAGCTTGTTCTTCTTTTTCGTTGTGCAGAGGCAAGAGCTTCTTCTTTTGCTTGAAGAGCTATTGCTAGTGGCAATAGAGAGGAGGTGTTGCGGGGCTGAAGGTGGTAGGTGGTGGTTCTTATTCTTCTCCCTTTTCTTTCTCTCTTGGTTTTTTTGTTTTTTTCTTTGTTTTTTCGATCTTCCACCCTTTCCTGCTCTCTCTTTTTCTGTCCCCATCTTTCTTATATTTATAGGCAAAAACAGGGGAGAGATATGGATGGGGTGACCACTATACAGCCACCTCACGACTGTTTAAGAAGACACGCCTCCTTTATTTTATCCATCATATGGAAAGTGTTGGCAAGTGTCATTGATCAACGTCTTTTTAAGAGAGAGATGACAATGGAAAACAGAGGAAGAAAAATTTTCTTCTTCTCTTATTTCATGTGTCAAGAGGAAGAAGAAAGGCTACTATGTTGTTCAAAACGACATTGTTTTGGGCTCTTTTCTTTTAATAGTGTAAGAAACGATACTATTTAGCCAAAACACGTCGTTTTATTTAAATAAAAACGACACCAAACTTATATCAAAGTCCAAATCAGTCTTCAAATTATAATCAAGTTCTAAATTGCAATTTTGATTTAAAATTCAATGCAATTGCATCCCTAACAAGAATTAAACAACTACCCTGAAGTTAATTGTCTTTCTCACTTTGATCATTTATCTTGAATTTATGTCATTTGACTCTCAATTTATTAATAAACTTTTATTTTCTTTAATTTAGTCCCTGAGTCAATTTAATTACATCCCTTCTATTTATGAGTGTTTTTTATTTTAATTATTGGTTTTGAATTTCTCTAATTAAGTCCTTAAATGACCATCAAATTTTAATATTTATACAATTAAGCCCTTGGTTTGATTAAATTAACTTTTAAAATTATAATTTGACCCTATAACTTTAATTTTTTCTAATTAAAGCTCAAGTTGACTTCAAAATTAATTTTTCTTGCAATCAAACCATCCATAAATTTAATTAAACCTTCAATAACATTTAAATGAGTTCATAAACATCTGATTTTAAACTTTTTTTTTAAATTGAATTTTCTTTATCAGTCGAGCTTTCATTAGTCAACGATATATTGTTAAATTTCAGTTTTTATTTTTTTAAACTTACTCAACCAATTTTAGTCTTTTTTAAAGTATTTTAGCATTTTTTTTACTTTTCTTTCACTGTTATTATTTTTTTGGTTTTTTCAACCATATATTTTTTTGTACTTTTTTTATATGTGTACTTAAAAATAAATTACAACAATTGGCTTGAAGAGAGCAGCCTTTGATTTACCAGTAGGATTTTTTTTCGTTTGCAAAGCATGTCAGATAAAAGTTCTTTTCTTTAATTGTTATTTAGGTTTCAATGACAAATCTTGGATACTCTAAATCCATTGTTTTGTTGGACACTAGCCTTTCTCTTCATGCGATGCTGTAGGACGATCTCATCGCTGAAAAAAATATATACGTGTTATTAGTGTTTTTTATTATTAAAAAAATAATAATTATAAATTAAAAAATTATATTTTTATTTAATAAAATAAATTATAAATTATAAATATATAAATATAAATAAATAATAACAAATTTATTTATTATAATTAAAGATTGAACCGGGAAGCCGAGGTAAAGATGTTTCTTTTTTAAAAAAAAAATATAGAATATTTGTTTCAGTTTAAAATTAAGTTATGAAATTTTAATTAATTTGAATTAATAAAATTAAATTTTATTTTGTTAAATTAAATTAAATATTAACACAATATCAAAACTTATTTGGGCTCTATATTCAAAACTTAATGTAAAAAAATTAGATTGCGAATAACAATTGNCTTCTATCCTGTATTGTTTTATATATCCACAATTTAAAATATTATTTATAGTTTCTTTTTATAAAATATAATAATAATAATAATAATATCTGAATACTTTTTTATTTTTTTAAAAAGTTATATTAACTCGAGGCATAACACTGGTATTCTATTGATGACAATTATTAAATAGATTTAGATTAATGGACTTTTTGGGAATACAGTCCAACTTATATTTTTAATTTTTTTTAAATTAATAATTTTTTAATATTTTTAGATTGTTTTAATATACTTATATTAAAAATAACTTCTAAAAAATAAAAATAATAATATTTTAATATATTTATAAATCAAAAATATTTTAAAAACTAATCCAGCTCCCAGACATGCAATCAAATAAAAAATAAGCAACAGACTTTCGCTGTCGAGCCAGCCTTAAACAAAGCGGCCAGAAAGACAAAATACTTAAAAGACAAGATAATTACGAGGGAGGAAGGTCACTCCAATTCTAATATTATTTTTGTGAAGGTTAACAATCATTTTAATATAGCAAATCTTACAGGTTGTCCCAATTGGTCATAATTATAATTTGACCCCTACAGATTTGCAAATGTTTTACTTCTACCTCTGTATAGGTTAAAACTTTCCAATGTCCCCCTTATCTATTGCAAAAAGTTTCTATATTACCCTTAATATTTAAATGGTTAAATGAATTTAATGGCGAGCCTACTTTATATTTTTTTAGATTTTTTTTTATAATAAAAGAATCCTTGAATCAACTCATAAACCATTTCTAGATAAATGAAACTAATCATTATATCAGCTTATTAAGTTTTTATTTATTTTTTTAATTTTTTATGAGATTATAACATGATGATTCGTGAAAAATATATGAGAAAATTTCTTATTTTTTGGTTGCTTTTTTTTTTTCATATTTAACTTAATGAGTAATGATAAATGTTAAGAAAAAACGACAAGAATGTGGGTCTCATTTTAGAACCATTATCCAATGGTTCATGTATGTTCTTGAAGTTTTTTCTTGATATTTATCTATAATATTTGAAAACTTATCTATTTCTGTTTGTGATTTTTTAGGAAATTTACAGGAGAGCATTCTTGGAGGTGAATAGGAAATTTCTTTTATTTTTACCTATATTTTTTGTCTAGTTTTGTGCATATGTGGAAAATTTTCAAGATTTTGTTTGTACATTTTTGGAAATTTATCAAGACCTTTGTTGGGTATTGTTGGAAATTTAATCAATACCTTTTGTTGTAATTTAGAAGTCTATCACTATTTTACAGTACATTCTTGGAAACCTATCAAACTCCGTGCACGAAAATAGATATTATCTCTACAATTACAATTTGTCAGTTGATTCCAACAAATAAATTTTATGGCTCTGCCACAGTTTAGTCAAATATAATCTAGTGAGAAGAAAGATTGGTGTTGGGAAATATTTTAAAAGGAAAATACAGATTATGGAATTTATTTCCTTTTATATATTTTTTAAAATGAAAATGTGAAACTGACCTTGGGGTGCATAAACTGATATATAAAAACATTCTATATAGACATGGCTGTCAGCCTGTCACACACACACAAAAAATAAAGTATTCACAATTCATAAAATTAGCTCTTCGACAAAAGTCGGCATAAGAAGTCTACATTCATTGTCTGCCTCTGTTTTTCGTGAAGAATCCATTTCTCTGCCGACGGCCACACTTCAAAGCTCAAAGGTTCCTTTCTTTCCCTCTCTCTCACACAAACAGATACCCTTTTGAATGCATGATAAAAATTGAGCTCAAATGAACTAAATTAGACTCTAATTCAATGAAAAGATTCAATCTTTAATGCATTAGCAATGTAAAGTTTCGATTTTTTTTTTTATCTGGGTTTCGTTTTATTTGCTTATAAGCGTAAAAAATCTCCAAATTTTGGTGTTACTTGTCATTTTGTATTTCTAATGATATTTCTTTTAAACTGATCATTAGTGGAGTAAATAAGTTTTGAGATTGGCCCACTTGATTAAATGCATTCAAAAGTTGATGAATTTGGTGTTTTATGTGACTCGATGGATTGAAGATGTGAATTTAACGTTAGTTTTTGCTGTATGATAGGTAAATGGAAGATGATAGTAAAATGAACGTGATTGTAGATTCTAAAGTGAATGTGACAGTAGAGAAAGATATAGAAGGGATGAATGATAAAATGGTACTTGATAGTGATGAAGTGATAGTTATTAATATTGACGAGAAAGAGAGTGAAGGAGTTGGGAATAATGATGAAATGAAACCCCCTAGCATTGGAATGGTGTTCAACACCCCAGATGAAGCTCGATCCTATTACGACGAGTATGCTTGTCATTTGGGGTTTAATACGATAAAGAAAAGCACAAAGTCTGGAGATGATGGGAATGTGAAGTATTTTACGCTTGCGTGTTCGCGGTCTGGTAAGGAGTTGCCCTCTGCTAGTCAGACTAACAGGTTTAATTTTCGGAAGAGGTTGCCACCTAGAACGAATTGTAAAGCCAAGTTGAATGTAACCATAGGTCCTGATGGACGAGTGTATGTCTGTCGTGTTATTCTTGAGCATAATCATGAACTGGTTCCGGGTTTACATGGTATGAAAAAAAAGAAATCAAGGGCCCCTCGAGCGAAAAAGGTGGGAACAGGACAAAGCCAAGTGCCACATTCAGTTGTTCATGAAGCTGGTAGTTCTGCAAACCTCAAATCTGGTGAGCATTTTTTTCTTCCTGTAGAGAGAAATGATAATTTAACAAAAAAATATTGGAAATATGTCATTTAATTGATTCTCCTTTAAACAGATTATGCCATACCAAGAATTGTTACCGATCCCAATCAAATAATATTTGGAAGCAGCCATCTTCTCACTAAACGTTCTGTTAATAGGAATGTGTCAAGTGGTTCCAAGAGAAGAAATTCAGTATTCGCAACCCCTGTGCTTAGTAAGTTTAAAAATCCTTTCTTTCTTGTTGATTTTTAGATAGCTGTTATGCTTAATCAAGAAGCTGATTAGGCGCTGGAAGTTATATCTGCTGTCAAGTAATTTCAGAATTTCGTTTCCGGGGTGCATATAACTAGCATATTTTCCAAATATGGCTTGAGTTGGATTAGTGACACGATGCTATGATACTGCTAGTATTTGGTGCTTTTTGGTGCCTTAGAAACTGCAGCCTTCTTTCATGACTAAAATAGTGTGTTTTTCTCTGGCTTCTTTCCTTCATGTTATGTTAAATATCTTGATTTGTTGAGTACTTACATGTGTGAACACTTGAAGATCAGGAATCAGCAGAGCGCATCCTTGCAAGGAAAGCTGTGGAACTTGTGAAGTCTGGAATGGTAATTGGTCTGGGCTCAGGAGCCACAATATCTATGGTTATGGAGGAACTTGGTAGACTAATTAGAGAAGGAAAGGTTTGTATCCCATAACAACCCAATTGGACTCTTATTTTTTATTTTGTTTCTTACCTTTTATTTTTCTGTGGCTAAGATGCTGGAGATCAGATCGATGCTGGTTTTTTTACTCCTTACAATACTTAGACAAAGTCATTGCAAAAGGCTTTTGATGCAAATCCTTGGAAGTTTCCTATGAAAAAGATAGCCTAAAGCCTCAAAGGATTAAATTTAATAAGAATAGTACTTCGAGGTTTAGCTTATATCTAATAGCATTTAAAATGCACACAATATTTTACTTCTAAAGTTCAACTGGGCTTGGACTTGACCTGGGACGGGTCTACTCCTTTCCATTTTCACCAATTATTTTCGAAAGAATGTATTCTTCACAAAATATTCAGATGCATAAAATGCAAAAAGCCTCCTTAGTTAAATCTAAATTAGTGCTGGAAAATGACAGACAATGAAGCTATCAATTAAAGGGCTTCCTGATTGGTTGATTCTCGGGCCACCCAAATTCATCCAATGCTCATGTTTTCCCTAGTGTGATGATGCTCAGCCACTGACTTGAATGCCTTCATGCGCTAGGTTGAAGCTGACCTAAAGTAGATTCCCATTTGTATTGGTTGAGTTGATTTAACTTGAGAATATTTTTTTTTGGTTTCCTCTCTCCAGTTGAAAGATATCATAGCAGTTGGGGGCAATTATCAATCACGAGTTTTGGCTACACAGTTTGGAGTCACAATTGTAAGTCTATATTGAGAAAAAATGGTGTTCGCAAAAATTTCTTTTTATTTAAAAGCAAAAAAGGTCTCCAAAGTTGCTGATCTCCCCTATGTTTCATTTACATGGCCTGCTTCATGAAATTGGTTCCCAGGTTGATTTGAGTGGTGTTAGTAAAATTGACATTGCATTTGATGGGGTTGATGAAGTGGACTTCAATAAAAATCTATTAAAGGTCAGAATGCTTCATCCTTTCATCTGTCTTTTCAGATCTGCATTAAATTATCGTGGAAGTTCCTTCACTAGTTATCCTTTTGCTTTGCAGTGTGGAGGACCTGCACATACCATGCAAAAGGTACGCAGAAACATTTCTCTGATGATGCCATAATTTCTTTATTCTGTGTAATTAGAAAACTGTGGCATTGGTTTGGTGTGAAAACAGTCTGAGGAAATCCTAAAAAAATTATGCCTTATCAAAGTTCTTGAATACTGCAACAGTCAAGTAGTTTTACTCATCTCCCCTATTTTGATTGCCATGATTTTTTTTTTTTAATTTTTGAACAGGTAATTGCTTCTGTGGCAAGTGAATGCATCATACTAGTTGATCAACCGAAGGTTGTTCACCGGCTTGGCAGCGCATTCCCTGTTCCTGTCAGTTGATATTCCTTGTGGTTATTTATTATCAGTACACGTTTGAGCTCCTAGTAGTTGATGCTCACTGCTGTTTTCATAGACATCTGAATACAAATTATCATATGTTTTTGCTACAGCCAGATCAAATGAATATCTTTTACAATCACTGCTTCCAGCACTCCTAATCTATTGTCCACAATATTGCTTGTTAGTTGAAAACACATAAAATTCATAGGAAAATATCTTGGACTGAAAATATACTATAATAAGAACTTCAGAACTGATCAGAGGTGACCCACTGAATTTTTTACTGTTACAAAAATGCCCCCTTTCTTCCTTCATGGCTGCATGTTTGTGATCTTTATGGATATGCTATATACTAACAAGATATGTTTTAGGTTGAAGTTCTTCCTCCTGCCCTCACACCTGTGCTGAAGCGTCTTGCTACTCTTGGAGGAGGTTGGTTTTGAGTAATACTGAGTTAAAAGAACACCCAATTTCACACACCAAATGTTTTTGGACAGACTAGTTTTTTAGTTGAAACACTAAAAGTATACTGTTGGTGTTTTTTGTTCTCAAGTTTTTTTAGACTCAAGAACCCTTTTCCAAGTTTTTTGTTTAACTGTCTCCTGTTGATGTTTCAGTTCCTGAAATTCGATTTACCTCAAATGAGAATGGTCCATTGTTCACTGATCTTGGGAATATGGTTGTAGATGTGAGGTATGTTAACTTGGTCTTTCCTTTTTGGCCTGAGTCATGATGCAAAAACTTGATAGTCTATTTCTAGAACCCAAGTACCATCCACACTTGTAAAGCGGATCTGAATTGACATCAAAATTGACAGACACGGGCGTTTTACTCGTGGTCATGATATTCATGGACCCTAATGTTATCTAATCCTTTTTACCAGCTTTCCAAATGGGATACAGAACCCTGCTGAACTTGAGAAGAACATTAAATTGTTACCTGGTGTGGTTGAAAATGGTAAGAACTTGCACTTTGTTTCCTGAATTTCTTTCGAGCATATGTATCTGTTGCATGTATGCCCGACTGAACATGCATGAACTTATACTGGCAACCTTGACTGACATAATGAAGATACATACTGTACATTCCATTGTAACTAGAATTCGCTGTCTGGCACGATACAGACCCTACCCTTCTCCTAGCATGATGCTATAAATTCTTTCGAGTGAACTTGCAGGTATCGTTACTGGAGTTGCTACAACTGTGCTAGTTGCTGTTAAAGAGAGAGGTGCTGTCAATGTGATGAATTTGGAAGACTATGTGAGAACTGTGCTTGACCGGAGGGAGGGGACTTTGACAAGTTAAAATAAGAATTCCCCATATAAAATTTTGCTCTGTACATTAGCAAGGCACAGGTAGAAAGAGAGGGTAATTTATACAACGTGTAGACTGTAATTATCAATTGTTATCCATAAAGATCTGTAAAACCTCATCTTTGTCAATTTAGAGGGCCTCTCAATTTGTTCTTACCGGACAGAATCTTTTTAATCTTGTCCTTTTAAGCATATCACAAATGTTTACCAATTTTAAGATTGATGGTTTGATTAACTAAAAGTATTATGTAATCAAACAACAATGTTAAACACTAGGAGACATGAAGAAAAAGCTCAAGAAGGTTATTGGATCATAAATCAGAATCTTAACGTGACGTGTCCAATTATTCGAAAGATCCATGGTATTCTTGAATTGTTATTTTTTCTTGCTTATTACGTATTAAACCCCATTCTCACACCCAAGGCTGTCGTCAATTATTTTTTTTTTTAAATCAAATATGTTATAAATTTTCTTATAAATTTATTATAAGAATTCGATCTGTAATCATAAGACTATAATAAGGCTACAGTCTCAATCCTCTTCTGATATTTAGAATGCCAGAATCATAAATTTAGAGACTTTGGGTTCGAAGTCAGAACACACCAACTGGATATAGTTAAGGTTCGAACTCCTCCGATATTTGGATTGTGGGAACTATAAATTAAAAAATTAAAGGTTCGGAACATATCTATCACAGATGGTTGAAGCATGAACTGATTCTCAAGTGTGGTTGAAGCATGAACTGATTCTCAAGTCCTCCTTTGAGTGCCGCTGTTGCGGAGGGGCAAAGATGCGGCATCAGGATAGGACTGACAAGGAATCCAAGGTTCTCCTTATGCTGTATGGATGGCAAAATGCGGCTGCCAGACTGGCAGAACCACCTCCGCTGTTAGCAGGGTCGTTGGATCTTAACGGAGGTAGGAGGAGATCATCAAAATTCATAGGAAAAAATCCATGGGTGGTCAAATTCATCGTTCAATGAACCAGGAAAGAGTGACATACATCCTTCGGTTAAATAGGCGGAATCATCACAGATCTGGAATTTAATTGTCTGCGAATGGTCGGAGTTCACACCTCCTAGTATGCTCTAAATATTGCAGTCGTAAGCTCACAGTTCAGAATGCTTGGTCAACATTATGTGTTGATCTAAATATCGAAGAAACTGACTGTGCTGTGACTAAATTTTGTTGTGTAATAAGTTTGTCTTAAAATAAATTCTTCTTACCATTTTTTTGATGTATATTATAATTTTTCCATTTAAAATAAATTATAAGATAGGCTAACTTTAAAATATATCTTAATCATCAAATAAAAATATAATTATTCAAATATACTTTGTGGTTTTTTATTGAAATCTTAGTTTAAATTGAGTTTTATATTAAATGAAATTAAAGTTAACCTGGTGTGACCTGATTAATCTAATAAATTAACTCTTAAATGAATTAAAATTTAATTTGATTTTATTTTTTTTAAAATAATATAATTTTAATTTATTTTTTAAAATAATAATATTTTAAATTATTTAAATGAATATGTCCAACCCATAAGGTTAATAATTTGGTTGCACGAGGTGCGGCAGAACCCATTGAAGAGCACCACTTCAGACTTTCCATGCATAAAAACCTGCTTGGAAACTCGTTCGAAACAATTTTTTTCAAAATTTTGATTTTTTAATTTCATATTTTTATAATAAATTAATAATATATTTTTAAATAAAATATATTTTAAAAAACAACCTCTACTTCATTCTAAATTACTATTATAACCGGACCGGGTCCAGACATAATCAATCTCGAACGAACAAATATCATGACATAGGGGGAGAGAAAAGAACGAACCCTAGAGACCGAGTGGAATAGAATAGATAAAAGAAAGAAAACAAAGACAAAGGTTCGTTTCTTCTACCTCTCTCTCTGCTTGTTTTCGGTTCGTTTAGTTTTTGCTTGAAAAATTAGTGGCTTTCGAACCCTAGATTCGCTTTCAATTTTTCTTCTGTTTTCTTTTTCCCCCTCTCTATTGTTAAATTTAGTTATGAAATAGTTAAATTGTTTTAATTATTGTGTTTGATGTGCTTTGTAGTTTTCTTGTTTTGAGTAATTAATTTATGGTGTATTTGTTGTTTAGGGTTTTAATGGATTCCGGCATTCAGTCTCCGCAGTTGGAGAATACTGAAACGAAAGCAACATTTCGTAAGCCTTCAAATGATATGGCCAACAGGAAATATCGACGCCATTCTCCTATGAATGGGTCATCCTTGTCTGATGGTTAGTTTGTTAAATTTTGGTTTTGGATTTCTGGGTTTGTTGTGGTTTTTGGCTTGATTCAAGTTTGGTATGGTTTCGTTAGAATGTTGTTGCTAAACATTTGTTGTTGAGTTACAGCATTGTAGTGTAGTGAGGGTTGATCGGTTTTGTTCGGTTGCTTTTTTGTGTAATTTATAGGGAGTCCGAAGCGTGATCAAAGCTCTAGTCCGGTAGTTCAGAGGGATGAACCTGCAAAAGCTTCTCAGAGAAGGAATGGTGAAGAGAAAGAACTGGATAGGGATTCTGGGAGGAGTCGGTATGAGAAGAATGGAGAGTCATATAGACATTCTGATCGCTATTCTTCCAGGAGTTCTCATGGTTATTCTAGGAATGATGACTATAGTAGACATGACAGGCGTGTAGATGATGGAGACAGGCATCATCAGGTGGTTTCTCATTCTGGCTGGGAGTCAAAGGATGGTGAACGTGGTAGGTCTAGGGACCATGCTAGAAATTCGGAGAAATATTCTCGTGATAGACATGATGGTTCAGGTCACAGAAACAGGGACAAAGAGAGGGAATTATTGGAGCATCAGAAGTTGAAAGATAAGGACTTTTCACCTGATAGAGTTGGATCTGGTAGGAAATATACTAGCATAGTCTCTGAAGAGAAGGATAGGGATTGGCACAGGCGGGACAGAGATGGTCGTGATGAGAAAAGAGATTATCATAGAAGTTCTGGAGATCATAAAAGTGATCGATCATCCTATTACGAGGACACCAGAGGATATCGAAATGACTCTTCTGGAAGGGATCGCCTTAGAGAGTCTTATAAGAATGACCCTAAGGAATTGAGTGGCCTGAAGGAAAAGAAGAAACATGATAACTGGGAAACTAGCAGGGATAAGGATCGGTACAGTAAAGCACCAGGGGAGAAGAATGATGATAAATCTGCTTTTGGGAGCGAAAAACCAGAATCTCCTGCCAAAAAGCCAAAATTGTTTAGCTCTAGCAAGGACCCAGATTACAGCGGAGATGGTAATCATTTTGCTTTGTCTGATGTTTTTTTGAGTCACTTTACCATGTTTGCATACTTTTTTTACAAGTTGAGCTCTATTAATTATGAAGTTTCTACAACTGTAGTTAATCAAAAGCAGTCTTCAAGTTCAGTTCTAGCCCAGGAGGTTGATAATAAGGTCAATGTAGGACAAGCACATGCCAATACTTCAGAGGCAGCTAATGATTTAGATGCTGCAAAGGTTGCTGCTATGAAAGCTGCTGAATTAGGTACACAATGCTTGTACATATATGTAATTGATATTTGATATTTTATGACTGTGCCGTGGTTTTGAAGGGTTCTCTTTATATTTGATGCATTACTTCTTGGGTTGTGTGGCCCCATGATACGAAATAAGAAGATTTCTCAAGTGCCTAAGTCTTATAGTATGAATCATTCACGTACAGAGTGTATACTTCAAGAGAGATTTAGCTTGCAGTCTCATGCTCTTTTATGAATCCGAGGGAATGGAAACTTATTTTGTACAAGATCCAACTCCTGTTTGGGGCCTCAACACATCTTTATAGAAATTGGTACATGGTGGCTAGTAGTGATTGGGTCAATCCATTACTCCTGTTGCTTTCAGATATGTTTTTGTAAATGCAAAGTGAGCACAGGTCAGAATCCATTTAGGTATATTTTGGTGGTTGCAGGAGGAATACAGAAACATGATTTCCGGTATAAAGAGAAAAAGGGTTATAATTGACTTGGCATCTTGCATTTCCAGCTCACGAGGAAGTTTTTTCATAGATGAGAATGTTTTGGGTTATGTTGATTTTTTTTTTTTTTGTTTGTAGTTTTTTTAGTCTCATTAAAAGAGTGGCAACTTATTAGTGCCTTTTTGTAGATTTACCTTTACTTTTACTAATTATACCTCCTAGCATCCATACTGCTACTATTTTCTTTTTGCACACTTATTTTTTTCTTTTTATCTTTCTCAGTGCCCTTCATTTCCTCTTTTCTCGAGTTCACCATTCTATATTCACCCTTCATTTGCACCATCTTCACTTATGCCAAGCAGGCCATTATAATAGAGCTGAATGAATGGGGAGTGTTTGGTGAGCTACATCTAGCTTCATGCATCGTTATATTTGAGAGGAATGTACGTTTTATTTCTGTGTGACACGAATGGATGGATCTATCTCCATTGTTTGATGCCCATGGGTGCTATAGATGTTATTCATATCAAATGATGCACTGACAGTCTTTTGTCTCCTTGAACTTGTTTCAATTGAAAGGTTTTTTCATGCATGATACAGTTAACAAGAACCTAGTTGGAGTGGGTTTTATGTCTACTGAGCAAAAGAAGAAGCTGCTTTGGGGGAGTAAGAAGAGTGCTCCTCCAGAAGAGGTATCTCCTTTATTCTGCTTGTGTTGGCTGCTTCTTTCTACTTACATGTTGAACACCCTCACTCTTTTAACAGACTGGTCGCCGGTGGGATACTGTTATGTTTGGGGATCGTGAAAGGCAAGAGAAGTTCAACAAACTCATGGTAATTCTCATTTCGTTTTTTCATGGTTCTTTCTATCTGTTCTAAAGTGGTTCTGCTGTCAGGTTGGTTAAGAATGTTTTATAGAAAGGATCCATTGTTGCTTGTGCATGTTTCCATTCTCAATTAGTTCACGTACTAACACAGTTTCAGAGTCTGAGTTTGCCTTGGTGCCTATGGCCAATTGTAGGGTGTAAAAGGAGATGTGAAGGTGGAGCCCCAACCCGACAGTCAGGATGTAGAGAAACAGAAGGAACTCCAGATGGATCTAGAAAAACAGTATACTGCTGGGCTTCGACGAAGAGATGGCCGCACTGTTGGATTGGGTCTTTGAGCATCTGTTTAAGATCTCACAAAACACTGTTTCCAGATATTTTGTTGCACTTTTGTGAAAGAATCACGATTTCTGTAACTATATGCGCTTGCCGTGTTTGCCCTTGGACACCTCGCATTTTGTCTAAAGAACGGTCTCACTTGAGGGATTTTTTTTTATCCTGATTGTGCTGAAGTGTTAATGTTTGTTGCAATTTTGCATGATCATATGAATATCGCCACCGTCTCAAGTACCATGGGTTGGTTTAAGCCCCTCTTATCATACACAGATGAGTAAATCTCATGAATTTTTATAGTTGTGATATGGATGATCTGTTTTTAATCCAATCCCACAAGGAGAATAAGGTGCAAGGTGCTCCGAAACGAGAAGCAGGCATAGGCCTCTTGAACGACCAAGCAGAAATCTAAACTACTTCCTGACGCAATTGCTGGCAGATCTGAAATAGAGAGAAACAAAGAAAGGAACAAAGAATGTTGGTCGATGGATTTTGGGTCACAAACAACAAGTTCGGTCTCCTCAAACATCGTAGAAATCGATCATGATGAACATGTAATGGAAAAAACAAATCTAAATGACTCAGATTCCAGTTGCTTCAGAATTGTAGCCCAGCTGAAGTGAGTGTATTGTTGTGTCACGATGTGATGGATACTTGGTGTGGCAACGGTGGTAACAAGGTGAAAGAAACGACTCTCACGAAGTCTATTTGGTGTCGCTACAGAGGAACTAGCGTCACCTTCGCCCAATTTCTAGCAAAACTTGGAACTTCATTGTTTTGAGTATTTTGAAGTTGGAGTAGCCACTGAGAAACTAGAACACCTCTTGCATGTACCAATCATTTCTATCTTCAGGGGAAGAACATTGCTAATGTGGATTCACAAGTGGGTTTTAGGTGGGATTGGCACTAAAATGTCGCACCCCACCCATTCATCAACCAGCCTAAACCACAATTGTTGCCACCCTTCTTATCCTAAAAGTTGAAGCTCCCGACCTGATCTTTAAAGCCAGCACCATTGGTTCCATTCTAGCCCCCTGCCATACTAGCACAAAAAGATTAAGTCCCCCTTCTCATTTTCAGCCATCTTTTCTTGTTGCTTTTCTTTTCTTTAGTGGGCACCATTGTAATTATCTTGAAAGTTGAAACCAATGTCATCAACAACTATTTTTTTATACAACATGAAAAAACAATATAAATTTGAGTTGTAAAATCATAAAATTATAAGTTTTTATTTTTCATATATGGTTCATATAAACAATAAATGATTCCATCAATAAAGATATGACATATTTGTTTTTGTATTATAAAATCCTATCATATAAGATCCAATAAAAAAATTTAAAAGTGGTTGGTTAAACTTTGCGTTTTAAAAAAAATATATTAAAAACAACTATGTCTTCACAATCATGCTCCCTTATCGGTTAACATAAGTTCCAGTACTTGCTCCAAATGCATGATTATTTGTATTGTTTTAGCTTATTTAATATTTTTAGCCTTGATTATATCACTTTTAAATATTGTTATGATTTTATAAGTTTCAAATATTATTTGTTACTCACCATGAATATCAACAAGTGAATCAATAATAAAATATAGGTTTTATATGAACTAAAATGAATAAATTAAACAATTCAAAGTAATTTTTTTTTAATCATGGTAGATCAGACTTTAGAATATGGTCCATCACTTTTATTTATAAAAATATCTCTATAGAATTAAATTTTTTAAAATTCTATCTTATAATAGATAATTTTTCATTTGTTAAGAATAGTTTAAACAAGACTACATTTTTTTCATCTTTGCACTATTAATTGAAAAAATAATTCATTGACATAAATACTTATAGGGCTTATGCGTAAAATGAGTAAACAAAATATATGCAATGAGAAAAATAAAAATTTAAAATTATCATAAAATCATACCATCCGATAATAAAATTATGATTTTAATTTTAGTTTTATTTTATTATTTTCTTATTTTTATATAATTTTGCAATAATATATATATATATATTAACTCTTAAAATTATACAAATTTGGCATTTAATTAAAGATTTTAACGACCTTAATTGAAACCATGATATCACATCCTCGTAATGGTGAATTTCTATTGTACTTTCACTTTTGAATGAGAATTCAACGAGGAGAGTTGAGGTAGTTGATGAAGCATAATTCATAAGAAAGCATTAAAGATTTGGAGGATACCATTCCATCACTTTTATGGGCTAGACAAGGATTCTACTACAGCCATCTTTAAGAGCATCGTACCTAGCTACATCCCAGATCCTAAACCCTAGTAATTAATTAGATACTGTTTTAGAACAAAATAAAAATAAAAATGGTGGGAATGAAGGGGACATATAAAATATTTTTTGTTTTTAAAATAAAAAAATTTATTATAAAACTATTCCCTATATATATATTATTGTTATTATCTCTTTAATAAAATACGATTTTATCTCTTCTATATATGTTTGTTTTGTTCTGGGATATTACCCAGATATAACCTAAAAAACTAGAGAAAAGATAATATTTGAGCACTTAATATGACTTGGGTGCCTCACTCACATGAACACTATTATATTTTTTGTCTTCTAAAGTTTAAATGGCCATTTAATATATTTTTTTAAAAACATTGATTGGCAGTTTAGGAATGGAAAATGTGTTCATGAGCAAAAACAAAAAAAGAAAAAGAAAAAGAAAAAAGAAAAAAAGAAATGAAAAAAGACAAAAAAAGGGATAGCTAAGCTATGCTAGATCCATGTTCCTTTCATTTTGGTAGTGAAAGAAGAGGGCACTTATAAATCTTCTGCTTACGTCAGCAACTTTTAGCATAAAGTCATTCATTTGTCTTTGGGTGAATAATGTAAGTGGGGGACATCCTTTGCATTATTGTATGAATTGATAGTACTGAAATGTGGTAAAGGAAATCAAAAAAAAAAAAACGCTTCCATTGTAATATCATTTTGAACTATGATAATTATAATTAATTAAGCATAATCCACTCTCATTTATTAAACTTGACTTGATTTAGCTGTGCAATTAAAACTAGGTTTATTTATTTAATTATTTCAATAATTAATTTAAAATTAACTTGATTTATTGACTAAGCGGGATAGATTTTATTACCATGTTTTATATATTATGCGTATCACAAATGTTTTTGTAGACCTATGAGAGATAAATAACATGGAAAAGAAAGTGGTTATTTTTTCAATGATTTTACATTTATTATACTATTCATATAAGATTTAACTAATCAATATAAATTAATTTCTAGAAAAAAAAAGACATTTGAAGTCATTACAAAATACAAAATATTAGATTTCACTACGTGTGATAAAATCTGTTTGCTTGTCTGGCTAGCTAGTTTACATGATTCATATCATATTTGTGAAGTGATAACACCAAGAAAAATCTTGTAACAAAACTCAAGTTAATAATAGTAGTAATTTGAATTAAAATAAATTGACTCACAAAGATCTAATTAAAAAGAATAAAAGATATTTCTTTGGACATATTTGAGGTTGCCTGAGCCTCCATGAAAATATATGTGAGGTTGTTCAATTCTCCAAATGACTTGATAAAAAGTCTTGAGGAAATTTTTCCATGATTTCTTATAATCTTAAAATTCTACTTAGCTAATACTTAAATAAAAAAATAAAATTAAAATTTAAAAGATTTTAATATAATAACTTTAAATTTAAATAAAAATAAATCAAGATTGGGAGTGAGTATTGTTGATGTATCAACGATTAACTTTGAATCTCAATAGAAGTAATTCTTGTTGAAGTGTCAAGTTTACAATCATTACAAATCTCGAGCATGTTTGCGTGTTAAACTATCATGAAAGAAAAGTTTCACGTAACCTTTTTCATATAAATTTCTAGTAAGGTTGTTAATTTTTGTTTTATTTTACACAAAAAATACAACATAAATTTAGATCGCAAAATTATAAATAAAATATTTTATCTAGTTATAATGACAATTTCAATCAAGTAATAAATAACATTATAATACAATAAAGACAAAAATAAAATAAACAACACAACAATTTAGGTAACTTAAAACAAATAATTAAAATAAAAAGAATTAAGCTTTATAGATTCAAATTGATTTCAATCGTCATACAATCATGTTAACTTTAACAATAAAGAGTAATGGAGGAAGTATAACAAGATATAATTCATTCATTTAAAAATAAAATCAAAATTTTAGAGACTTGAGAGAGAATTCGGGTTAAAACATAAGAACAACTTGACAAGTGTGTTTTAATATAAATTTATATTCTGAATCTACTAGAAAGTAAGTAGGCACAACAACAAAACACAAAACCAATTGACATTTATAAGAACATCTAAAAAGTATGCTAATAGTCAATTAATTAACAAAATTATGAAATCACATAAACCAAAAGGAAAAACTTGCATGCCAACTCACCAGCAACAACCCTAGTCTTGTCTTTTACCAAGCTGGTCGAGTGATTTGAGAGGGAGAGAGTAGTAGGCTATTTTTTTTTAAAATTTTTTTTGGGAGAAATAAGAGTTAATTAATGTAGTGTGTGTATATATATATATATATATATATATATATATCCTATCAAAACTCCTAACAGTGCAAAATCATGAGTTTGCATGATTTTACTAAGTTTATCCAAGTTAGTATAATTTTATTGATTTTTAAGTTTTAATATGATTTTACATGCTAAATACAAATTAATTTAATTTAAAATAAATGAATTGTAATATATTCAAAGCTTATGTGAGTACACATAATCTAATGGGATACAAGTTAGTTCAAATATATATGTTTTCATTTGAGTTCTTCCACTTATTTTATTTTAAGATGGGACGCATGTCTTCAATAAAAAAATTATTTTTTTTATTCAGTTATAGATTCAAACCTAATAATATATATATTGTTATCAAATATTGAAAATATATTAAAATAATTTTTTTTTTAAAAAAAACTCAATACTAACGTATCAAACCTATTAAAAAACACTAAAAAACAATCAATTTTAATATTCTTTCTGAAATGCACTCTTGAAGAGCACCGCCGCACTCTTCAAACTCATACATCTAAAAAAGATTAAAGCCTAATTTTCTAAACAATGAAATTTGGAGTTGTGGATTAGAGCTAATAAAATAATAAAAAAAGCATCAAAATCATGATCCCAATATGCAGATACATGGAATCTCAATTAAAATGATGCTGATGTGCAGAAAGTTTGAGGCCCCACATGATCCTAGAACCCATCCTTCGTTTGCTTGCAATGTAGCCAGCGCATCTTTTATTGATTGATGGAAAAGCTCCACTGACCACTCAACTGCCTTCCAAAGGAACCATATTTTTAGCCCCCCCTCCCTTTACCATTTCTCCATCCTTCCTTCTGGATTCCATTTAGTAATGTTGACATCACACTAATTCTAAACCTTATAATGTTGGGTTTCTTATGCTTAAGATGGTGGTCTACTTGAGTTCATGGTTTACTTGTAAAATCCAAGATTTGGAGCATCCAAATCAAAATGATTCTTCTCATTGACCCATATTCCATTGAACACCCCCCACTAGCCCTTAATTCATGCAAACTATAAACCATACATATCATTGCATCCCCTCTTTTTTAGAGAAAATGGGACGAAATTAACACGGGGTATTTTTATAAAATCTAAATAAATCGGCGGGTTAATTTGAAATCTAACTCTAGCTCAGGTTAGATTTTATAAAAAAGATAAAAATTACTCTACTTATCATAAGTTTGAGTTAGCTCATGAATGAGTGAATTAACTTTTTTAAATACTTTATTTGTTAGATAACATTGCCGTTCCATGAATTATACTCTATGTGAAATCAACATGCTTGATCCGTTATCTAAGACCTTGAACCAGTCAACCCTAGGAAGGGTTTAATAGCTAAGGGCATATCTATTTTGTGGTGCAAAATCTTCGGATTAATTTCCTATCCTAGTGCACATAGGATAAGAGGAAATGGTCCCTTACATTTAAGGAACCGAATGGTCAGTGTCATGAAACAAAATATCCAAGTTCGTCATCTGCTCAACAACCAATAATGGAAGATCACCAAAATCTTCAAATCTCACTTGGAAACTCTACAAGAATCCCTCTTCCCTGCCTTCGCCTCTCATTCAAAGGATAATTATGCATTCTTTCTGAGAATGAATTTGACAGATTATTTTGTGGCTCCATTTTTTTTTATATAAATCATAATCAACAAGTACTAAGATAATAGCCTATGCAAGATATCCTTTTTAAGAAAATAAAGAAATTAGTCTAAATCTCCGTGGACATTTTAAATAAACTACGTAAAAATATGCAAAATGGGATTTGTATTGATGGCTTCATCAAACCTCTCAAATCTTTTTGGATTGAATTAATAAATATATAACCCAACCTTTTTAGATAATTAGCTTCATAAGAAAAATAATTAAGATATTATGATGCATAATGCTTTTTTAAAAGTATTTTTTTAAGAATTAAAAAATATTTTTTAAGATTTTTTTGTTTTGATATGAGTACATCAAGAAACAATTAATTAGATATTTTTTTTAAATAAAATATATCTAAAAAATAGAAGCAACCGTACTCCAAACATCAAGTCTTAAGTGTTATAGGTGAATAATATCCACAAAACCTAGAAGATTTTTTTTAACCTCAACAAAGTAATGTTGTAGACTTTGTAGTAGCATATACATGCATATATGCAGTCACCTTCTCGTTCTTTAATTAGGACACGATTTCATGAATCCGGTCAAAGTTATTTACGTGGTCTGCACGATCTGGTGTGGCTGTTGTGTGTTTGGTGGGAGTTAGGTTTAGGTTCTGGTTGGCTTTTATTATACAGTGACAATTCATGCTGAATTTTATATAATGTGAATATGATAGTGATTGAAGCTTAAAATATTTTTTATTTAAAAATATATTAAAATGGTATAAACATTTTAAAAAGAAATTTAATAAAAAAAATTAAATGTAATTTTACGTCACGTTTCCAATCAAACATAAAAATAGATATTAAAGTAGATGTTAGACCATATCAGGGCTGACGAGCTTGATTCGATCCGAGTTTACTTCAAAACTTGGATGCTAATGTGTTACCACAGATGTATTTACCACCCAATTTCGAGAAGTTTCTTTCTTTCCCTTTGCTGTTGTGAGATAAAAGTTTGATTGAACTCACAAGGACCCACTTCAAGTTCATCCTAATCTTCATCGATCATGGAGTTTTCCCTCCTTTTGTTGATGTTTCTTTCTTTCTTTTCTCAATAATTGGATAAGCAAACCTAAGCTGTGAAATTTTGACAAACGACAAGTGTAGTTTTTTTCGAAAAAAAATTAAAAATCATAACTTTTCCTTGAATTTGAATTTTATCATAATTTAATATGAAAAGCATACAAAAATCATCAACTTTTAAAACTAAAAGCATCTCCAACAGTACCATGACACAATGACAAATGGAGTCCAAGAGATGAGAGAGATAACGCAGGGGTTGACTGTAATTTTCCTCTTGAGCTACAGAAATGTAGGGAAGTCAAGGCTTTGGGTCCCATAAATAGGAATTCACTGTATGTTGATGCCAAAACATAGCATGTTTAAGAAGCAAAGCAACCTCTGCTGGCAGTTATTTTATCCGTAGTGGTGTTATAACTTATAACTGCCAACAATCAAAGCACTGTCGGTTGTGTGATCTTAAATTTTGCTCCTTTATTTTAATATTTGCCTCCATTTTACCAAGCTATGGCCACCCTTTCTTAAATCTAAGTCTATTGGTCGATTTCACTTTGCTTGTGTATTTATATCACTACTCTTCTATGGTTATGAGCCTTTGGCTTCTCCTATCATAGATTGTCAATTTATATGGTAGTAGAACAAGTTTTGAACCACCCCCATTTGATAATTTCCTCATATTGAATGCTTTGCTAATTGATTTCTTGCTTTTCTTTTATTTTCTCCAATGAGGAGTGAGGGGAGGATGTTGTCGCTGGGACCTCGGTTTTGGGGGGAGTTTTCAAGTTTTCTTGTGTCATGGTTCAATAAAGGAAGGTTTGTTGTTAGTTTGTTTCAAGTTCCTATGAAAATGCCACTGAAGAAGGTGAATCTTGGTTCAAGAGTTCAAGAGATTGTGGAGGAGGAGGAGGAAGAGGAGGAGCCTTCTCTTCTGGATTTGCCTGAGCTGGCTTTGGAACGCATCCTCGAGAGGCTTTCACCTGCTGGATTGTGCAGCATGGCTGGAGTTTGTAGCTCTTTAAGGGATAGGTGTAGAAGTGATCACTTATGGGAGAAACACTTGAAGCAGAAATGGGGTAGAGTGATTGGTGAGTCTGCTTATAAGGAATGGCAATGGCATATAGCCTCAAGTAGGAGGCCGAGCCTTTTAGATCAAAGAAATCAAAAGGGTTTCATGGGATCTCTTATTAGTATGTGGCCTTTTTGTTGGTTTAAACCCAAGTGTGAAAGTAGAAGCAAGCCAAAAACTTGTTTACCAGTTGATTCAATCATGGCTTTGTATCTCTCTCTTGAAAGTGGCAAGTTTTGGTTTCCAGCTCAGGTTTATAACCGTGAGGTAAGGGTTGCGAAAGACCTATTCTTGGTATCAATTTTGCATCTTCAAATTCTTGATATCAATTTCTCTTAATAATTTTTTTTTTTGGCAAATCCAATGAGATTTTGTTCATGTCTGGTTTCAGAACGGACATGTTGGATTTATGCTGTCATGTTATGATGCACAACTCAGCTATGATTCCAAGACAGACACCTTTCAGGCAAGGTATGGAGAGAGAGAGAGAGAGAACTCGGAATCTGAAACGTTGTATCTGCTGTAATGAGCCTTAAATCAGCATTTGGTGATTTTAACCTTTGCCAAACCTCTTCCAACAAATTGAATTATAGCTGTTAATATAGCTGGAAAAATCTTAGTTCCAGAATAGAAGTAATCTATGCTGAAATTGTTCATTTCTACTTGATCAGATCATCTGTAAGACAGGGCCCTGTGCTGAAATCATAATGTATTTTTTAATTGCAGGTATTCTCCTTTCGCACGGCAAACAATAGAGCAAAGCATACACTGGGAAAGGCTAAGAGCACCACCAGTTGATACTCCTGCACATGTTCTTCATCCTTCTGATTGTTTGAATGACTTGAAACCCGGTGATCACATCGAGATCCAATGGAGGAGAAGCAAAGAATTCCCTTATGGTATGCTCTCAATCCTAAAATTTACCGCCTTCGGAATCGATCGATCGAGTTTCTACCTTCTACATTATTTTTCTAGAACCAAGTTTCAACCCCTTTCGAGATTTTTGGAATATCTGCAAAATTTTCTACCTGTAGTTTCTGTCTTCATGTTTTGGTCATGAAATCCTGTGTTTGTGGATATCATTGAAATGATCTTTTGCTAAATGATCAGGTTGGTGGTATGCTGTTGTGGGGCATCAGGAATTATGTGATGGGAATGAGAATCGATGCCATTGTCGACACAACGGTGAGTAACTCACCAGAGACTGCAAAATTATCCTTTAATCAATCTTTTTTTCCCCTCTGCATGGAAATACCTACTCTTATCATTTTTTAAGTGACAGAACTAGCCTGGAGATTGAGAAACTACGATGTCTACGTGCTTTTTTTCTGTTGCTTTCGTCCTGTTTAATAAAAGAACAAATGCTTTAAGAATTAAATATCTTTCTTATTCTCGCTATGTTGGGAACTTGTCCTGTCATTACTTAGCTTTGTCTGGCAAGTGAGCTTGAGTGGTTCAGGCTAGCTCAACACCAGTTAGGCCACTTCTAAAATGTTCACTTTTCTTCCAAAGTGAGCGACAAAACATGTGCGTGATGCATTATCGATTCCACACTTTCTTCATTAACTTTAATGGCTCACCACTTCACCCATCACTCTCTATCCAGCATCTTTTCTTGATGAATTAAAGAAGCCAGTTCAACAATGACCATATCGTAGATCGAATTAAGCAATCCAAAATATGCTGCAGAACCAACGAGCATAGCAAACAAAAACAGGTGGTCTTTGATATGCAGACAACATCAACACATAAAACAGACCTTTCAAGTGGAATAAAACTTATCAGCATTATCAATTAATCCAACGACTCACTTAGTCATAAATCTTGTTGGAAGCAGAGGATGCAAATTTAAAGACATAATTAAGTATGATGGCAATACTACAGCCACTGTTCTGTTGTCATAATTGGTCTAGCTTGTAGTTAGTTATGGCTTACTGAACAAATTGCTGCTCTGAAAGCAAAAGCGAGGCACGTCACGCTGGCATCTTGCTGTGTACCTAGTTTAATGAATCCAATGCAGGGTGCATGTGAATCTGAATATTTTGATTTCTTTACATGTTGATGCCATTCATGTGTGCAGCATCTTTTACTTTAGGCACACATATCATGTTGCAGCACTTGCTTTATTTGCTTACATGAAATCTTGCTAACAGATACAGTAGTACTGGAGTTCAGTCAATACAATCCTGGATCTCGATGGAGACAGACGATAATAAACAGGAAGGACCACAGGGAAGTAGGAAACGAAGCTGATGGTTTTTATGGAGGAATTAGAAAGCTTTGCAATGCTGAAGAAATCTCAAAATGGAAGCAGCTATGGCCGAACCAAACCGTCGACTAGTATGGTTTTTATGGACCCTTTCCCTTCCACTCTCACAACATCCCAGTGTACATAGCTCCCTTCTTTTTTACTCACCTGGTTTATGATTTAGAGAGTTCAAAGTCATAGAAATGCTCCTAGAAATTTGAATGTTAGGCTTCGGAGTTTTAGCGAAGCTTGCCACGGTCTAAGAATAGCATAGCCTTATGTGTACAATAATTTTGTAAGGAATATATATATAAACACACACATCACTAATGAGTCTTGTGCAGGGAAAATATGATCAGGTTTCTGTTCTCAGTTGATACATTTCTGAGCCTTCAGTAGTTAGTTCATTTTGAAAGCACAGCAATTTTCAACTTTCATGCACCGTTATAAAACCAGCTGGCTTGGCGACTCAGATCTAGGACCAAACCATTATGGGTTGAAGAAAAATAAGAAAAGAATATGACCTAGGTAAAAACCCGGTCAAATCTCTTAACATGCAACCCACCACTCGCTATAATTTAAGTTTTAAAACTATGCTTTTATGTAATATATTTTAGATTATGCTTCTTATGATGCTAATAATTTTATTAAATTATTGCCATAAGTCGAGGCATGGTGTGACTTTGAGAATAACAGGTTTGCCGAAAATAAACCTTGAGGGTAGTTATAAAATTATGCTTATGAATTCATGACTCGTTAGATAATATTATAATTACAAAAAAATCTATAATTTATAATAATTTAAATAACAAATTGGTTATATAAAGAGAAAATATATCATCCCACTATATTTTATCTAAAATAAACTACATTATTGTTTGATTATTTTTTAAGATTATGTTTCTATTCATTAGTCTTTTTATAAGATTTAAGACAGATTTTTTTTCATAACAAAATCTCTACCTTATTAGATAAAATCTTAATTGTTCTAAAGTTTAAATTTAAGCATCACATTTATTTTCTATAGATAACTAATTTCTAATGTTTCGAATAGAATAATTGTTATAATTTTTTGTATTTTAACTAAACCCTAATGAATAATAAAAAACTGGTTACAATATCTATTTTTGTATTTTTAAAAATATAATAAAAATTTAATTTTATTCTTTTTTGAAAATATGCATGAAAAACTTTTAGGATTTGACTATATGCACAAAAAAAATATTTTTTTTTGTGTTTTTTCTTTTAAATTTTTGATTTTTTTAAAAAAGTTACTTTTAATTATATCTTTTATGGTCTATATATATGAAATTAAGCTCCAAATTAAAATAAGGAGAAAAATACATGGCTCACCTAAAATTTATGATAATTTTTATTCAAGTTTAAAAGTTTATTTTGTTCACTTTTCAGTTTTTAAGTTAAAAAGAGGCCAAAAAAAGTTGTTGAAAAATAGTGAAAGAAACAGAAAATAGCTAGTTGTTATAATATCAACAACATAAATGGTCAAACTTGGTGTTACCGAATGTCATGACTCATTTTTGAGTTAGTCTCTAAATTCATTTTTTCTCTTCTAAAAGATCAAAAAAATATTCAAACTAAAAACAAAAAATCCAAAAAATAATAATAGTAAGAAAAGAATGACAAAATGCCTAGAAAATGGCTAGAAGTTGGTTGAGGAGGCTAAAAAATTCAAAGATTAAAATTTGATAGTATGGTTTTTACATATGAAGAGCTCTGTTGACAAAGAAAAATTCAATTTAAGGAAAAAAAGTCTAAAATCAGATGTTTATGGATATAATTAAATTTTATCGAAGGTTTAATTGAATTTATATAGGGTTTCATTACATGAAAAATTAATTTTAAAGTCAATTTAGACTTTAATAAGAAGAAATTAAAGTTCTGGGGTCAAAGTAGAATTTTTGAGAGTTGATTTGGTCAAATTAAGGGTTTAATTGCATGGATATTGAAGTTTGATGGCCAATTAAGGACTTGATTGAAGAAATTTAAAACCAAAAACCAAATTGAAAAAGATGCATAAATAAAGGAACTGAAATTGACCAAATTATGGGTCAAATTAAAAAAATTAAAAATTTATTTATCAATTAAGAGTTAAATTATATAAATTCCAAATCGAGGATCAAAGAAAAAAATACGCCAAAATCTAAGATTTAAATTGAAGTTATTCATGAGTAAAACTAAACAAAATTAAAAGCTTGAAGTCAATCATCAGGAGTGTAGATAGAAATAAATTACAAATTAAAAGACTAAATTATAAAATATTATCCATCTTTTTCTCTAGCGACGTTAGTTGATGACCACCTTCCTAAAGCATTTAGCACCCCGTTTCTTCATCAAATTGAATGGAACATATATGCAAATAATCCTGTGATACCTGACTACATACTAGTGTAAGCTATTTAGGCTTATTAAGGCTGCATAGGTGGTGGCACCACCTAAGGTGGTCAACCTGATTAGCTATTTTCCTGTAAAAACTAACAATTTTTCATTACTTCTTTGAAATAATAATTGGGATGCTTTCACGTTGATCCAAGGGTTAAGATTTGATACCAAAAGAGACAAAGTGCCCTTCTTCCATCATCTATAAAGAGATCTTATCTTCATGCTTCGAAGTGGAGAAATTTGGGTTAAAAAATTGGCCAAAAAAATAGCTTTCAAAACCTGATTTCTGCTGCCCAGCAGAACCTCTCTTTCTCTCTCTACCACGACGTTCAACCACCAACATCGTCATCACAACTAGTTTGATTTCCTAGAAGAGTATGATAATTAACAAATTCCTCGCAACTTTTATATATATATATATATATATTAAATATTTTTTTAATCCATCGTATAAATAAGTATCCTAGGTGTTTTCTTCTAAAATCGATATTAAATAACAGATTTTGAAAAAAATATCATTGCATTGCTAAAAAATAAGTGAAAAAAACTAAAGATAAAATAAAATAATAATATTTAAAATATATTTTTATAAGAAAATTTCAATTGATTTATATCCTCTAAAAAAAGAAAAGAAATAAAAATTATCTGAGATTAAAAAGACCCTGACTCCAAAATAATAATAATAATCGCACACTTCCATACTCTCAATTTTCAATCTACCACCAGCATCCTCTTCAAACTCAAAAAAGTTTTGTAATTTAGGCCCTAACGAAAACTTAGAAATTAGTAGAAAGCTCGTCGTCGTCGTTGTGGCTTGGTCCCCCCCTCTTTGACTCAGAAAGATGAACGGCGGCCCATCTGGTTTCAGTGCGTAAAACCCATTAACCCCCTTTTTTTTCATTTTCTTTTCCTTTTCCTTTTCGTTGATGTTGATATTGATTTGTTAATAAATTTTGTGATTTTTTGTGTGTTTGGGGCTTTGCGGACAAATAGACAATGCACCAGTTACAAGAATATGTGTTATTGCAAGCGCTATCTTTAGCGTTTTCTTGGGGATCAAAGGTGGCTCTAACAAGCTTGGATTATCGTATCAGGTAGCTTTACTGTTTTTTTTTTGGCGTGGTTTTTTTGTGGGGTTTTCGTTAGTGGTAGATTGATCGAATCAGGATAAGAAATTCTATTTTGTTTCTCGAAAAGGTTGTTGGGTTTCCTTTTATTTTTATTTTTAATTTAATATATTTAGTTTAGTTGTTAATTATCCGTGTTTTGATAATTTCTTTCTGAGCTTGAATTTGAGGTTAGAATTGGATTGCTTAGAAGGAAATACTAGAACTAAGTAGGTTGCTTGATGGGCGTTGAAAAGCGAGGGAAGGAGAGTGTAGAGTAGAAGTAGAGATAAATGGGATGATAGAGCATGTAGTTGGGCAGGGAATCTCGTGGGTTAAGTTTGCTTTGTGGAATGTTGTTGATTTGGGAGTTGTTGTATTGGAGATGGTTGGCTGTACAAGCTGAAACTTTTTGAAAATGACAGTGTGATCAGATGGAAATGTCTGAGGAGTCAGCTCAGAAGTAGTGTGAGATTAGGAGCTTGATTTTGTAAAATCCTATGTGACGATTACTTGTATTGAAGTTGAAGATTGACTTGAGTAGGGGTTTACTGGGCGCCTGTGGCAGAGATTCTTTCTTTCTTTCTTTTCATTTTTTTTTTATTTCTGGAGGGAGGGACTGTGTACACTTGGGAGACTGAGGCATCTGTGTGGAGCAATGCACTGTGACATCATTATTTCAAACAATAGGTTACATCATGATTTCACTACATAGATGACTGTTGAATTTGCTGACCTCAAAGTATTATATTCTGATGTTTCTTGTGTAGTGTAATCCTTGAACTTAAAACTGAAATGCACCTTATGAAATTTATTTTTCCTTATTGCAGGATATTTTCAGGAATCCACGTCTCTGGAAGTTAGTTTTGTCAGTTTTTGCCTTTTCATCTACACCAGAAATGATGTTTGGGCTATATCTTCTTTACTACTTCAGGGTCTTTGAGAGACAGATTGGTTCCAACAAGTACTCTGTGAGTTTTTTTCCAGCCCGATTTGCTTATTAATTTTTGGGGCTTGGGATATGAGACACATTTTCTAAATTGACATTACAAATATTGCTACACTCAGAGATTCTGCATGTCTTCATAATTCTCTGTGCTGTTACCTGATACTGTTTTTTAATGAAAAATTTACCCAGTTAAGAAACACGTGTTTATTAAGTGGAGGTCTGTTTCTTTGATCAATCAAGTATGAATTTTTTTCTTTATATTATCTTAATGTTTTTTTTCTCATTTCTTTTTTTTGCTGCTTAGCTTATGATTTGGTTCTCTATTTACTAATCAAGATTGGATATCAGAAAGAAACTTAATTTGATTGTATTTTAGTGTGTGCTTTCATTCTTTATTGTTCTTCTCCCTTTTATGTTCTTTTAAATATTGAAAATCTGCCGCCCACATTATGCAGGTCTTTATTTTGTTCTCTGTGATAGTCTCTTTGCTCTTTGAGGTCTTTGCTGTCACACTCCTTCGAGGTATGACCTGTATCTGTGGTCCATTACATTGCTATTTCTCATAGTGCTTTTTCATCAATCTCTTAAACAATGTTTCATATCCCCAAACTGTTAAAGAAAATCAATTTCAATTTTGTGGTGGTCATTAGTTTTTGGCTTAGGCTACATGCTTTATCCCCCTCCCTCTTCCTCGAGTGGGTGCACTCTGTTTTTCTCTTGGAGAGGCCTCACCTCATAAATGATGGAAGTTGTTGGACTGTTTATATTGTATAAATTAGTTGAGCCTCTACTCCTCTTCTTTTCTACCTTTATTTTCAGCATCTGATCTAGACCATCTCGGGTAGGGCTTATCCATCCCAAACCTTCTTCTGAACTGCTTGAGCACATACTGCTGGATTTTTAATTGGAAATCCACAGCTGAGCTGATGATTAGCATCTATTTTCTGTACCTAGTTATATTTTACATCTTCAAGCATATGACTAATGCAGGACAGCTTAGGGTGGCTGTTTTGGATCTGAATTTAGAGGCTGTTTAGGTCTGTGTTGATGTTGATTTCTGCTGGGAATTGTAGAAATTATTAGTTATGCTAATAGGGTTTCTAGGAGTCACACCTATAGGATGGAAAAACCTAAGCTTCACACTTAGGGTTCTCATTAGTTACACTTAATGGAGATTGATTAACAAATCCAAAAGCCTATTTTTAGAATTTTATTCTTGAACTGTAATTAAAATACTAAAAGACTTCAGAACCTTACATAGAAATGCTAGTGCCTCCTAGCCCAAGGACTTAATTTCCTGTATAAGAAATCTATTTAGAATAGGAAAACCTAATAAATCTGATTACTGCAGAACTAACATGATACTAAATAGAAAACAAAACCTAGACAAATGTTGTAGTTTATGGTTTATAGGCAGATTTGGATGTAAATTACTGTTTTATTGCGGGGGATGATTGATAGGTTGGGGGTGTTGGTATGGTAAAGGGTATTATTCGAAATTGTTAATAATACCCCTAGGGTGGCTAGGGTCTACTATAAATACACTATGTAACCCTAATTTGACATATACTGAAATAAAGCTCCTCGCTCATGTGGATGTAGTAGGCACATTGCTGAATCACTTTGTGTTTTTCTTGTTTTCTCTCTTGTGCAATATCCATATTATTGCTGCAGGTTTCACAACAACAAAATTTCCAGATTTTCGAGCAAATCTGGAAATTATGAAAATACCCTTGCCTACAAAAAGACATAAGTTTTACTTCTTTTATTTTTGGCATCAATGACCCAGTTATATGGAAGTTTTTGTATTTCTTTTACCACTTTAAAAATTAATTGGGGTAAAATTGCGGCTATGCTGTTTTCTTTTTGCGAGGAAATATATTGATATATATTGCCCATTGGTTCTCTCTCTTTTTATTTTTCTCGTGTAAAGAACCTCAGCGGAGGTCATGCTAGGAAGTTCTGGGGTCCAGAGGCTGGAGTTTGAATACATGGTTTTTAATCATGGGTTGTGGTGACACAAATCACCCCTGATCTGCTGGATGATATTGGCTGTAGTCAAATGAGTGCTGCCTGCATACCTTTGCCATCTTCCAGCTTGTAGATACCAGAATTCATAATCCTTTGAATATGAAGAAAAATTTCAACATAATGTTTCTTATACACTCTTTTTAAGGGTGCAAGTTTATTTTACCAGCAGTGTCCTCGCAAAATTAGGAGTTTATTTATTTATCCACTGCACGATTTTTTATAGGTGATTGTAATATTTTTCAGCAAAATGTTCTTTTCTGCTGAATTACTATTGTGCCCTATAATTGATTTGTCTTTTCTTATGCAGATCCCTTAGCCAACTTTTTGACATCAGGACCTTATGGTCTTATATTTGCTTCATTTGTTCCCTTCTACTTTGACATTCCAGTATCAACTCGGTTTCGAGTCGTTGGAGTCCACCTTTCTGACAAGTCTTTCATATATCTAGCTGGTGTTCAGGTAAAAGAGAATACTTGTGCCATCCATGTGTGATGTATTTGCTTTTTTTTTTTACTTCTCCTTTTACTTTCTTCCACATCTACCCTTTAGTTTCTCTTTCCAATCCCAGAGATCCAATATTAGCTTTGTTTCTGCAGCTTCTTTTATCATCATGGAAAAGATCAATTTTGCCTGGGATATGTGGGATCCTTGCTGGTTCCTTGTATCGTCTGAACCTCTTTGGCATCCGTAAGGCGAAGGTAGGTTGGTTTGTTTCACTTCTTCCTTTCTGCAAGTAAATGACAACAACTAAAGATGATAGCGTAGATTGTGAGGTAACTTTTTAGGTCTTTGCTTTGTATTGAAATCAAATTGGAAATTGAGAGTTGGAGATCTGATCAATTTAACTGGAGTTTCTTTGTTCTATGTGCAAAGATTGGTTGAGAAAACTCAGTAGGAAATTGTTAGATGGAGATCTGATTAACTCAACAGAAACTTATTTGTAAATGCACAAAGATTGGTTGAGAAGACTCTTCATAGGACATTCTGAGTTTGAAAATAATTTAACCAGAACTTCTTTTACCTTGTTTATAAATTTTGATTGAGAAAATTCCTTGACACCAATAAAGTAGCAGATTAGGATGGTTCAGGTGTGCAGTCATGTGGTGTATTTTTAGGTTTCTGCGTGCATTATGGGGCTTGTATCAGAGCAAAATGTATGAGCTATTTATCATTTGATAATTCCTGGACAGATCCTCTTTTGGTGATTTATGATAATAAAATAAGCTTTATTATGATTATCATGAATCATCAGATCTTTGATCATCTGTGGAACTTCTTGGGGTTCAGCAATGTGAAGAAATGAGATGTTTGCATGTGTGTGCACAGTGCAAGATATGCTTCAGCTTCTTGTCTATACAAAATTACAAATAAAGATGTTTGTTCATTTGTTTGATTATCAGATAGTTGTTTCTGTTTTTTAACTCGCATGACTGTCTTATTTCAAGGAAACAAGTTCAGTTAAGATATTGCTTTAGAAAGTTTTGCTGCCTACCTTTTTTCCTTCACCTATTTTTTTTTTTAATAATTTAATACAAATGTTCATTCTGTTTGCAGTGTCAATTTTATTTGCCCTCTTCCCATTTCCCATTGCTAAAGCTGACTTGAAGCTGTTAAACTAACACTTCATTTCACTTGTTTACTCTATCTGCTACAGTTCCCTGAGTTCATAGCTTCATTCTTCTCACGGCTTTCTTGGCCATCTATGGGCAGTCCGCGTGGAGCAACTTCTAGGAATGTAACAGGAAGTGCACCATCCTATGCTGGCCGTCATGTGCAGGCAAGTTTCTTGATAGCACCCATCCCTGCCTGCTGCCTTCTCCCTTATCACCATCACTTTCTTTGTATTTCCTTTACTATTTTTTTGTTGTCATGGAGGTCGGAACCTGAGTTTGGATTTTATGAACAGATAAGATTTCGAAGTTTAAAGTGTCAATTTTCTGTGAAGATCTTTTGGGAGGCCCGAGACCCCAGATTTAAGGAGTTGTCTCGTCCTTTTCTTTTCTTGAATCTTGCACTTGAAACAATAAATTATTACCTCTGAAATTGCTAGTGTGTGAATCAATTGCCTAGATTGCATCAACATCACTTTGTTTATTGCATTTAATTTATTCATAACAACTGATCTCTCTCTTTGGTTTCAGAGAACCTATCCTGGTGCCATGGCTCCTTCCACCGAGCCATCAGAGGATGCCATTGCTACTCTGGCTTCTATGGGTTTTGATAGGAACTCAGCTAGACAGGCACTTGTGCAGGCTAGGAATGATGTCAACACAGCTACAAACATCCTTCTTGAAGCACAGTCCCACTGATTCATCAATGCTGTGAAATGGAATTCAGGCTGTTAATTTGGAGATAAACCCATCAATAGTGAGACATGGTGATCAATCGGATGAACTTATTTTGATAACCAGATAACACTCGGGGATTCATCAGGTGCTCCTGGCATCATTTTTTAGTGTTTTCCCACTTGTTTATTTTATGGGGGGTTTATTCCACATAAGTTGTCTCTTTTGAGATTAGTAATTCACACAGAAATGTGTCTAAAACTTAGGAACCTGTATAATTGCTGACAGCATATGCATGTCATGGAGGGACAAGTACATAGTTGTCTTCACATACTCGTAGCCTTTCTGATCAATTGATCTCTTATGGGACATCTGGTGAAAATGATCGTGTTCAAATGCTGACACTTTGTAAATTTATGTCTAATATTGAATTTTCTGTGTAGGTATAGTTTTTTGAGTTCACGCTCATATGCTTGTTTGTATGCATGCATAGTACACACGTGTTCGAAAATGCTGGTGAGCCGGAGAAGAGTATTCGGAGTTGAGGAGCCAAATGGATGGGGTTTTATTTCCAAAGAGTTGCCTCAAGATCCTTTTGCTTGAAAGAAATCGAACATGATCATGGCGACATGTCAGCTTTTTTGCGACATGGCCCGTGTGCCTTCTAAATCATTGCAATCGCTTGAGATGGAGGATTGTTGGTCAAATGAACTGAAATGGGGGATGCCAATTGGCATGGGCTGAGATATTGACTTATGCTGCAGTTCATTGTGGATGCAAGGAGCCTCTCAAGATCTTTGAGGAGGGGTGGCATTTTGTAGATGGATACTTTAGGCTTCATTATAGAAAATAAAATATTGATGACCACGGGACCAGAAAGAAACAGCAAGAATGAAGCAACTTAACTGCACGTGAGCATGAATAATCAAATGAAACAAAGTCTTCAAGAAATTTACATAGATTCGAGTCCTTTTCCCAACATTTTTGCTTGAATACATGTTTTTACCAAAGTTACTAAACTTGTTTCGGTTCAAATCATGAGTTAGGGTGTTAATGATGTCAGTATTTTTTTTTTTATAAAAAAAGTCAGTCGGGCTAATTGGGTCGCAGGTTAACCTGTAAATCAACAGTGTCAAAGATAGTCAACTCTAAGTTTATTGTTTTTAAAACCCTACCAGCCTTGAATCTCCAGCTGAAGCACTTCATCTGCAAGAAGCAATGCGTGAACCTTTCACCTGTACTTCAAGTCAGAGCGCTTCTTTTCTTCCGGCGAAAGATTGATGAGTTTGCATTGGCGTCGAGTGTCAAACTGTTGGGGAATTGAAGATCTTCACAACTTTTGAAGCCTGTGGATATATCAAATCTTTTCAAGTTCTTGAAGTGCAATTCTTTAGACAAAAGCTTGGCTTCCAGTATACGAATAACTAAAACCATCAAATGAGACAAGGACTTCAGTTCTGCAAGGCTAGAATTGGTTTTCCCTTCATCTTCCTCTGTAGACTCCCGTCTATCAAAACTGTCTCTCCTACACAACTCTTCTAAACGATACAAATTTGATAGGACACCAGCTACAATGTTTCTAAGAGAGAGCGGCTTCTTGTCAAGTGCCACAATCCCAGATGCTTAAGAAGTCCTATTTATTTTGGCAACTTTGAAATCTTAGATCCTGCAAGGCTGAGGATTTCGAGCTTCTCCGGTGCTAGAATAATAGATATGTCAAAATCCCCTAAAGGAGCACTACAATTTCCTATTGACGAAGCTTGAAGGTTCTTCAAAAATTGAACTGATGATGGCCTAGATGGGATGCACTTGTTCCCCAAAGCTAATATTTTAAGTCTTATCATGTCATCATATACATCATGTGGAATTTCACTTGAACGGAAAATATTGTTTATGATCTGCAGAAGCTTACGTTTTGGATACACCAAATCTTCAGGAAATTCATGCATTTCACAATTCATTAGAGATATTGCCGCGCAATCTTTGAATGTCTTCTTCGTAAGGCACTCTCTCAATGTAGTATCACATCTTACCAAAAATCCAATTTCACCTATTGAAGCAGATAGATAGGACCATATAGCTCACGACATCATGCATTTTGATCTGCATGTTCTTGTTGCTTTCCAGCAAGAGAGAGAATAAACTCGATACCTTGCTTCTTCTGCTGTACGTATGTCATCAAACAACTCGAAATCCATTCCATATCTAACCAGATATATATTCAATCAGGATGTCAAAATCTTATGGTAATAAGCAACATAGCAAGTGTCGCACCTTCATGGCGGAGTAGTAACTCTCGATTTATTTCAAGGTTTTTTTATTTGTTGTGAACAAGGAAGACGCCATCTAGTATTATGATCAGTAGAAACCTTAACGAGTCTTTCAAAGATTTTAAAATAAGGAATTGATTGCGTAAAGGGAATGTATTAGCATCTCTAGTACATCTTATCTAATATAAGCTACTTGATGTTTGATTTGTTTTATAATTATTATAGTGTTGATGTTTTCTAATCCTATCAATTTTTCTAGGATAAGTTTGTTATGATGAACAAGTTTGGACTCAAAGTTATTAAAAAAAAAATATTTGGTTAATGTGGATTACACCCTTATATATATATCTTTAAAATACCAAGGAGAATCAATGTAAATGTTTTGAAATCTATGTATGATTTAAATTCAATTTATAAACTATGATTTATGAGATAGACAAGATAAAAATCTAAAGAGATTTAATGTGCTTAAGAACTCATTTTTTCTTTAGTATTTCACGTGTGTGCAACATGTAAATCATAGGGAACAGAAACAAAAGAAAAAAAAAAACAAGTTAGAAATATAAGGAAATTTAAGGTGCTTTAGAAGCTTTTTTTTTTTAGTATTCCATATTTTCATGACTTGTAAACTATAAATTCAAAAATTAAAATGTCTTCAATTATAATTGAGGTTTTTTTCAAGGATATGTGATGATTTGTTATTCCTATAAACATATTTTTGATATTAATCACTTGTGGTTTCTTTATCCAAATATTAATAGCGAATAATAACAAATTATTCCCAATAAAATTTTGAATATTCATCCATTTAGGATTTTTTATCCAAACATTAACGGTGAATAATAGATGAATTCTCCAAAAAATAAGATTTTTGTATTTTTTGGAATATTGGCTAACACTCTTTGAAATTTATAAACATGTTATAAAATCCAAACTATAAGAAAATAATTTTTATGTTTATGAAATCCATGTTAAAACACATTTTCTTTTAAACTTTGAATATATTTTTTTTAAAAGAAAGATTCAAAATATGTTAGGGTATTGACCTTATACAACACATATGAAAGCATTTTTTTTTTATCAAAATACAAACATCACAATTAGATGTAAACGTCTAAATGGAAAGTAGCAAGCCATCATACATGTTATAAGATTTACAAGAAGCTTGAAACAATTCGGAACAAAAACCGTTCAAAGCAAATCGACTTAAAATTCTGTAATTGGAAAGGAATAAACCCATGTGCACGAGGGAGCCAAAGTTCCAAAACTTAAATTTTAAACTCAAAACCCTATGTCCTTACCTCACAACCCTACTATTTCATCGCCTTAAAAAAAATTGCCTTATTCATTTCACAACGCCAACAAAGAAAAAAAAACTAGAAAAATATGCTTTATTATAAACAAAAAGACAAAGTCATGGCTGGCTAACCTATTCTCCAGCAGGTGTAAGAAGAGAAAAGAACGTGAGGGTCCCTAAAGCCTATGGCTTTCTCACAGCTAGAGCATTAGGGAAGAAACACCTACGAATCCTGTTTTGTAGGAAATGAAATAAAAGAATGAGAAATAGCTCACGAGTGCCTCTAGACGGATGAAAACAATAACGCTAAAGCTGTTATGTGTTGAGAGTATAAATTAAGAATAAATCAATAAAATTTGTAACAGAATAGAGTCTTTAGTGCAAAACTTGGGTAAAGGTCCTTTTCGCGACAAAATTCTGTACTTTTACGTTAAATATTTAAACAATAATATTATGAGCTTTTGATATCAAAATCAAGTGATTCAAAAGTTTCAAATTCATCTATCTTTGTAGAGCTATAACTTTCATGAAGGATAAAGAAATAAGATAAATTCATTTTGGAAGAATAGAATTGCAACCAAACTCAGCTAGAAACCTTCTCGTGGCAGGATTCTATGCTTTTATGCTAGATTTCAAACAAGAATATCTTGAGTTTCTGATATCAAAATCAAGCAATTCAAAAGTCTAAATTCATTAAAGGTTCTCGTACTACAACTTTGATGAAGGATTCAAAGGGAGATAAAATCATTTTAGATAATAGAATCTAGTTGGTCAAAAAAGTTTTCTTGATCTTACAATGCTGAATATCCAAATTTAATAGAGAGTTTGCCCTAAAAAAGGTGACCCCTAAGACCTAATAGATGTGTAGGTCAATTCTTCAACATGTTATGAAACCAAGTCAAAATCAGAGTCTAAGTTGGAACAAAAAATTACAACATCAACATAATTAAATTTTTTTAAAATGCAAATTCTAAGGGATTTACATGAAAACTCCTTATCAACCTAAAAAACCTGTCACTTTTGGCAGCAAAGAAAAAGGATAAAAAAAGTAGAAAACAACTTAAACAAGGTTGAAAAAAATATTTCTTTCTCCTTTGTTTTTGTCAATTTCTTAGCAAACATGAGTTATACTCCTGCACTTGGTTCAAAAAGGATGTACACCACCTTCAGTACATAGGGTTAAAAAATGAATAACAACAACAAGAAGAAGACTTGGCTTCCTTCACTCCCAAGAAATGGAAATTCAATTCTATTCTCGAACAACCAAATAATTCCTACATTTCTAAAAAGAACGACATGCTAAACTTATTTAGTTGTTGAAGTGCATCTTGTCATACATACTCATCCTTATCACCAGGTGCCTTCCAACAATTACAATTACAAGTGGTAAGCCCTAAAAGCTTTTTTTGCTATAGGTTGCAAATTTAGGACTATTTATGGAATATTTGCCATTTCCTAAAAAATTTCCCAAGCCTCGTCTTTTAACAAGACTAAGACTCTTAATCATACTAAGTGAAGATGATGTTTAAAAGTCCAAGATGTATAAATAGTAAGTTATTTAGTGTTTGAGACATTAATTAATTAACATGTTTATATACTTGGATTTCTTTTCTTTATATTAAGAAATTTCAGACTTATAATAAAATTTTTTGTACATGTAAAAACAATTACGGTGATTTAAAGACCCTTCGATAGTAAAATCAGTATATTTATAGAAAAGACAATAAATAACTTCAAAGAGTCTTAAATTCAATGAATAAAGATGTTTGTTTTTTAGTTTTAAGGTTAGTAATACTCTAATATTTATATAAGTTTATCCTAAGAGATAAAAAGTTTTAAACTCTTACTTGGATAGTTTAAGAGATATTTATAACCCTTTAACCTTGTCTTTTTCAGACAAAGGAAGGACTAAAAAGTCCTATGCTTTCTACGACACAAGTGAGAGATAAATATCTCTCACATATTATTAATAAGATAATAAGTATGGTAGGGTCTTTTCAGAGATCTTGCATACACTTATAAGTATAGAAAAATCATTATATGAATATGAATGATTTACATAATTATTCTAGATAGAAAGACATGACAGTTTATCATACCTTCAATATTTTTATTTTAAGAAATCATCTAGGATCAAATATATAGCTTTAAAACTTAGTAATGATTGAATCTAAATGCTTGGATTCTGACATGCTTGTCAGACCCATTTTATCTTGGCCTTCGCTAGTTACCGAATCCAATTACTTTGGGTTTGACTTTTTTATCAAACTCGTGCTATATTAGGCTTGACTGACTACAAAATCTAATTTTTTTTTAAGTTTGACGTGTTTGTCAGACTCACGCTATCTTGGATTTGATTAACTAATAAGCTCGAGTTTTTTGGATTTGATACTAATTCTAAATCCATTTTATTTTTTAAATTATTTCTATTTATAAAAATCTATAATAAAAAAAATGTTACTCACCACGGAGGACAATATCTCTGCTTCGTGATGTCAACATAATTTTGCACCCTTTGAGATCTCCAGGATGGGATTCCATTGTCTCAAAATCAAGGACAGCTCAAACATCATCTAATACTAAAAGGATTTATCTGCATTCCATTATTCTCCTATGCAGTCAACTGTACTCTTCCAATTATGCTCTCCTCATCAAGTTTCAGACCCAGTGTAACAGCGATTTCTCCTTGAATCTTCATGTAACCGGGACTCTAAGACACGGCTGCCATTACAAACACATCAAATTGTAGCTCATCTTCTACTCTTGTAGTAACATCTTTTATAATAGTACTAGTGGTCTTACCCACACCCCCACACCATGGATACTAAATCAAGGTGATCTTATCATCCTTCAAAACCTCCATCACTTCATTCACAACCAACATTCTGGATTTCCGGCCCTTGAATTTCTCCAATCAATGAAATTCTAAGACTTGGTGGGGGATGAGGATAGTCTAGCTTGGTGAATTTCCCATCTTCAAGGATCTTTACGACGTCTTCGTTCTTCTTCTTAGCTTCCCTGCTTAAGCAGACTTAAGATTTGGACACCAATCTTGCAAGCTTTTAGCATTGACTTCTTCTAGATATCTCCCTATTTCATTGATTCCATCCTTCTCAACTTGATCTCTAAGATCCTTTATGTCGCTATTATAGTTAATCAGATGAGCCAGATTGTCTCCCTACTGGTGCCATCAAGTATTCTCCAATTTTTTATGCTAGTGAAACAGGGATTTCTATTTCTTCCCTCCCTCTGACACATGAGATTTTGGAATCAGCAGCTTCACTACTTATCGCTTGCATATAAAAAAAGAATCGATCCTACATGATAACATAAAAATCGTTAGCACTAAATAAAAATAAAAGTCATGTAGCCATATATTTGAGTAGATTTTACCATCGTTCAATTAACAATTTTACTGGTGAAAAAAGGGCATGAAGTCCTGGCGTCAGCTTATAACATACAGTAAATACATAACCCTAAAAGTCGTCTTCTATACAATATACAGCGAAAGACCATGCAACGACGAGAATAAAGAAAGTTGACAGCAAAAAGGTTATGAGACATACCTCTGCTGCTATACAGATTTCTACGGATCAGTTGCTATGAGACAACACAGAAGGTGATGGAAAAATGGAGTGCAGAGGTTAGAACTTAGTTTCAGCTGGTTAAGCCTTGGGAAATTACAAGGGAAAGTGCTAGTCAACGCTTGATAAAATTTGTCAAATATTATGATTCTCATAACTATGACTTCTACTCTCGTATATGAATAAAAACAAATATTATTAAACCTGCTCTAGCTTGATAGGTCACTATAAAATCCTGATAGGTTAATCTGAAATCTACTCAACTTGATATCTAACCTTATCTAAATTAAAAAAAAAAAAGTAAAAATTGACCCAATTAAATCTAATCAAAACTTAATTTAATATATTTTTTAAAATAATAATATTTTTATAATTGAATTAATCTAATTTGAGCTACACATCCTAGATCTAAATATTTGGATTTAATAACTTTGATATAAACCTCACATCATGCTAAAATTTCCCATGACTGGACACCAATTCAGTGGTATTCTACCCTTACAACCAAAATAAAATATCATTATTAATAATATATAATCATTAATTTTAGTACCTATAATATTTATTGAGATGTATATAAACTAATCCAAATATTAACATTAATAAAAAAAACCACTATTAAAAGTCTGAAATAAAAAAATAGGATTTAAACCTAGGGTTTCACTCTGGTTAAATCATATTTAATTTTACATGTGAAGGCCTATTATGATCAAGTTTTTTTTTGTGTGTGTGTATTAATTTCATCCTCAAAATAATATATATAGAAAATATATAAATATGTTCAGAAATATAAAAATAAATTAATGTCAATAATAATTTTAGGGTGAATTTTTTTCCTTCCAAAGCAGAAAATATATATTTCTATCTTTAAAATATCTTTGCAATCAACTTTTAATTTCAAAATTGCTCCACCCTTTTTTAATTAAATAACCTTAATTATTTTGAGTTACAAAACAATAATCATCTTCTTAATCAACGGTAGAGGTGCATCTCTTTTCAGATATTTAATTATTTTGAGTTACAAAACAATAATCATCTTCTTAATCAACGGTAGAGGTGCATCTCTTTTCAGATATTTAGATCTCTTATTTTTATTGTATTTTTTTAACCAATTTCTTAAATCTCTCTCTAATCATAAATTTTTTTACGTTCACAGATTAAGTGCAGCTGCCAATATGTGGATATTGTTGTGGGTTTTTTTTTTTTACACAAATAGCCAATTCTTCGCATTTATCCAGCATAACCGAATTTTTGTGAGACAATCAAGTCTGAGAAATTAAGTTTGACGTCATACCGTTAAACTTTGAATGTTTCAAAATCGAAACCCGTGTTTGCATCAAGTTAGCACAAGGTTGTTTAAGATTATGAGAACTTAGGTTTTACTTATTGTTTTAGACAGAGAATTAATGAAATTGATGCCCAAAAATCTTAGTGAACTATGTTTTTCCTTATATATATATATATATATATTTTGTATGAATGGAAAACTGGTACTTTGATGAGTCGGTATAACATGTATATAGATGTTGAGAAAAAGCCAATCATGTATGAGATTGTGGTGTATAGTGTTTTTTAAAATAGATTTTTATTTAAAAATATAATAAAATATTTATTTTTTATTTTTTATATTAAAAGTAATACTACTTTAAAACTTTTTTATGCCAAATAAACTTTTAAAAAGCATCCAAAAATAATTTAAAACGCACCTTCTAAGACAACAAAAACATGCTATAACTCGGTGATATTCTTAAAGATATTAGATTTGATGATAAAGAAGTGATACAAGTGATCTTTAAACTTTCAAGGAACACTTATTTTGAAAGAAGTTTTTGGGATCAAATAATAATAAAAATAAAAATAAAAATAAAAATGCATTTGTTATTGCAATCGTCATCTAGTTTACTTTTAACTTAATTTAAATTTTAATACTTAGAATTATGAACCATTCTAGGATTTTTAAGCTAGCTCAAGTAATTTGAATTTTAATATATAGGTTGGATTTGTGAAATTATTATCTTTTATTTTTTTATTAAATTAGATTTTAATACAAATATTTCAATCTCAGTGATTATATATACTGCAAAGTATGTAAATAAAAAAAATTATATGATTTGATATTACTTGTTTTTACCGCCACATCTCCAACTAATATAATGATAAGAGTTATCTGATCTTTTAGTTTTATAATTGCTAATATTGATAATCATTGAAAATTTATCTGATCGTTTAAGTTAAAAATTAATAAGAATTGGTAATAATTGCATCAACATATCATACAGCAAATATATGGCAATATTTCTCTCGAATTACAAATCTACAGCTCCAGCTTCACAAAGATATTTTGTGGAAAAATGCATGGCAACTTCGAAAAATGCTCCGGGGCTTGCTCATTCTGTGCAAGTGGTATCAAATTCGCTGAGAACTGAGCTTTTCTGTGGTAAAATGGTAAGCCGGCATCTTCTTTTGCCTCGAAGGTATTAGACAGTGCTAACGTCTACTCGAGTTTCATGGAGCTGAAAGGCTGGAGTAATCCAGCTCCCACAACTGCATTGGATACCAGACCAATTGAAGTAGCCCAAACGAGCTTCACAATGAGCACAGGACAACTTGCCCTCCACCATACCTCCCTCAACTGGACAACAAGGAAGAGCTATTGTATTAAGTGGTATCATTGCCAGAAAGCATGCACAATTCCGATTCCTTAAATCAATGAATCCAATAAAAAGACATGCTTAAGGTAAGGCATAGACCAAGGATGAGGATCAATTGAGTTCTAGATGACGATGAGGATTGGTACAAGCCAAGTAAGATTTAGGCAAAACATGGATAATAAAAAAACCATGTTGGGATCCTCTTCAGAAAAAATGGGATACCAACTCCAAATGCAATGCACCCAAGTTTGTTATAACAGTTATAAATTACACGTAATCCTCACAGGAGTCTGATAAATATTTCAAGATGCTTTCTAAAGTGTCGAGTTACCCCTCCAAATTTCTCTCCTATAAGATATAAATAGAGCCTCCATTTTTAAGATATCCAAAGAATTGATTCATTATGGCTTTAGCACAAGGAACTGGGTTGTCTGCAACTCTGCGTGGTTCATAAGTTTCCCCAACTTTTATCAGTTAGTGGTTTCGACTAGAAATCTCTATGTACTGAATATAAGGATGGCTTTTGCTTGAAGAGTGAATCATAATAACTGCATAGAACAGTACACCTTCGTGGCATAACTATATGGCTTAGTTCATAAATATATTATATTAAGCCTTGCACTCTACAATTAAGGAACAACACCGAGGTTGACCAATTGATTGAAAAACCAAATCAAGGTTTCAAAGAATCTCTAACCAGTAGTGAGCCATTATAGCTAACCCAAAGTTAACCAATGAAGCTGCAATGAGTTCCGCAGCTTCTTCTTTATGACTGAACTTAAAAAAGTCTAGTGGCACCAGAATTAATTTCTACAAACAAGATTGTACATGCCTGCTGTCATCCACTTTAAAGGCACAACAAAAATAGAAGAACACTCAGACACATCAAACTTGTTAAGGGGGTTGCCATTTTTCTGCTTGCTCCACGCGAAAGATGTCTCACCCTCTTCTGGAACATGATCCATAACATTCTCCTGCAATGCAACAACTCGATGGCACTTCTTGCAGTGGTACGAAGGAATACCTTTTTCCCCTCCATTTGGAGATGCTTCTTCCTCAGAGGAGAATTGTGCAGGTACACCAGGATCTTCCAACATACTAATGTCATGATTCCAAAATTCTGCGTGTGCAGTGCCCAACTAATGACTTTCTACTTTAACTCACAAAATTATTAACAAGAACAGCAACTCAGGATCAAATACTAGGAACATTTACCCAGTGCTTTCAGGCGAAACCGCTTGTATATGGGATTAGCATGATTAACCTAGAAGCCCATTTCCTCAAACATTTTCAACTGCGATAGAAAAATAAAAAAAAGAATTATGAGGATCACATAAGACACTAAAATCTCAGAGTCACCATTAATGCATCCCAACAAATCATATAGGTTTGTTTAACATGTCTTGCATCACCTGTTCTAAAAGGCCATCATTGGGACCAACGGACTCACAGCTTTGCCTTAGGGATTCAAGAGCATCTACAGGGACACGTAGGGAAAAGATGAAATAGTAAATTAAAAAAAAAATGAAAAGACATAACATCACATATTTTCATTGTTGTCAAACAAAAAGAACCACCATATTTTCAGGATGTAAACAATGAAGGCCACCAGCATATACCAATCAGCAGATCCAACATGCTCCAAATAAAAAGTGGATGTGTTCAAACCTTCAAGAGATAATTGCTCACTTTTCATCAAGTACGCTGTAATGATAGCTGCACTGCAAAGAAAACAACGAAGAGAGGACCAAACCATTAGGGCTTGAGAATTCACTGCAGGTCTGTTCTGGACAATTTCTAATACTCATCCATTGGGTCAGAAAACAACCTAAAACACTTCTTTCCTAGTTTAACCCACTTCATGAACAATAAACTGATCCACTGAAAAAATATCAAAACACACTTCATAACTGTTTTAAATTAACCAAAATTAAATAGCCACAAACTTGCACATCTAAGTTACAAGCATGCCATTCAGATCTTCGTTATTCATCCCATAATATCCATGTTTATAGCGGACTTGACTCGTGGGTCCCAAATACAGTTCACGCTTTTCTGGAAACAAATAACACCACTGCTCTAATCCATCATCCACCTCTACTTTAAGATTAACAAATAAACCCTAATTTACATTAAAAAAAATGAAGAAGAAGAAGAAGAAGAATTATCATACCTTCTCGAAAAGCCAGCAAAACAATGCACCAAAACAGCTCCTTCTTTTCTAGTCTTCTGAATAAAATCCAAACAAACATCCAAATAATCTAACAAATCCTCACTCTCCAAATCCCTAATCGGCACCGCCATTCTCACTAGCTTCAATTCCTTCCCTGCATACTCTAACGAATACAAAACCTTATTCACCGCCAAACAACTCCTCCACTCATCACCGACACACACTTTCTTTATCTCCTTCGTCGGAATTATGACTCCGCTTCTCCATTCCGTAAAGAACGATATCGACACGGAACTTAAAACCGATAATATATGCGTTATTTCCGCACTTCCGTTTTGCAGAACCTCCGCCACGTCGCTTATGCTTCCGATGAAAAGATTCTCGCGTACGAGATACGGCATCAAAAATATATATTAACAAAATTACAAGCTTGTTTTCGTAAAATTATGGAATTTTCCAAGACAAAAAAAATTATATTAAAATTGATAATTTTTTTGATTAATTTCGAAATAATGTGATTTGAGCTGACCTTAGAAGGAATATTCCGGAGAAGGGTGGAATCCTTTTTTATGCTGATTTTTTATCTTCGTCTACGGCTACTGGTACTAACTGGTTGGATTTTTTAGAGTGGCAGGTATTTATAGGCGGTGAGTTGGCACGTGTGAATAACTGATTTAGTACGTGTGAATGAGTTTGGGTTTTTCTACGTGGCAGGAGATGGAAGGGTAGTCTTTTTGCCTGTAAAGAATGGGCCCACCATGCACTTTAAGTGGAGGGGGTGTGGCGTGGAAATGTCAGGACAGGTGGTGAAGATTGATTGCCTTTTGAGGCTTGTATGTTCCACGGTGGACAAACTACCTTGAAAACGAACGACATGTATTTCATAGTTGAGTAAGAGACAAGGCTAGATTTGTACAGGCAAAGCGACATGATCATGTGTGGTGTAGCCATGTTCGAACAACAAAGGTAACGTCCCATGATGTGAACCGTTAAAAGAGGACGCGAACAACCGAAGCAATCATAACAACATGCCACGTGGTTCCAAATCATTACGGGCCAATCATGATTAAACCTTCCATTTACACTTTCCATGCCTACTATGGTGAGCTCTCTATGCATCGCCATTGCCCCTCTGGTGTGTTTTTCCCACTTCATGATTGATGAGATGTGCCTTTCAATTCTCAATTTGGAGATAAAACGGGATGATCTAGACGTGCTCATGATCCATGTGCACCATGGCTACACGATAGAACATTACAGTAAAAATCAAGTATCTACGGGTTGATATTCTATGCATGCCGGTGCAGTTCATGGATAATTTACCACATGAACAGGGGAAAAAGGTGGAAGACAGGGCTTAAGGTTCCTCTTTTCTCCACAAAATTTTTCTGCAATAACAATCAACATCTTAAGAAACCGCATACAACCTTGTATTAAAACTTGCGAGATAGCTCAGAATATACATTGGCAAATTAATAGGCCCTCATCAACAACATCACGCTGATTATCTTCAACAAAGCTACAAGACTCATCCATGATAATCAATCCAAGCCTATACCGCATGCCACACCATACTATCACATGAGAATAATCATAGAATGACCGTATATGCAAGAATGGCATGCAAGGAGAGAACTCAAGGGCTGAATTGGAGACAGAAGGGGAAATGGTTATAAATGCTTTATCAGCTTCATTGCTCTACTTCATCCATGGTATAAACAGGTAATTGCCATGACTTGGTATTCTTCTTTGGATCGTCAGTGAGGCTGAAATCAGTATCATCTTCCTTGAATGTTCTAATGAATGTTTTGGCACCCATCACAATAAGCCTTTCAATCATAAATAATTCATAGTTGTTCTCAATCACGGGATCCAGAATCATGCTGTAGTTAGATGAATACGCCAATTTATATCTGCAAATTATGTGCCACCAAAGTTCAACATCAACTTCACCATTGAATAAAAATTACAACAAAACCTTATTTAACATTTTTTTTTTTTTAAAAAAAAGGTCTCTTCCAATTTCCTGAAAGATGGCAGAAGTTTTTCTATAAGATCAGAGATATCTCGTAAAAGGCACAAAGAAAGAACCGTTGATTTATAGAGAAAGGAAGTAATACTTTGAAAAAGCTTACAGCAGAAATGCATCAGAAACATGTTCAACCAACTTAATCAAAGAGAATAAATATGTCATGCCAAGCATCCATACAGGTTGAGTCAATCATGCAAAATATTAACTGCAGAATGATATTTGCCATAATGAATTAGCAAGTTACAATTAAGTACTTACAATAAAACAAGAAATTAACAGAGATGCATAATTGTAAATTTATTTCTTAAAGCATCATTGTTGATCTCTAATTTATTTCTTTTTGAGAATTTTCAGAATCTGTCATGAGCAAATCATTTGTGCTACTTCACAGCTAAGAATTAGTGTGTATAATTTTCAATTTTTTCAGTTTGAGAAGGTTTACCTGACAGCGAGAGGTGAAAAAAATCCTGGTGTCTTCTCATTTGAAGCAATAAAAAGTGTTCGTCCAGGTGGGACCCATTTTTCAATCCTATGGAGTATAAATTCTGGACGGGTATCCCTGTCAAGATGAGGATGTAGGGTTCGAGAAACCCCAAATCTGTCATTCCTAGTTTTTATTTTATCCCCTCGGCGAACATGGATGGAATCATAATCACCAAGAAGTGCCATAATCTATGCACATGAGATTAGATGAATTGCAGGTTAATCAAGTTCTGTTTTAGAGGAAACAGAAGCAGACAAATGGTGTGAAACAAGCAAGGAGAACCTGGCAATATCACATGATACAGACCTTATCCGCAGCATCCCTTAATCTATCTGCCGCCATTGTAGGAAGAAATGAATATGGCAATGCTATAGCACTACGGTTGTTTCGATCTTTGCATTCCATGAACCTGAATGGCTATTATGATTAGAATCTAGAAAGAAATTTGCAAGATTCTAAAAATCTGGAAGACAAATTATATCATGACAAATAGCTACACTGAAAATAGCAAGTGCAAACTTTTTTCCTTTTTCTTTTTCCCAAAGTATAGCAGTCACAAGTCCTTTCCTTTTAATTTTTCTTTTTCCCCTCTAAATAGAGCAGTCACTTCCTATCCAGCATTGGCTTATTAGAACGGTTCAGATTCTCTAAACCACATGAAGAAAAACCAATCCTTTCATTACAGCCAGGCCAATTACTACATTTCAAAAATTTAGAGAAAACACATAAGCAAATTTTGCACATCTAGAATAATATCTGTATTGATTGTGAAATTTAAAAAGCAAAGCAGATGAACTATCATTATTTACAATTCTTAAAACTATTATCCAAACTAACACACCCATCTTTCTTCCCACAATCACCTCTCCCCAATTTTAGCATAGCTCCCATTCATGTAGTTAACAGTCTTTGAGTCATTTGATAAGAATAAACATAAAAAGCCAAAATGGCAGCTACATTTCATACCATGAAAGTGGGCTCGCTGTTCGATTAATGAGCAAGAGGTTTGAGTAATGACTATTCTCTTTGAGATCAACTCGACTTATCCCTTCCACATGGGCCACTCCTCTAGCTCCCAACTTCATACTTGTTGATAATACCTGATACCAATCTTTTGAGTTGTCTAAGATTACAGGCACAGTTTCAGAAATGAGATCCATATCATACAAAGAGTCCATGGAACAAGAACTTTCAGCCCACCTGCTAAATAGAAGGAAGCAAGTTCAGATCACAGAATTTTAGCTTTTTCTGATAGTTTAGCATTACATTTGTATTCATTAAAAAATCAAAGCCAAACCCATTTATTGAATTAGAATCTTTCTTTTCATAAGAACAGGAAGACAAGCATAGGTAGTGTTGGATTTAGCACTCTAGATGCAAAAGTTTAGCTCTGGCAATAACAACAGTCCACATAACAGTTCAATAAACTTACCTTTCCTCTGAATTTGAATTGTCAGAGTGATGAAGGATCCCCTTCTTATTGTGTATTGGATTGATACACATCCTTGAAGGCATCACAAAAGTTCTGCAACAAGATAATATGGAAATATAAGAAACATGCTAAAACAGACAATCTCAACTCTGCGGTGTTTAATTGCTAACCTTAACAATTATAATATGGAAATATAACTCATTGTTATTGACTCATTTAATTCCTACACACGTGGAATCAATCCAGTCACAATTTCCTTTCATATTTCAACTTTTCAAAATAAATAAATAAATAAAAACACCTTTCAACTCAAACCCAAAGTTGTTAAAGAGTTAAATAATAATAACAGCAATTCAAGTTCCCTAAATCACAAACAGCTAAATATGTAGATACCCAACACACAGTTTCTTATCAAGAATAACACTTGATCCGATTTGCTCATTTCACTTAATCCAATTTCAATGTCATTAACACCTAAACCCCCCATAACTAAGCAAGTAACATGCCAAATCAATTCAACAGAAAGATAGTTTAAAACCCAAATCCAATAAAACCCCACAAAAAAAATACCAAACCCAACAACATATTGACACAAAAAACATAACTTAAAAGATAAAAAACATACCTATTCAAGAACATGGCTTCTTCTAGAGCACACCTAAGGCTAGACTCTTGATGACCCAAACCTTCACAAGATTCACAATGTTTACCAGGACAATCAATTCTATTACCCCAATACAAGTACTTTTCATGAATGGTATGTTGTCTTTTGGGTTTGCCTACAGAGTTCCTTAAGGATTTTGGAGTTGAAAAGGAGAACCCATCTGTGGAATTTAGTGAAAAAAACAAGTATAACAATGCAATGGCTGAAATGCAGAGTATTATAGTGAGAATTGGGGATCTGAGGTTTGATAAAGGTTTTGGCTTTAGTGGTTTGTTTATGGTTGCCATTGAAGGATTGAAGTAGCAGAGAGACAGAAAGAGAAGGAGATTCGAGAGCTCAGGTGTGAAGAGTGTTCTTATTATTTGGTATCATGGCATGTGTAATTTTAATTATTATTTTTTTTAGCCTAGATCTTGCCAGGTCAGCCAGCATTGATGGATGTACAAAATGTGAAAGTTTTTATTTATTTATTTAATTATTAGTGAATATGTAATAGACAATTTAATTTGCTTTCTTCCCTGATAGTCAAATGATCTTTTTTTTATTATTAAAATACTTAAATGATGAAAATTGAATAGTAAAAAACAAATGAATTATCATCAGTTTTTTTACACAGATTTCGTAGTAAGAATTCAAAAAATCAAAAGAAGTAATGATAATATTTTAATATTTGTTTTTCTAATTATTACCATGTTAACATAATCGAGGACCCTGGAATCCTTCATGGCATCTGTAATTTTAATTATATTTTTTTTTATTTTAATTCTTTCTTGAGATAAATGAGGACGTGATAGAAAATTTATGAAAATTACTCAAAAAATTTTAAGATATAAATTTTTTTAAAGTTAGTCAAAAATTATAATTTTAAAAAAATAAAGGTTTAATTTTTAAAAAAATCTAAAACTATATTCTTGCATTGTTGAATTTTTTTCCTAATGAAAAATATATTTATTTCAATTTGGATAGAAAAATTTGTCAACAAGATATATTAGAGAATTTAATAAAAAATAAGAAGATACAATTAAATATATGGAGATATATTAAAAACTTGATTAATGATTATTATGATATATATATATATATATATTCTCATTCCAAATAAATAGACTTTAGATACAAGAAATCTAACATCAATGCTCTTTTTTCCCTTTGAGCTATTTTTTTCTGATTTTTAAACCGTTGGTTGTGAGGTATAACTACGCTTCATCTAATATTTTTAATATAACTTGATTTCAATTTATATTCAGCATGCAATTTTTAAAAAAAAATTAAAAAAACTTTGTCTCAGTATTTCAATTCTTATTTGGGACACGGTTTTCGCTTGAAAGCTATAATCATAAATCTTGGTTTGACTGATTTAAAATATGATTTGGACTAAATTTTATTTTAATTTTAATTTTTAATAAAATAACATAGTTGAATTAAAAAAAAAATTGAGTTTTCATCTACTTGGAGGTTGACCGGCTAAATTGCAACTTAGACTATAAACCGACTCTTGTAACTATAATGCTAACTAATTTTTAAGTAACCATAAAATAAATTAAACCAAGATGTTGTTAAGAATTGTGTTTTAAATGAGTTTAATAAAAATTTAAGATTTTATTTTTTAAATATTTTTTTTATTTTTAAAATTATTTTGATATATTGATGTTGAAAATAGTTTTTTAAAAATAAAAAAAAATACTATTTTAATATATTTCAAAAAAAAACTTTAAAAAAAAACTATTGTTATTTACTAAATGCTGAGGCTTCCTCGTGGAAATAGATCACAACTCTCAAGTTCTTCGTGAACACACATATATTCATATGAAACATCAAACACATTTTATTTAAATCATTGGGGCGTAGACAGTGATTCTGGAAATTTACAAGAGAAGAAATCCAGTTGAATTACAAGCCATTCGGGGTACATGAGCTCTTGTTCAGACATTGGGTGAACGAATATCATTATTACAAGGGCAGTTCAAGTGTCATCATGTCGAGTGCCAACCCACATGGCACCATCATAGAAAGTGAATCGAGCAGAAGCCAGTCCTGTTACATTATCTAGATTATCATTGAGTGAATGACAGGACGTCAAGAATCACGCCACGATAATGTGTAAATCTACAGTTGTATATATACACAAATCTTTCCGAACCCCTTGTTTCTTGGTTACTGGAGTTCTTAGCGAAATCGTAACTGAATGGTTGAATGGTTTAGCTTGGAGGTGAAAATGCAGTAAGAAGTGAAAACCGCCATTAGAATCGAAGTTCATAGTTTGATAACTTCATGCAGATCACATGAAGGGTTTATTAGATAACTTAGGGCGATGGGTACACAAGGGATAAACCCAAAAACACAGATCTCACTCGAGTTCAAAGCTGTCTGCTAACCCTAAATCCACTTTTCTGATCTTCCCTCATCTGCACAATCCTCAAATCCCAGTTGCACCGATAATAGAGAAAGTGGAAAGCATACATAACATGAGATCATGTCGTGCATGGCTTCAGTGGTAGCGGTAGCCTTCGTTATGATTACGAGAACATGAGCCTGATTTGAGTTAAATTGGTCTTGCCATTTTAGTCCCCTCGTGACATTGTAGTTTCAAGGAGGACCAGGACAGTGGACAAAATAGTTTGTGTTGGAAGGATTCAGTTCAAGCCTTCTGAAATGTTCGTGAAGAAACCCCATGGAGAAGCTTGACAAACCCCAATAAGGTTAATTTACCATCTGAATGTCTCGTCTCCTGAAAACAGAGAAGCAAATAATTTTAGTACTTGAATTCACTTAAAGAACAAAACAAGTCTCTAGATGGAGCAAACTTGCTTCATCATCTATGCTCCTCCTTTCCTCAGGAAAGGGACGATACTAGTAAGTAAAATAGACCCGGACCTCCATCTTCCCTATGTTCGAAGTGAAAAACTGAATGATTAGAATCTTCAAATTTGAGCCTTTACCACTGCTATCACCTTGTGCAGTTAGTTGCAAGGAAAAGACTGAATCAAAAAGGTCCTAAGGGCGAGAAAGTAATTTGGACACCCACTCCAAAGCAAATATCAAGTACTTTGGCAGTCAAACCAGGACCTTTTTACTGGTCAACCCAGTCTCGTACCATTTTGTATCCCCTACCGTACTTTTGCACCTAGAATTAAGCTATACGACTAGAGGAACATTCCTATTGAATTACTTCAGATATCTGTCAAATTGTAGAGAAATATGTCAGGAAAAAAGAGCATAAAGGTCTGTCAATGCAGGAGCAGAGGTAGGGTGGCAGGGGACCTGGCCCCTCCAAAGTTCAAGTAAGTCCCTCAATTGTAATGGTTTCTTACGAAAAAGTCTTGGGGCATTTTTATACATGTCTTCTTCAAAATATATAGAAGTTACTCACTAGCCTCTCATATGCAGCTTCAAAATCCATCCATTACATATCTCAACGGCCTTTTCACTCCCCCACGTAGAATTCCTAGCTCTACCACTGTGTAAAAGCCCCCGAGTGTGTGTGTGTGTGAGTGAGAGAGAGAGAGCATACTGAGGCAAGCTCCTCGAACACAAGGGGTCTGTTTCCATCTTTCTCAAACAATTCATAGGCACGCCTAACATTTTGCTCCCAACAATCCATTCCTTCTAGCTGATGCACACTTATGGCAGCAGCAGAAAATTCTTCAAAATCCAATTTACTGTATTGAAGAGAACTAACCTGAAAGACGTAAGAGTAGACAATTAACTAGAACTCTAAATCAAATTCTGCTAGTAAATAAATCAGATAGAATGGGATAAACAATTAAGCAAAAAAAAGGTAAGAAACCAGAACAGGCGTTAAGCATTACCATGTTAACATAATCGAGGACCCTGGAATCCTTCATGGCATCTGTAGAGTGCTTTATTACAGCCTGTTAATACCAACATCTTTCAGAATGACATGAGAAACACCAAAAAGCAAAAAAAAAAAAAAGGACAAAAGTTAATACTGAGAGCCAAAAGATGGAAGAGAAGGAGCTCACTGTTTTAAAGTTCTGCATAGAAATGAAGCCATTTTTGCTTGGCCCTAACAATGTAAATTGTTCCCGTAGGAAAGCTAGCTGAGCAACAGTTAACGTCTTCGCCAGAGCCTGTCAAAATCGACAAGTTTGTTGCTTGCACAGTAAGTATTTGAGATTTATATCAAAGACACCACACCCAAAAAACATGAACACGTTTGTGGCTCCTCTAGCTTGAAATGACTTTTGGTTTATGATGCATACAAACTCTACACAATTGCATTTAACTTTGGATGAAATGCTTAGGACTTGACCCAAAAGAAAGAAAAGAAAAAAGAAGAAAACCTGGCATTTGAGTTACAACTAAAAATGGAGGACACAGTATCCTACTTACCCTCAAAGCAGATTTTCGTAGAGAAGAAGAATATATATAAGCTTTTGCAAGCTTGTATACAATCATATCCAGTGGAATCTCTATGTCATGATGATTAGCCAGCCATGGGTGACCTAAAAATAAAAATGCAGGTAACCACCTTAGAATTATATTTTCGACCTCACGTGTAGGGTGACCAAATCATCAGGAATTCAGCTATAGGAACATACTCAGAGCCTGAGCAGCTGTTAGTCGCTTCCGATAGTCCTTGTTCAACAGTCTCTTCACAAAATCAATAGCTTCTGGAGATAAAGAAGGCCAGGGAGCTTCATCAAAGCTTGGATCTGCTTTCAAAACAGCTCGAAAGATTCCAGATTCTGTCCGGGCCCAAAAGGGCCTGCTACCACATAGAAGAATATAAGCAATCACACCAATACTCCACATGTCTGCCTCGGTTCCATATGATCTGTGTAGAACTTCAGGAGCTACATAATATGCACTTCCCACAATATCATTTAACCTTTCATCTGCAGAAGTTTCAAATAGTCAAAACTTCCACCCCCCATCGAATCCCCCCCTCCAAAAAATAAAAGAAAAGAAAAAAGTTGAGATGCTGTATCCAGTAAAACTGACCTGGCTTTACATAGTCAGAGAGTCCAAAATCAATGGCTTTCAATGTGGAATTATCATCTTTGGTGATAAAGAGAAAGTTCTGAAGTAAAATGATTATAGAAGAATAAGGATATGCCAGCATGAAATTGCATCTACAACAGCGTCCAACACCTCCCATTCCCACCCAAAACCTTTATATTCTTCCACTAAATATTAATAGTGTCACAACTAACTTCATGAAGTTAGTCAAGCATCTTCCAGATAAAAAGTAACACAACAAGAAATTCGCATATAATTATTTTTATTAATTGCTTACCTCAGGCTTCAGGTCACGATGAACGACACCTTGGAGATGGCAGTAGGCAACCACACTTAATATCTGAACCATAACGGTCTTTGCATCTTCTTCTGAGTATTTTCCACCCCTGTTTAATATGACTAGGAGTTCAGCCAGTTAGAATATCACAGAACAAGACACGGATATACCATAAAGAAAACAACATTTAAGAGTACAGTACCTTGAGAGTATCCTATCCAATAATTCACCACCTTCGCACAACCTAAAGAACAAAAACATTTGCAGAAGGTAAGTTCCAACAACTTATCTGTCTGAAGTCTATGCTATTATAAATGTAGAAACTTAACTAATCAATGAATTAACTTCTTCTTTCAGCTCTTTTGCTCCTCGATAATTAGATGCAAGTTTTTCACAGATGACAGCCATGAAAATGTACCAAAAGACTGGCATGGTTATTTTTTCAAGTTTTTTGGTTAACACGAAGACTCTCTGTATTATTCAACTCCATTAAGCTTTTCATTAAAAGCAAATTTGATTGAACAAGGCAGAATCATTTATATAATTGGTCTACATTTCTTGACATTGAAGATCAACTGGCCAAAAGATTCATGAAATTGTGCATTGTACGTCCTGTATCCTTATAAAATTCATTTAAACATGTAGGGGTTAAAAGCACTAGCCAGTTACTTAGGTTATCTGATGGTCCTATATGTCATCATTTTCTTGGCAGTCATTATCACAGTTTTGAGCCATAAACATCGACAGTATAACCAAGGCAAAAGTGACACAATTGAATCCTTTTTTACATGAAAAATAAGTGCAGTCAAAACTTACTCCATTATAGCATAGACATTGTCGTCGTCTTCGTAGGCATCGTAGAACTGCACTAGGTTCTTATGTCCCGTTAGAGCCCGTAATATTTTCACTTCTCGTCTCACATCCTCTATGGCAACTACAGTAGTCATCTGTAAAACATTGCCCAATTTACATGAGAAAAGGACAAATAGCTCATTGGTTCTACAGTTGATGGTCAAAAGAACTATCATTTATGGCATAAATAACGGTGCTAATGCCTCTATCATGTAGGGCGAATGAGACTTTTGCTCAATGATCCTTGTACTTGTGCACAATGATTTAGTACAAAAACAGGATATGCTTTACAAATAGATCGATAATAGCAAATATGGAGAATATTACAGAATACCTTGTTTGCATTGGTTTAAGTTATGATATAATATCATTAACATGACAGGGTAATGAGCTACCAAAGCTTCATGGATAATTGGACAAAAAAAAAAACCATTTAATTCAATTATCAGTGACTTATTTAGAGGATAGTGACCCATCAACCGTGTGTCTTGGGCCTGGATAGCTTAAACATGAAACAGAGCATTCATTAATAAATTCCAATACTCCAATTAATAAGGAAGGCAGTGTTAAGATACAAGTGTCCTAAACAACGGAGAAGCGCTGCATTTTCAGGGAAAGACCTCGAGCAAATCCATCCCATATTATCACAACGCAAGCGAGTCAGATCAGTTAGAATTACAAATAGTTGCATTAAACCTCTATAGAAAGGTGTGCTTAGAAACATAAAAATAAATCACATCTCTGCATAAGCAGAACACACAACAATTCAAACATCGAAGTTTTTAAGCTAATCTAAGGATACTCAAACCAATAAAAGCCAGTCAAAATCGAAAGATAATGGTCAATGAGAGGTTGAGAAGTAAACCGTAGACTTTGGAATCACTTTGACTGCCACATTCTGGCCTTTCAAGCTTCCTTTCTTCGCCTTCGCAGAGCAAGTATACCCAAAATGTCCACGCCCCACTTCCTCACCAAGCTCATAATGACTTACAAACTGCTTAGAAAACCCGAAATTCTTGTCCAAACCAATATCAGTCTCATTTCCTTCAGGAATTGAAGCTTCATTAGGCTTAACAGAGCCATGCCTTCTTGCAAGCAATGCACGTATATGCTTTGCAGGGGAAGGAGGTGGAAAAGGCCTCTTGAAAATCCTCAAAGGAGTGGAGCTTACACTTGATACAGCAGGTGAAGTCTTGAAGAGGCTAGATAATGGACTTGGACTGTAAAAAGGGAAGTTTGAGTTCTTCCTAGTATGTGAATTTGGTGGCTTTGTTGAGTCTGTTTCAATGGAGAACGTGTTGTTTTTGGATTGGTTTTGTTGGAGCTCAACGGGTTTTCCATGACAAAGTCCCATGGAAACGAGAACCCAGAATAGAGAATTCAAGGAATTACTTGTAAATCAAGAAAGTTCAGACCTTTGATCAAGAAACTCGAAGAAAAGCACAGAAATTTAGACCATTTGAAGAGACAAAAAAAAAAAACCAAAGAAAGTGAGCGGTTTAATTCAAGGAATTGAAACTAAAGAAAGAAGATTCCACAGTGAATTGTACAAGAAAAAGGAAAAAAAAGGTACGGATATCTAAACCATATGAACAAAAAAAAGTAAGCAAGAAACTGAAATCAAGACTAATTTTTTACAATTTGATCAAAACAATCCATAAATGATTGGAGCTGTAAATTCCAAAGCACAAGGATTTTCCATCTAATTTGGATAGAAAAGGTGGGAAATTTAAATATAAATCCAAAGGGTGGGAAAAAAAGAAAAGGAACTAGACTTTACTGATCAAAGAAACAAATGCTTAGAAATAAAAGCAAGGGGCAAATAAATAAGAAGCAAATTGCATGAAAAGCTTAAAGAGGGAGAAGAGAATGAGAGAAGCAAAGGAGAACAAACTACAAGAAAATGGTATTCCAAGGGAGAAAGAATGGAGAGAGAGAGGCAAAAGCACAGGAAGAAGTGAAGAAAAGATGCTTAGCAGAGGCTACACGGAAAAGAAAAAAGAGAGAGCACAAGGCTTCTCTTTTTCTTGCTTTTTTGCAAACTCTCTTTGTTTCTTTGTTTTTCATTACATCCTTTTCTTTCTGTTTTTTTGTTGGTAATAGTTTTTGCCTTTTCTGGTGTGTAGTTGTGTGCGAGAAAGGAAGTAGCAGTCTCTGGCTTTCTTTGTTGATTGATGATCGTCTTCTTCTTCCTCTTCTCTTGTCAAATAATAATGGAAGTGGGGTTGGAAGTTTAGATCCTCCAGCCTGTCCTTGTTAATGCCGAAGAACTAAGATGGATGAGGTGGGTTTTTCTAGCTTTATTGACATGTGATTTTTTATTTACTTTTTCAAGTTCAGAAAACTAGGCTTCCATTGTCTTGTGTATATTTATCCTAGAATGGTTTTTTTTTTTTTTAAGTGTGGATCACTTTTTCTATGTTATTAAATTTTTCTTGTTAATTTTTTAAATAATATTATAATTGTTTTTTAATTTTTTTTCTCTCATTTCTCCTGCATATTTAATAATTTTTTTATTAGATTTCGTTATTTTAAACAATAACAAGTTATAAAAGCTGTGTTATCACAATATATAGAAAATATGTTATTTTATTAAAAAAATAACTGTATTATTCTACAAATATTTTTAATTAATTGCGGTAATTTGAAAAAGAAACTCTTTCTTTTCTTTCGTTCCTCCGACTTCCTTTTTCGTATAAACATCCACAAACTCTCCACTTACTAATTTAAAAAATATATAAAAACTGTATTTTCTGCCCATTTGTAGCACTAAATCACAGAATCATGCAAGCTAAACAAAGTTATTAAACCATGCACTGCACATATAGGCATTGAATGATTTTGATCCGTATTTCCCATTTGGAAGTTCTCTTTGGATTCATCGGTTGACGTAACATTAAATCTTACTATTTAATTTCTAACCCTTTGAAATCAAGCCTTGCTATACCCTTTTTATTATAGTCACTATATTTATAAAATAAAATGATTAATTGCCAATTAAGTAATCATAATATAAAGGTTCAAGATTAAAATTACAGCTTAGATGGGATGATTTTGATTAATTAAAACGATGCTGTTTAAACTTTTTTTTTTCTTTCTAAGGTCAAAACTATATTATTTTAAAAATAATAATAAAAATAAAAATATCAAACTCAAATTTTATCAAAATGATCAAGTTATGAATTGATTTATAGATTATTAATGGAGATTAAATATATTAATTTTACCTACCTAATCAAAGAAAAGCTAAATTTTAGTTTTATCACCTGTCTTTTTAAGGGTCAATAATTTTAATTAGCCATGTAATTAACTAGGGATATTTTTTATTTAATTAATATTGATATTTTGATAAATTTACATGCACTTTAATTAATTTTATAAATTTTAAAATTAATAACTATATAAATATTCAGTAACTCAAATAAAGATTGAACTCGAAATGTAATTCTTAATCATTGCAACATTTCTCGGAGCAAAATTAATATGTGCAGGTGCATTTGATATCTCCCAACCCTGTCCTCGATCCTTGATTTGATTGTAGACTTTAGCCAACCTAATTCTGTTGAAAATTCTCAATATATATTTTCTTCCTACAATCTCACTTAAAAAGTTCCTTCTGTTCATATTAGATCATCTCCAGCCAAGGTCTTCCAAATAATAAAATATAGCACTGTGCACATAATCTTTTGCGATGAAAGCTGTGACTGATCCACCTAAACCCAGCCACCTTTTGATCCTAAACATCAGTGCTTAAATTAGAAAATAATTGCCAAATTAAAACCATCATTTATTTAACTGAAAAATGTACGGCACGTCCTTAAATTGTAGGGTATGTGCCCTCTTACTTTTAAGTGGGCTTTTCCTCAAAAGTTGGTGCATCTACTTTCATGCAGCTAAATAAGACGTACTGGTGTCTCTGAGAGAGGCTATGTGTTTTTCTTCAATTTGACTAGAGCTGAGGCAAGGCTACAACACCTTTAATAGCTGGAGTCTTATATGAATCTCAATGCATTTAAAAGCAAAAATTTAAATGCTGTCATATTAAACATATTGGATTAACGGCTACTTTTACTTGATCAATAAGGTAAAGACAAGGCATCTGATTCAATCGAAACCCTTGGAAACATGGCTTACAAGGGCTAACTTTTGGTGGTAGTTGACCTATGCTCGCCGGCCCCTTCAGTGAGCAGGCTTGTATTAGAGCAAATAATCATAGTTATAATCGCCGAAATATTACCAAACTCAACATCTTATATCTTATTTTTCGATATTTTATCGATAAATAAACTACAAATACTTAAGACGAGACAGTTAATACCATGCAATGGATGAGCCAAAAGCACTTGCAATGCACAATCATAGAGCAGTTCAGCCCATAAAATATTCTAATATATATTTCCAAAAATTTTGATACTCTTTTCCCACATTAAAAAAAATAAAAAAATAACTGGGCTATAAAAATTTCAAAGCTTGAAGACGAACATATAGAACGACCACATTCATGCTTAAGCATTTAGTTTCCCTTTGTTCCTTCAGAACAATATGCATGTCCAATAAGACAAATTAAGAAGCATCTGGAAAGGAGTTCCTATAAGCTTCCTTAGTGGTGATTATAATTCATGGATATGGTTATGAGCTTAGGCGTCGCAACTAGAAAGGAGTTCCTGTTAACATCTTTCAAGTTAGGCCGGCACTGTGTAATGACAATTATACATGATCTAGACCATTCTTCATCAAACAATTTGAAAGAAATAAACTTCAATGCAGCCAAATTAGAAGAAGTATTCCACCAATGCTCTAATTTATTAATGATGTGGTCTCTCGTTCTTATAATTGTTGGCCAAACTAATTGCAAGGTCCCTCTATTTCATGCATTTGATCAGATCAAACCCTTTGAAGGTGATCTGATCTCCCTTGCTGGACTGCTTTACTAATCAAATTTCCGTATAAATTCAGTGTTTTATGATGAGATCTGATAGAGGATCTCAAATATCCATTGATGGAAGTGTAAGGTTTGATTTGATCAAATGTGGAGAGTCAAGGTTGTGCATGATTTGTAGCCTCTGGTTATTGCTTAAATTAAAATGGCAGAAAATGATCGAGGCTTCTAACCACTCTAATTATGATTCCAAAGATTTCGGCATTTTCCAAAACGACATCAAAATCTTGATTTCAGCCATCATCAAGGATATTTTGTGATCAATAAACCATATTGTATAAGATCTTTTCAAAAGAAAACGTAACTTTCAGTTTTCAAAATTCTCCTTCCTCTAATTGAAATCAATTATACCTTATCAAAACGTATGATTATGGTCCCAAATATATATATATATATATGAATTAATTTGAAGTCAAACTAATCAACTCCCAAAGAAATACATTTATGAGTCCGTGCAAATTAAAGTCACTATAGCATGGTAATAAGTTTACCTAGCTACCTGCTATCGTTGATTGTTGACCATTCTAATATAGCGTTTGCACCCGTGCTCTATGCTCTCTCGCAAGATTTGGAGACAATAGGAACCTTGGATTCTGCTCTACGTTTTGCCATCATAAGGGCAAAAAAAAAAAAAAAAACTATCTGGAGCCATCTGGAGTCGTGGCTAAGTGGTGAAGGTTCAGAAGCAGCTAGACATGAGCATAAACTGTTCAGCGAGTAAAGCAATTTCTTAATCCACTATTTAAGTTTTGTTACATGTGTCTTCTTTAATTAGTAAATTATTAATGATCTATATATTTACATTTATTCTTTAATTATTAGCTGATGAAAAAAATATTGGGATTTTGGTTAAATTGGTTGTTGCACGAATTATGTTTCTAAAATATTAGTTTTTACTATTGATGATATTAATATTTTATATTGACTAGGAGCTGAGGATTTAGATAAGTTATAAACCGCAGATATTACCTCTTTTTTTTAATATAAATTTTTAAAACAAAAACGTGCTGCGAGACTATAAACTCAAATATAAAATAACATTATTTAAAGAATCATTTAAATATAAAACAATATATTTTAAAGGGTAAATTAAATTACGGATTTGAACCAACTTCATCTGTAATTAAGTAGCTTTAAACTCAACAAGTTTGCCCTGTAGGGGCACCAATTGGCAAAGCGCATATGGAAGTGAAAAGACTTTCGAAAAGACACCATGCGAGGCATATGGCAAGTCCTCTATGCTAAGTGAGATTGACTTTAAGTGCTTGCCATAATGATACAAAAAAAACGTCATCAACCCAACCACAGAATGTGCACACCCACGTAAGGAAACCCTGCTGTCAAATTCATCCATTTGCTTCATCAAAACTAAGTCTCAACCACTCCATCATGTGACCAAATCAAATAATTTAAAAGTATTTATTTTTAAATATTCTTTTAATTTTTTTTAATTTTTAACATCAATATATTAAAATCAACAAAATACTTTAAAAAATATTAATTTAATATTTTTTTCAAACTAAATATATTTTAAAACGTATTGTTGAAATAAAATGTCAAGCAACCCCTGCATATCCAAACTTGTCTTGAATTATTGACAGCTGAATTATTTGGGACAATTTACAACACAAACTCCTGTTTGATATTGTATTGCAAATTTTTTTATTTATAAATATATTAAAATAAAATCATCAAAACACATTGAAATAATATTAATTTAATTTTTTTTTAAATTAAACACATTTTTAAAACGTAATATTGAAACAAAGTGTCAAGCCCTCTACATATCCAAACTTATCTTGAATTACTGACAGCTGAATTATTTGGAACAATTTACAACGCAAACTCGTGTTTGATGTTATATTGGAGAATATTTTTTAAAATATTTTTTATTTTTAAATATATTAAAATAATTTTTTTGATTTTATTTTTAACATTAAGAAATTGAAACCATAAAAAATCACTAAAAAAATTAATTTAATATTTTTTTTCAAATAAAACATATAAAAAAACCAGAAGCTACCATGCTATAACACTAGCTAAGAACTATATTTTTCCATGCTAACCAAGATTTTATTTTGTTTCCATAGACTTCAATGATTAGTAGTTGATCACTGTTAATAACCCATGTTTTCATCAGTCAAATTAATTAATGGAGCAATCATACGAAAATGCATCTCATATTTAAAATGTTTCCTTGTATCGAGGAAATGATGTGGATTGTGGAAGGGGCATCATGATATTATCCTTGTGCTCTCTTCGAAGCAAAAGTGTAGTGGAATGGCAATGGCTTGGTATTGTATGGTATGCTAATCTCTCATTTCGAGCCCTATAATAATATAAATCGATTGGTCATTAGTCAAAAGCCAAACAAATTAGAAGTTTAGAGAGAGACCCTTTTTAGCCCTTACCCTCCTCCATTGACAAATTTCTTGGAAGGAAGAATGAAAAAAAAAAAGAAAAAGATTCAGCTCTCTTTTTGGGCGCTAGAGATAAGATGACATGCCCTCAAGTATTATTGGCAAAACATAACAAGGACTCGAGTGATTCCTTTTTCTTTGATGAGTGGAGAATTTGTTTTATGAAAATATATATTCTTATTCCTCGATTCTCCCCTCCCATCCTCTTCTTTTCAACAGAATAAAGTTGATGGTCAGGGAATGAAAGAGGGAAAATAAAAATATTTGTAAATGGTAGAAAGAAAGAGAGAGTTGGTGTGTCTAAAGAATTGCATGGGAACATGCAAGACCATGGAATACAGATGTTTCCAAGCTAGCACAAGAGGAGATTTTCTTCTAGACCAGGAAGACAAAACTAGCCATTTTAGTCAAATGTTTGTTAATGCCCACACTTGATTGTGTGAGAATCCCATGGCAAATGTACGTAAAGCGCTAATCGCGATAGAAAGCAGCTTCCAATGTCTCTTTCTATATTATACATATTTCTTGTAAGCCATTAATTACATAGTTTGATGAAGAAATGTGTTGAAATTAGTTCTTTTCGGGCACTATCAGATATGTCTTTTTTATTTTTTAAAAAAGTATTATCACATCAATTTTTACATGCAAAAATTAAGTTTCTATTCCATCGAATAGCTTTTAGATTTAAATGTTCGGTTTTTGTGTTGTTATTCAAAAAGCTTAATATATATATATAAATGAAATTTAAATTTCAAACTTTGAATAACAATGCAAAAATCAATATTCAATATATAAGGTTTATATTAAACTACAATCTTAAATCCTTAAAAATAATATTTAGTTATTGTCTCGAGATAAAAAAAAAACAGAAAAAGCATATCCTCTTATTTTGAAATGATAAAAATTAACTATAAAATTATTTTATAAACATATTTATTTTATGTTTTTATCTCTTTTTCATCCAAATACACTTTTATTTATTTATTTATTTTATCATGAGATACTAAGTAAATACAATTATGTGCTTGAAATATACTATTAGTATTTGTATACCGTGTTTAACTAGTTTAGGAGCCCCATCCCACCATATTTTATTTCTCTGTAATTAAGAGTTTACCAGGAGTTTAATAAAGAGTTAGTTAGGAGCATTGTTTGTTTGGCACAGCAAGTACCTAGAGAAATTGTCATTATTGTACTGTGCGTCTAATTATTGATCATTCAGTAACCCTAATTTATCTTCCATCATATGATATTGTTAAGTGACCCCCACCAATCCACTGTCAGTTGCCATTTTCTTGCTAAAAAAATCCGTTCTGACCAAGAGAAGGAAAGGAAAGGAAGAGCCACTTGGGTGCAGAGACGTCGATCGTTGAAATTGTTCACTAGAATATGGATATGTGGCGGTTTATGTTGCTTTCATTTCATTTTATTTTCACTTTATTTTTAACAAGTGAGAGCAAGAATCTGTTGACGCATGGAAGCTATATCAACAGCTTGTCGATTTCCTCTTATTATTCCTTTTCCACATGATTTATGCCGTGGGGGCTTCGTTGGGATTAGAGATTCTCTTCCAAAACCTCACTGAAATGCAACTTTAAGGATTCACTTTGTTTGATTCTATTCCAGCACCGCCTCTAAAGAAAGTAAGCATCTCATGCCTTCTGTTTGAGAAAGCCCAGGACATGACCCCAACCCCGAAGTAGTAGGTAGGTCCTGTGAGCAGTATATCTGGATATGTGGAATATGGACTATAGTGGTTTCCAAACCTCTACGAGATGGCTTGCTAGCTCTTCCCTGTAGATCCATCTCCTTCCTTTCTTGTTTACTTTCTTCTCTGGCTTTACCTCTTCAATACGAGGGCTTCTGTCAATCACCTCTTCAATATATTTATAATATAAATTATATTTTAATATTTTAAATTATTAAATTAAATTGATTTTTTAATATGATATCTGAATATTAATAATTAAGTGGTCACGAATTTAAATCCAATTAACTTTATTCATAAAAATAAAATATAAATTTATATAAATTTCTTATTTATTTTATAAAAATAAAGTATACCTTATTTAAATTTCAAGTTTAGAAAATTTTTTATTTAAAATATTATGTTAAAAAATAATATAAATTATATTTTAAAATTTTATCAAAACCAACATATTTAATAATTCCAGTTTTATAATAAGTTACTGTAACTGAATAAGGTAATGGAGATATTCAAATTCAACCTAAAATGTTGTTTTAGAAGTTTTTTTCTATTTTTTTAATTTTCTTATTATTTTGGGTTTTTCTTTCTTTCTTTAGTTATTTTTTGTATTTTTTTTAATTTTCTTATTATTTTAGGTTGTTCTTTATTCAGCTTAGCACCAATGTAAACAACTTGTAATTTATTTTTAGAACTGTTTTAAAAATTATTAAAATTTAGAATATATTAAAACAATTATTTATTCTTACAATTTCTTTCTTCTTTTATACGTAGCATCAGATTCAACAATTGTATAATTTTGTCTGTAATTTTCAAGTTTCAAATATAACCAATTGTACGTATCACATGTTAGAACAGTGTTGGAATACAGGTAAAAAATCAGTTTAGGATTATGGTGGGTTCTTAAAATCAGTTTAAGATTGGGTTATCAATTATATCATATAGTTGTTACCTTAAACATACAATCTGAGAAAGACATCATCAGTTAGAGGGAACAACAAGAAAAAAACATTATGCAATAAAAATATTTTCTATTTTTAATGAAATCATCAAGAAAATCTCTTTACCATTGGTATCAGCAAGCCGGCTTATATACTATGTGTTTGGAAATATAATGTAAACTATATTTTTAAAAATTTTAAATTATTTAAAAAAATAAAAATTTTATTTTATATTTTTATATTGTTTTGATGTGTTGATATTAAAAATAATTTTTAAAATATAAAAAAAATATTTTAATATATTTTAAAATAAAAAATACACGTAAACTATCAATGCTTTTACGATAAAAAACAAAGAAGTTGTCATTCAAATTTCCACTCACAAGGTCCATAAAAGTCCATTATCAGAAACCTTGCTTAATTTGGACGGGGATGGGCTTGTTCTAATAAATTCTTGAGGGAACCTCGATCCGGTCTCAAACCTATGAATTTTTATCAAATTGGGTTCCAAATATCTTATTCATTTCTCAATTGTCTCATTTTGTTAATTTATTTCAATAGTTTAAGCCTGATTTGCATAATTTATGTACTCAAATCGTGTCAAATTAAAGAAAATTCGACCTGGTTGAGGATATCACATTGAAGAAAACTTGACAGAAAAAATATTGATGAATATTGAAGAAAAAAACTTAATTAAGAATTTCTTAAAATGTTTGAAACTTAATTGAAAAAATATATAGATTTAAGACGCAATTTGGAATTAACTTGAGGTTTTTTCTGGCATGAAATGCTGTTCAAACACAAACAATGTTTAATAAAAAATAATTTTTTTCTCAATTGTTTTTCCTCTAACAAAATTAAATTCAACCACTCTTTCCATAAAATTCAAATACTCCACAGTCTAATTAATTATATGTACAATAAGAAGATCGATCCAGTCACTATAAACTTAAAAATACATGTATTGCTTAGAAAAAGACACAATTTTGGCCATTATTACGACGCCCTAGAAAAAAACAAAGACCACTAGCATTTATCTTTCATTACTAGCCACGGCATAAAAAAAAAAAAAAAAGAATCAAAGCTCTAATATTTTTATCCACAGAAGATTTAGTTTCAAGGGATTAGCTAGTCTGATAGTTAAAGAGTCTTGTTTACGTTTTTAATTTTTTGGATCTAAATCTTTTGATTTGTATTTAGAAAAATTTATTAAAATTTTTTAAATATATTAAAGGTGTTTTGTAATTGTATTTCAAAAATATTTTTGAAATAATTTAAAAAAAAATTGTTTTAAATTAATATATTTTTTAAAAAAATAATTATTTTGATACTCTGATTTTAAAAATAATTTTTAAAAAATAAAAAAATATTTATAATATATTTTTTAAAATAAAAAATATTTAAAAAATAAAAACAACAACACTTTTGAACATGCTCTGAGATTTTGTTTACACAAATATTTAAGAATAAAAATAATATTGCAATTTTTTTAAGCCAATAAAAAGTTAGATTTTACGTAATAGTATGTTGATGCAACCCATTATTGGCCCAAAGGCTTGAACAAATATTCTAAAATCCGGTCTCTAGCTGTGATCCAAATTAGTTTGGAAGTTGTAAATACGGGGAGGTAACGAAAATTACAATACTTGCCCTTGAACGTATTTTTTTAATCAAATATGATTCTTTTTTAATATTTTATTTTTTATTTTTTTTATTAGCTCTATTTTTATTTTCCTGTTTGAATGTCTGTATTTTTCATGGTTATCTTTTTTATTTAGAATTTTTGTTTTGTTTTTTAGGCTGTTAATTTCCCTCTTTAAACAAAATTACTTTTTATTATTCACTCTTTTTTTTCAAATTTTTATTTTTTTTCCTTTTTCTTGAATATTGTGTCCCACAATAACCATGGCACATGTTCATTTAATGGATGCATCAACGATAATCTAATAAAATCTAGTAGAGTCACTTAATTGGAGAAAAAATCGACCACGTATAAACACTCAAATTTCTTGAGCAAGACGTGGTGGATAACGCACATGTACAAGGCAGCTAGAGATGCCAGCACCAGAACAGAAGAAAAGAAATATAAGAATAATATATAGCAATCGAGTAGCTTGCACTAATCAGCATGGATGATCACTAGCATTACATATAAGATAAAAAGAATGCTTGACGTAATTAATATGGATACTGATGATAGCGGTTCTCTTATTTAATCACCACCACAGTCACCATCACAGCCACCGCCACAGCAACTGATATTGATCTCGACCGCGTGTATTTTCTCATCCTTCTTTTCTTGATGGTTTTCACCAGCATCGATACTTGCACCGTCCTCTCGTGTTTTCTCGTCCTTCCTTTCTTGATCCTTTTCACCAGCATCGATCCCTTCACGATAACCGGAGGCCGCCCAAACAAAGATACTAATGACAATCAGAATCACAACCGTAATTAATCACTATTATAATGGCTACTGCCATAGGCTCCTAACTTACCAGCTAGTTAACTAGGCTTTCAACTTTCAGACGCTAATCTTTCTGACGGGTGCAACGTATATACGCACCTAATTAAAATCCATAGTATCAAAATTTTCCAGGTGTCTTCCTACGACAAAATGGGTTTCCTCCCACCATCCTAGCTTGTTTTCCTATTGACCCGCTGCAACATGAACATTAAAATATCATATTGCAGTCTGTGTTCTTTGTTTCTTTCTGGTGTACGCTTCTAGTCTGGCCAAAAAGGTCAGGCTTTCCTGAAAACTATATATAGGTCATTAGAATTGAATCGTTCCTAAATTCGATAATAATTTTCTCAGAAAATAATTGTCCAATGGTGTCTATTTTATAATAATTTACGCGCTTTTCCTCCGCGTAATTAACTTTGTTTTCTTAGTCTTTTTAGTTGCATTTGATAATGACGGGTACAAATTTGTACTGTCCATATGGACAATTAGCTGCCTTCTTTAATGCAAACAACGCGTATTTGCCTATATGGTCATCCAAGATGATTCATCATATAATTACATGTTGTGTTTTGCGTTGGCATATATAAGATCTTGAATTGATCCGATGCTTTAAGTGTGTCTAAAGATCAAAGCATTAACCCCATTCAATAATTCATGACAAAATATTCATGTTTACAGAGGATGGTACTGATTGATTTGGGACTGTCGCGAAGCGCACCCTCTCCCTGACCTTCAAAGGTTCTCATCACCTCCGTAATTAGTAGTTAGGTTTCATGCTTTGACATATATATAGCTTCTAATTCTTGCAAATGTACTTGTGTATTTCTAACATGATAATTTCCTGGTTTCTTACTGTGATCCAGAAAGGCTTCCCCGAGACTACCTAGTTATTGTCCGATACTCCGATTGGCCAGTCGGCAATACGAATACTTTAGTCGTTGTAAAGCCAAGGAGTATAATATATAATTGATCCGTGTACTTTGAAGACACAGATCGAAGTTTATCCACGAATGTATATAAGAAATATTATATGCATATTATATAAGAAATATTATAGTTATATTTTTGTGTTGTAACCCCCCACTATTACTATTTTATATTACTCTACACACATATATATATATATATAGATATATACATATAGGTAAAGTTGGCTAAATAACAAGTTAAACTTTCTAATTATTCTCAACTTGAATCTTCTGTCTTCAAAACTTTTTTTTTCCCCTTGCAATTGGCCCTCTCTCGGCTTTTTCTAAATTGGATTATACTGTTGCCACCAACTTCTCTCTCACCACAGGTGGTGCAGCCTAGGTGGCTAGCCATCTACAAGCTATTGTTGGTGGTGTCTTTCCTCCACAACAACAACCTCCACTTACATAATATAACTCTAACTCCTTCTCGCAAGTTTTTACCGTTTTTCTACATATTATAGGAACACAAACTTCAACTATTGTTGCTTTATTAAACATCCAACAAGTTGTTTTGTTGAAATTTACGAACACAAATTATTTCTATTAGTGAATATAGATGAAACTCTATCTTTTTGGTTAAGTTGTTTTTCACCTCGTTGACTGCTCAATGTCGTGTCCTTCATCTCATGTTTATAGTAGTTTTATTATTCTTTTTCTATAATTAGCCTTTCTTTTCTTCATTGAAAGCAACAATATCAACTTATTTTGAGTGCATTACTCTCCTCTCTCGCCATGAATGTGTTGCATCTTGTAAAAGATTGTCATAACTTGCGTTATGTTTGGCTCACTCTTAAAAGGACTCCTACATCTCCATCCAATTTTCGCATCATGCAACTTTACAGTTCCTTCCAAGCTTTTTAGCAAGGTGACATAGCCTTTCAAAATTCCATCTTAGTGTAAAGTTCGAATACAATCTTGACAAGGCATTCTTTAATTTCAAAAGTCAAGTAGGAAACTAAAAGGTGTGTGTGATTAATTGATTTATTAATGAAATAACTATTATAATGAAATACAATGAATTTAAAGAAATTAAAAAAAAGATTAAAACAAGTCCAATTATAATATATAACATCAAAATATAAGTTTCATTCATTAAAACTTTAGTATAACCATCTAAACCTCTCAACACAAAAACTTAAGCTGTTAGATGAGATCTTAGGATATGATTTGTATTATTCTCTAACATACCTTCCCTCAAATGAAAGCCTTTTGGGTTTGAAACTTGTACAAGTTCATATTATCTTGCACTTAATTTTTATCAAATAAATAAGGATGGTGAGATTTAAACTCGTGACTGCTTGGTTATCAAGGCTCTAATGTCATGTTAAAGAATCATCTCAACCCAAAAATTTAAGCTATTAGGTTAGGTTTTAGGATATTATTTATATTATTTTCTAATAAATAAAATAAACAATGAAAAATTAAGCTAAAAAATATATCTCAACCGCTGTTTTAATGTTAAAAACAAACTTGATTATACGTGAGGCAAATTCCCTAAGCTACTCCAAAAAACAAGGCGTACCACAACTTTTCTACATCTTTCCGGTTGCAAGCATGGACGATCCGGCATGTGAGCAATGAGTGTAAGCCTTAGGTAAATTTCGTTTACGAAATTATGGGAGAAAGAATCAGTGAACTAGTAAAAAGTTACACCACTTTTAACTTCACTTGGATGTTTTTCCTTCCATGTCATCCTTACTATTATGACAATTAACACGAAGGAAAGGCCCTTGTCAAGACTTTGAGAAGTTGGAAAACATAGAATACGTAAGTAATTATTTAATTAAATATGAACAATCAAATATAAAACATAATGCTCATGATTTTAGAATGATTTTTACATTCAAATAATTATTTAAAAAAGTTCTTAAAAAAATATACATGAATTCATAACACAAGTCTTTTTCGATATTGAAATCCTAATTGTGATTTGTTTAAGAAAGTTTTAAAGAAAACATAATTTACAAAATTTATGAAATAAAATGATGTCAATTCAAAGAACATTCAATGAAAATCTTAATTATCATTAACATTTTTGGTCTAGTGTGTGTATTTATGCTCCAAGAGGATATCAATAATTCAAAGAAAATTTGAAAAAAATGTTGATGAAATTAGAAAAAAGATCTGATTGAGAATTATTTTTTTTGTAACGTTTGAAACCTAATTGATAAAATATTTAGATTTAAGACTCAATTCAGAATGGGTATATAGGTTACTCGAGCTTTTATATGGTTTAAAAACTTTAATCCCTAAAGTTTTTTTGTTTTTTGTATTTGATCTTTTATTTTTTAAATTTTATCTTTTGATTCAAAATTTTATTTTTTTATATTTAAATTTTTTAGCTTGAGAAAGGAGATAGAATCAACAAAAATAGAAGCAAAGAGATGAAGTTGCCGATTATTATCCACATTCTAATAACTTAAAAATTTGAAATATATATATATATAAGTTTATTTGATGGAAGAAAATTTATTTAGATGTTTTTAACCCTCTCATATTATTAGAAAAGATAGATTAAGACTCATGAATTTTTTTTATTTAAGATCATTTTTATTTTTTAAATAATTAAAAATTATTTTGAGATTAGAAATGAGTTTCTGAGGTGTTTTTGTAGGTTCTCTGAATCCAATAATTAAGACTCACGACTTTTCACCCAATAATTAATGATTAATCTACAGGTCGTGGAAGGAACTCGTGCATTGGAGTGTGAGGCCCTGAGTGCGAAGCTTGTGCCCTTTGTAGGCGAAAAGGGTATCACTGTTTCCATGAAAATCAAATGCTCCATAGCCTAATTAATTAATTCTTAGCGCTACGTCCACATCCATGCACGTAACAATCCAGAAAGAATCAGAAACAAGATTAATTTATATTAATTGTTTCCTGGTAATATTTTTGGATGCGCGCTGGTGATATATTTTCAGACGATTGAAAATGTTATGCCTGATCATTTAAGGAATATGCAACTTGACTAAGCTAGATATAATGATTTAGCACTTTTTTGAAGAAAAAAACAATCATATTCCTTAAGCACCAAGTCAATCTTCTAGGAAACCACACAGGGCAGCTAGAGATGCCAGCCCGAGAACAGCAGGAAACATATACAGTAATGATATATAGTATTCGAGTTGCTAGCAGTAATGACTATGAATGATCACACTAGATTTTACATATAATGAAAAGAATGCTTGATGGAATATGAATACTGAAGATAGCGCGGTTCTCTTACTTAATTAATCACCACCACAGCCACCGCCATCACCACCGCCATCTCCATCCCCGCCACAACCTCCGCCACAGCAATCGATAGTGATCTCGACCTCACGTTTTTTCCCATCCTTCTTTTCTTGATCGTTTTCATCAGCATCGACCCCTTCAGGATGATTGCTCGCACAAACACAGACAGAAAGGAAAATCAGAATCATTACCACTATCAGTACCACAGCAGCTTCTTCCATACGCTCCACAACCTTATTAGCTAGCTAGTTGATTACCTAGGCTTTAAACTTTCGGACGCTAGTTCATATGTTTGCAACCTATATATGCACCTAAACTCCATAGCTTCAAAATTCTCCTGGTCTCTTCCGACTACCAAATAGGCTTCCCGCCACCTTTCTAACTTGTTTTCCTATTGGTCTGCTGCAACATGAGCGTTAAAATATCATAGTACAGTGCGTGTTCTTTGTTTCTTTTTTTTGTATCCTTCTAGTCTGGCCAAAAAGGTCAGGCTTTCCTACAAATTATAGGTGATCGTGGCCTTAATTAGAATAAAAAGATTCCTAGATTTGATAACGAATATTCTCAGATATCTGAAAACCCTATGAGATAATTGTTCAATGCAGTCTATTATATAAGAAGTTTACTTGGTTTTCCTCTGCATAACGTTGTTTGCTTAATCTTCTTGGTTGCATCTGATAATGACAAGAAATTTTTTTTTGTTATTTTCCTGTGGACAATTAGCTGCCTTTTTTTAATGCATACAACGCGTACTTGCCTCTATGATCATCCAAATATAAAATAATTTCAATATGCCAACAAATAATTACAACGGAAAATTAATAGGTACATGATATTGATTAAGTTTTAAAGCAACTATCTATAAATTTTATGTTTTTTTCCTTATTATAGTCTATTTTTGTTTTTATTTCTATCAAGGTTTATGAAGATGAATAAATTCTAGTTTTTTAAGTCAAGAATTTGTTTGTAATAATGAAATATCTTCGATTATCATTGTTTTCAAGGGATAAACTTGAATTTTTTTTGTTATTGGATTATTCTAAATATTATTTTAGATAAAATTCTTTGTAGTTTTTTTATCTTTATATTATAAATGAATGAGTTGTATTACTCTTAATAATATTTTGAATATTAACCCTATACAAGTTTATTATTCTTATATTAAAATTAAGTAATAATAAACCATTATCTTTAATAATATTTTGAATATTAACTATTTTGTAGGTTTTTTATTCTTATATTAAAATTGAATGATATTTTAGGATTTTTGGCTATATATTTTAAAAATATTAAAAATTTATTTTTAGCAAGAAAATATATTATTCTAGATTAATTCCTTCAAATTCTTGTAAATATTTATTTTAATTGTCAATATATAAAAATAAAATAGCTATAAGAATTACTCCATGATATTGCGATGGCGTAAATTCTAGAAGGCCTCCCACTCTCCCCTCAACTCAACATCTCAGGAAGAAGACCTGGGTGCACTGTTTGTAAAGGATTCCTGCATATCCCCGTAGAAAAAGAGGAAGTCAATCAGTAGTTGGAGGAACAGCCTTAGCCTCTACTGCTCTACAGGTTTGTTTCGCTTTTATTTTTATATTTATTGCGGAATAATAAGTTGATGCTTTTGTCGTTATGCTTTTTGTTTTTAATAATGGGTCCCACTGCTAAAAACAAAAACAACAGCAAAAAAACATTAATTTTGTAGCATTCGGAGAAAAACTCTAATTTTTTTATTTACTAAAATTGTCATTTCAAGATTAAAAAAATAAACTTTAAAAAAAATCGAAATTTGGATCGACTTGAGCATGGGATATGGTCGACCCCAGTTGTAATCTTGTATCAACAAAATCATATGCAGTACTTTATAGCAACAAACTTGTAAACTCACAGCCATGTGATATGAACATGATGAATTAATTATTGATCATGAAGCTTGTTTACCTTGGCCCCTAATTTCAACAGTATTGAATCTTTTGTTTTTTAGAGCTACGTACACATCCCTGAACGTAATAATCCAAGAAGAAGAAGAAGAAGAAGAAATATTTATATTAATGGTTTCTTGATTTCATACTGAAAAACAATAATTTTGGATACAGGTGATTCATTTTCAGAAGACAAAAAAGTTTATATCTTGATCTTTTGAGGATGCAATTCCATGAAGCATGTGAATTCCTTAAGCACCAAGTCAAGCTTGGAGGGAAACACGCACATATACAAGCCAGCTAGAGATGCCAGCCCAAGAACAGCAGAAAACAAATTTGAGAACGATATATAGCAATCGAGTAGCTTGCACTAATCAGTATGGATGATTACTAGCTTTACATATAAGATAAAAACAATGCTTGATGTAATATGAATACTAACGATAGCGGTTCTCTTACTTGATCACCATCACTACCACCACAACCACCGCCATCACCACCTCCGTCACTGCAACCGATAGTGATCTTGATTCTCGACCTCGCGTTTTTTCCCATCCTTCGTTTCTTGATCTTTTTCACCAGCATCGATCCTTGCACCAGAATTGGCGCGCGCACAAACAAAGACACAAATGATAAGTCAGAATCACAACCACCATCACTGTTATAGCTACTTCCATAGGCTCCAGCCTTACTAGCTAGTTAACTAGGCTTTAAACTTTAAATCAATGTTGTTAAAATGCAAGGTGACTCGTGATTTTACAAGTTAATTAATGTTTATCATGCTTAAAAATTCAAAAAGTGATGAAATCATGATGAAATCGTGTTAACTCGTTAAAATCAGGTGAAATCGTGAAAAATCGCAATTCTAAGACCAGTTTTACGAGTTTAAATGGAATATATGCACTGCACCAAAAACATTAACGCTAGCCTCTGATTCTCTGAGCCGTTCCACAACAAACAAACAACTTATAGGTCTCTCTTTCCCTAGTGAGTGATCTGCTCTGCAACCTTGAAGTTAGTTTTTTTATATAAAAAAAAAATTGTTAAAGCACAATAACCATGAGGTTAATTAAATTTCATGCTCTGTTTGGAGATGACTCTAGACTAATGAGGATCTGACTTTGAAGCACCCAGAGTTCGTAGGGATAAAACCAGAATGCTCTCTTCTCGTAAAACAAATAAAATAGTATGGGGTTATAATCAGTCAAGGCAAGTTACCTCATAGAATGATCAACTCTTTGGTATCTGCTGTGCGTCATGCTTTGTTTTTTTTACACCGAAGTTGCATTTATCAGGACTGAAGAGAAATAATGATTGCAGCTATTTAGAAATTTGATTGCTTGCTTTGAAGTTACGTGCTTACATCCAAGGAAAGAAGATTATTTTTACAAATGATTCGACAATTCTATTGTAATTAAATCCTTTTGCTTCCACAGGGCAGCAACTTCTTTAGTCAGGACTGATACTGGAAATCTTAGCAGAGATTACCAAATTGGATCATCTAAAATGATAATGAAAATCTCAGCAGAGATTACCGAATTGGATCATCCATGCCGTAATGTTCCTGGTTCACAGAGGAGCTATCAGCTCACAAAGCAGAAAGGGTAGTCGATCCGTAGTTTACATGCAAGAAGAACTTGCTTGTAGAAGTCAGTCAAGTTTCAACAAAGCTGCATTCCCTTAATGACGCATTGCAATTATTCCCTTAATAATTCTGAAGTATTATGAGATTAAAGAAAAAACAATTAACAAGATTAATTCTTATTTAAAAAAAGAAAAGAAGAAGAAGTTAAACTTAACAATTTAAAAAATATGAAAGAAAAGGAAGGAACATCTTAATTAATCAACGGCTCCTGAAGGAGAAGCAGTCTACATGGAACTGATAAAAAACCATAGGAATACAAGGACATTGCTTGCATAGTAAAACATGTCCCTAGATAGATGGCTGAGGCCTAGGAAGAAGCCTTAAGCTGCATATTAGTGCTCAGGTCCTTTCCCTTCGAGTTCTTCCTCCGATAGTCAAGTTCGGAACTTCTACAAGCTAGATTGTCTAGGAATTTCTTTGAAGACTGTGGGAACTCTGCAGAGAGTTTCTATTGCAAATGGACCAGTATTCAGCCACGAGCTTAGAAAAGGACGAGTCTCTTTCCATAAGCTTTGAAGGCACGTCAAACTCCACAATTTCTCCTACAAGTACAGGAGACCCAGCATCAAAGACCAAGAACCATTGCCAGAAATCATTAAATTCTGCGTTATATGTAATATCGGGCATGTATACATGCACGTTACTGCTGAAAGAGGGATATAAGCTGGGAATATTACCATCCGAGAGGACCATGACCATGTTACTGTCTATCACCGTGGGGACTCTGTGAGCTATTGTTATCACAGTGCATCCTGAGAACTCTTGCCTTATGATTCCTTCCAAAATGACATCTGTGGCCGCGTCAATTGAAGCAGTTGCTTCATCTAACACCATAATTATGTTCCTTCTAAGCAGAACTCTCCCGAGACAGAGAAGTTGACGCTGCCCAATACTCCAATTCTCCCCCTCATCACTAACCGCCGACAAGTAAAACCATCGAACTAGTAATTTTGAGAGATTTACAATGCTCTGGGTTGCAATGCAACTGATAAGTTGTTTCTCCTACGTTTACCTGGTGAATCCAAAAGGTTAGGAAGACTGCTGATCGTATCTTTAAGCTGGCATTTCTCTGTAGTCTTGAATTGAAGGACCAGTGTTATGTTTTAGAAATATTTACTGTCAGATAATCTGAATCTAGTTTCATATAGAACATTACAAGAACTAGAACAAAATTGAGCTTACCTCCCATATTTCATTATCAGGGTACTGTCCTAGCGGATCCAAGTTAAACCTAACACTTCCCTTGAAAAGAGTTGGCTCTTGAGGAATTATACTAAGCTTTGTTCTTAAATCCTTCAACCCCATATTGCAGATATCAAGTCCATCTATGTGAATTCTCCCGCTCTCTGGCTCTACTAATCTAAACAAAGCACTGATTAATGTAGCCTTGCCACTTCCGGTTCTTCCAACAACTCCAACTCTAGTCCCTTCCATGATTGTGCAAGTGATTCCCTTGAGAACTAGAGGAGCATTTGGCCGATATCGTATCTTTCATTGCCAGGGAACCGAAAAATCAGAATATGAGTTTAGTCTTTCCTGTAAGAAACCGAAGAATTTGAATTTGTTTCTTCCATACCTTCAGATCATGCAACTCTATTCTTCCATAAGCGGGCCACGAAGAAGGCGGTCTTATTCCTTCAACAATTGCAGGAGGTTCTGGGGCTATGCGCATGAATTGCTTGATCCTTTCAACAGATAAAATATAGTTTGACAATTCGCAATAGCAGCGAGTCATGAGCACTTGGGTACTATTCAGAGATAGGGCATACGAAAGACACGGTCCCACAGACCCTTCAAAATATCACAAAATCTTCTTATTGATCTCACTTTGTTATGAGTTAAAATAAAAAATGCACATTGATTTCAATTACCTGGTAGGTTTTTGCTAGGAAGCAGAACAATTAGAAGTGCAGCAGTTAGTACAATCAGATTCTGCAGTGTCTCTACACGTAAAATCAACCACTCCACGGCAGCATTAGAATGAAAAGAAAGACGTGCATCTGTGTCAATGATCTTAAGATAGTTTTTGAAAAAGATGTCCTTAATGTTAAAAGCTCGAATGGTGATCACCCCAAGAGATGTCTCGGCTGCACAGTTCATAATAGGTGCTTTAGTCGTTCCGTTAATTCTGATTAATTCTCTTGCTGTCGATACATAATATTCCTATGTACACAAACCATGTAAGAACATTACGGTCATTGTAGAAAATAAATAATTTAAGCAGCTGCGGCAACAAGATATGGAGTTTACCTGAGCATATATTGCAGCCATAACAGCTGGAACGGATACAATAAGTACTGGCCAATTGACAGAGGCCATTACAGCTATTGTCACAAGGAGGTCAGCTGTGGTAGAGATCAAGTGGCCAAGGCTAGAAGGAACATCAAGATCCAATGCGCTCATATCGGATGAAACCTGTGAAATAGAATATTAATGCGAGAGCTACAAAGTATCAGAATAGGATGCTCATGTACTCTATCTCTGTTATGTAAAGCAGCTGAAATCTCGACTTTGAATAGAACCATCCTGACATGAATCTTTCGTTGACCATAATACTTCCACTGGTTTTGTCTTCGTAATCTTAAGGCTCCCCTGATTCTCTTCTGTGAATGTTTTATTGGATCATTTAAGCAATTAAATATATATAAATTTACATGGTTCCGTAATTTATCTATTTCACAGAGCTAATAGTTTATATTAATTATATAAAAAAATAAAATAAATAAAGAGAAGGAGGAAAAACTCTTCTCAACTCAACTCTACACTCAAACTCTCTCTACTACTACTCTCTCTCTCTCTCTCTCTCATTTTTCACTTTATGTTTCCACTCGACACCTCAACTCTTTAATATGTCTATTTATAGATAAGGTTGGGAAGACATGGGGTATAAATCATGTCATGATTTATATCACCAATTAAGCCTCTATTATATGTCAAGCAGGAGATTAGGTATTCTTACATGCATATAAAGGAGGTGGGATATTGTTTATCTCTACTAGCAATCTCCCATTCAGAGACAAACAATGAAATTATCTTTTATCCTTGAAAACCAATTAAAGTTTTACACAACTTCAGTTTATCAAGTGTAACTCCTTTGATTAACGTGTTAGCAGGATTCTTGCTTCCACAGATCTTTTCTAGTTGTAGTTGTTCATCGTTTAGCAATTGTCGGATAAAGTGATATTTGATCTGAATATGCTTAGTCCTAAAGTGAAATGTTGGGTTCTTGGCAAGGAAGATTGCACTCTAATTGTCGCTATACAAAGTACCTTTTCTATTCATCTTGCCCAACTCTTTCAAAAAATTATGTAGTCATACTATCTTTTTTATAGATTCTGAGAAAACAACATATTCAGCTTCTGTCGTTGAAAGAGTTACTATCTTTTGCAAGGTAGAACTCTAAGAAACAACAATGCCTCCTAGAGTGTATATATATCATGTAATACTCTTTTTGCTATTAATATCTCCTACTAAATCAGTGTCTACAAAACCTTCAAGTTTCAAACCACTAGCTGTGAAGGTAAGACATGTCTCTAATAAACCTTTTAAGTATTTCATGATTCATTTCACCACCTCTCAATGTTGCTTTCTAGGATTGCTTATAAATCGGCTTACAACTCCCACTACACAAGCAATGTCTAGTCTGATACAAACTATAGCATACATCAAAAAGCTGATAGTTAAGGTATATGGAATCTTATCTATGTATCCATATTCCAGCTTCGTTTTTTGTGATTGGTCTTTGTTAAGCTTGAAATGATTCTCTAGGAGTGTACTTACTGGTTTAGCATTATCCATACTAAACCTGCTAAAAACCTTCTTGACATACTCTGTTTATAAAAGCTTTAGTATGTCTTTGTCTTTATCTTTAATGATTCACACGCCAAGTATTTGTTTAGCAGATCCTAGATTCTCTATTTCAAACTGTTTTGATAATCATTATTTCAACTTATCAATCTCTTCTATATTAGATCCTACAATCAACATATCATCCACATATAATAGTAGAATGATATAGGAGTTGTCAAAATATTTGGCATAGCAACAATAATTAGTTTGGCATCTTATGTATCCTGAACTAAACATGAAGTTGTCAAACTTCTTATACCATTGTCTTGGAGCTTACTTCAAACCGTATAGGCTTTTCTTTAGCTTGCAGACTTGGTTCTTCTTTCTTTATATTACAAACTCCTCTAGTTGTTGCATGTAAATGTCTTCCTCCAATTCACCATAAAGAAATGTTGTTTTTACATCTAATTGTTCAAGATATAAATTTTCTACAGTTACTATCCCTAGAACAACTCTGATTATTATAAGCTTCACAATTAGAGAAAATATCTTAGATTAGTCAATCTTTTTTTTTGTTAAAACCCTTTTACAATAAGTCTTGCCTTAAACCATTTGCTTTCTTCATGCTTAATCTTTACTCTGTAAATCCACTTGTTTTGCAAAGCCTTATTTCTTTCAGGTAGTGTGGTTAGCTCTCAAGTCTTGTTCTTTAATAACGACTTCATCTCGTCCTTCATGGCTAACTCGCTCTTGATCTAGTTTCTATCTTGTAAGGATTCTTTATAAGTTAGTAATTCACTACCATCTGTCAGCAAAATATAATTCAGTAGAAGTGTGAACCATTGTAGGGGCTTTACAGTCCTTAAAGACTAGTGAATAGTTGGTTCACCTGACTCCATATCTTCCTGTGTAGTAGTGGATAATCTTCTTGTAAATAATCTTGATTTTTGTTTTGCTTAATAATATCGGAAAGCCCTTCTAATCTTATGAATTCAGATTTTTATGGACTTGTATCTGAATCAGCCATATCTGTTTCTACACTTGAACTGTCTTTATACAAAACTTTTTCATTGAAGATCATGTTCCTGCTTCTGATAATCTTTTTGTTCTGATCATCCTAAAACCGAAATCCAAATTCTTCATCTTCATTGCCAATGAAGAAACATTTATTGGATTTAGCATCTAACTTGTTGCGAGCATCAGAATCTATATACACATAGAAAATACACTCATAAACTTTTAAATGAGAGAGTTGTACTTCTTTTCCTCTTCATACATCCTCTTACAATCTGAACTCTAAAGGAACTAATGGTCCACGGTTGATCAAGTAAATTACAGCGTGAACTACATTAGCCCAAAATATTTGAGGTAACCCAGAATGCAACCTCATGCTTTTAGCTCATTCATTGATAGTCTTGTTCATCCGTTCAGCAATGTCATTCTATTGTGGTATGCCTAGAACAATCTCTTTCATTTTGATACCTTTAACAGCGCAATACTATTTAAAACCTTCATCAATGTATTCTCCTTCATTATCAAAACTTAAGCATTTTAACTTCAAACTTAATTTAGTCTCAACTATAGCCTTTCATTTCTTAAATGTTTCAAACACATTAGATTTATTTTTCAAAAAGTAGAACCATACCTTTCTGCTGAAGTCATTAATAAAAGTCACATAATACTAAAAACCTCCAAGAGATGCTACTAGAGCCGATCCCCATAAATCTATATGTACTAGTTCTAACTTTCTTGATCTTAAGGTCCTGCTAGCTTTTAAAAAATTAAGTTTATTCTATTTTCCAAGAATACAGCTTTCACAAATGTCTAGATCAAGATTTTTTAACTTTGGCAGCTTTTTCTTTGACTGAAGTATCTTCATCCCCTTTTGACTCATATAGCCAAGTCTATAGTGCTATAGTTGTACCTGATTTTCTATTTCAGTAGAGGCAATAATGTTTGCAGATCTTGTAGTCATATGTAGGGTACCAATTTTTCTTTCACAAGCCAAAATCATTGCTCTCTTTTATACCTTACACATGCCTCTAGAAAAAAGGATTGAATGACCACTATCATCAAGTTATCCGACTAAGATCAACTTCTTTTTTAGTCCAAGAACATGTCTTACATTTTACAAGTTCCATATAGATCCATTTATTATCTTGATTTGCACATCTCTTATACCCATAATATTCATTGGTTGTCCATCAGCTAAATAGACTACACCATGATCTCTAGCAACATAGTTTTGCATCATTTCATGGTGTGGTGTACAGTGGTATGAAGCATCAAAATCAAGGTTCCAGTCATCAATTGGACTTTATACAGCAAGAATCAAAGCATTTTGTACCTCATCTATAGTAGCATTTGTAGAGTCAGCTTCAGGTTTTTTTGGTTTTTTGCAACTCCTTATGAAATGACTAGGTTTCCCATAATTCCAACATAATACCCAAAACTTGTCTATCCAGAATTTGTCAATCTTCTTCTAACATATTTTCTAGTTTGCTCCCCAACAAAGGAAGATGAAGTTTCTTCCCATATAGATAGTCTTTAATTTATATTTTCCAATATCTAAAATCTATTCCATCAAATTTTTCAATTCCCGCGGCCTTTATTTCATCTACCATTTTTACTATGTCTTGGATTTGAATCTACCAAATCTAACCTTATATATGTGTTTAAAATGGCCAAAAATATTGGAAACGACACTGAAATCACCCAAATCAGACTTTGGATGGCTCAGATCTTATCAATCAAACTTTTGGAATACTGGATGCTACAAATAAAGCCACGTGTCAGTAGGAATATCGGCTGCATCGCATCAGATCAAAACCCAGTATGTTGACATGTCAAACACGTAAGCAAAACAAGCCCATATATGATGACTTGTCAAATCCACGTGGATTTCTGTATGCCGTGTCTTGGCTAATGTAGACAGGTGTCGTGTCTACTGACTGTGCAAAATTACTGTTGTGGCTGTTAATTATGTGCTGATGTGTCAGGTCAACCCAATTTAATTGTAGATATTCGGGCGAAAAAAGACGCGTGGAGCGCATGTGGAGCGATGATGCACGTGGGCAGTATTGTCGTTAGCCTATATTGGCATATGCGGGCATGTAGGATGTCAGTTCTTCACCAGGTTTTCACCAGTGGATTCATCTCATTTTTCTCTACATAATGGTATGTTCAAAAATATATTTTAAGAACTTTGATTTTTAAGTTTGGATCAAACACTCTTTTTTTCAAAAACAAGCTCTAATACAAGTTGTTAGTTCACTCAAGTAATTAAACACACACAAATTTACATGGTTCGGCAACTTGCCTATTTCACAAAACTACTGGTTTGTATTAATTACTCAAAGAAATAATACAAATAAAGAGGAGAAGAAAAAACTCTTCTCAACTCAACTCTACACTCAAGCTCTCTCTACTACTCTTTCTCTCTTGTTTTTCACTTTGTGTTTTTACTCTGGACCTCAGTTCTTTAGTGTGTCTATTTATAGATAAAAATGAGGATACATAGGATATAAATCATGCCATGATTTATGCCACCAATGAAACCTCCATTATATATAAAGTGGAAAATTAGATATTTTTATTTATATATAATGGAGGTGGTATAATATTTTTCTCTATTAACATGTTTAGTTTATGCATGCCACTAGGTCTAGTATTTTAAGAAGCGTGTCCTCTAAACCCCAAACAAAAGCAGAAAATGATGAAATAAATAGCAACAGAAACTTCAGCAGCTCACTAATTTATATAGAGGTCTTATTTACCCGAGTATATATCCTTCCAACCGGAGTTGTGTCAAAGAAATGCATGGGAGCTTCGAACAATGACTTATTGATACCTGAGAAGAAAGGTTTTGAAGCATTCAATCCTAATAGGACGCCTAATAAAGACCTTAAAAATACGAAAGGCCAACTGGATATTGAAATTCCTGTGTAAACTCCAACTAAGATTCCGTTGGAAACTTTAGGATTTCGAATTGCTAGTACCAGCCAATAACTTGCTCCAGCCTGAAAAAGGGAGAAGGCAATCCGGGACACTATGACTGAGCCGAACAGAAGGGAGCCCTTGGATACACGAAGATAGTCTAAAAGTGGTTTAAACCCAAATTTGCCAATCTCCCTCTCCTCTACTTTTGTCCGCTGGTCACCTGCCAAAATCTCCCTTTCTTCTTCTTTTGTTAACTGGTCACATGCCCAAATCTCCCTATCATTGTTTTCTTCAGAGGGGAAACACTCGTTGGACTCCTCGAACTGATCTACATTAGAGTTTGGAGTTTCAGTTTTTTTTCCATGTTCTGAAGAGACCAAGTCAGAGACTGCATTCTTATGTGCGCATTCACAAGCAGTTCAAATGTTGTCCCAGCACAGAGCAATTCCTCAAAACTTCCTGACTGCATTATCTGTCCACCTTCCATAACCTGGAAGGAAATTCACGATGAGTCTTCAGCATAATTAAAACTACTAACATCAAATTAAAATGATGATAACAATACAGCTATTACCAGAATCTTGTCAGCATCTGTGAGGAACTCAAGGTGATGCGTCACGAAAATGACAGTTTTGTCTTTGAGAGCAGCCGATATACATTTCTGTAATTAAAACCTTTGAAAGTAAGTAACCTATTGTTGTTACCATAACGACCCATAATATCCAAAAAATTAAAAGGATAAGTGTAGTGCATCATTTGCTTAATACAATAATAATTCACAGTGAAAGCAAAACTCTTGCTTATATCGGGTTCTAGCCTTCTAAGAAAGTATGACATTTAGTATCTTCTTACTTTGGAAAGGACTGCAGCTGTATGGACATCCACTGCACTTAAAGAGTCATCGAGAATATAGATATCAGCATCTATGTAGACTGCCCTTGCAAGTTGAATTCTCTGTTTCTGTCCACCACTCAAATTATTCCCTCTTTGACCGATTTCCGTGAGATCACCATGGTTGAAACTGCTAATATCCTTATCTAAAGCACATGCTTTTGTAACCATGTCATATCTAGTTCTATCCATTGGCTCTCCACATAGTATGTTGTCACGAATGGTTCCACTCCGAATCCAAGGTGCTTGTGAAACATAGGCAATGGATCCAAACACATTTACCTACAATACAACACGCGATCAAAATGAAAGAAAAGGACATTAGAATCTCCTATGAAGTACATAGTGTTAGCATGGTGTTTTTTACACTTACTGATCTGGTTATTTTTGGTATTTCTCTGAGAATAGCTTATAGGAGTGATGTTTTACCAGAACCAACTGGACCACAAATTGCAATCTTCTGCCCCCTTTTAACCTCCAAGTTGATATCTTTTAGTGCTAGAACAGCAGATTCCGGCTCCCAGCTAAAGTTACCTCCTTGTATTTCTACACATTTGTTTGAGCTCTTGTCTAAATTCTTTGATGAAACTTGCATTTCCTCCACGTTGAGCTCATCTTCAAGCAAAAATGTGTTGAGGCGATCTACCGAAACCTTGGCTTGAATTAGGAAGGAAAGTGACTCGGGGATCCACCTCATAGGCTCTGACATACCTCGTAAAGTTGCTAATACTGTGAATATTGTCGCAGCGTTCAATGGGGTGCCTTTTATTAGTACACATCCAATGAAGACAACTGCAGAGACAATAGTTGGTGACATCCAATACAGAACTGTGGTGTAGGGCCTTTTAGCTTGCATTTTAGCCAAGTATTTGTATTCTGTGCCTCTCAGAAAATCAATCGTGCTTTTGAACTTATCTTCCCATGATTGCAACTTGATGGTTTTCATGTTGTTCAAAACTTCCATGGTGGCCCTCAATCGTTCCTCTTGTGCAACCAGGAACTGGGACTGATGCTTCTTATGTAGTTTAGCAAAGGGAATGTCAAGAATGATGACAAGTAGGATGGGAACTAGACCAGGTAGCGCAGCAAGACCAACAACCTTGAAAATAATGCCAATTGAAAGAAACAGCTGCAAAACAAGACTCCATGCCCTGTGGAACCACCACAACGTATCCCCTATCCGATAAGCATCAAATGCGATGTAGTTCATAATCTCACCTGTTGAGTGCCTTTTCCTTCCTAAACTAGATAGTATCAGCTGCTTTTGGTAGATTGCTACCATAATGGCTGATCTCATTCTCAAACCAGACCTCCTTGCGTTGAAGTAACAGTGCCTTTGGGATAAAGACTCCATAAACTTAATCACTGCTAAGCATCCCACAAGAACCAAACCTTTAGATGCGGTTTTGCTCTCATTTTTTATGTATTGCACAAAGGCATAGAGAAATAAGGGCAATACCACGACAGCAATTGTCCTAACCAAGGCACAAACACCTACAAACAAGTTTTCTCTCCATTGAGTTATAGCTAAGGTTCGGAGAAGCAAGTTTTTGGCATTACTAGAGTTGAAGTCTCTACTGAGAGAACCCCATATGTATGAGAATCTCTTATATGCTACCTGGGATTCATCCTCAGGAAGGAGTGTGGGAATATCTTCAAGAACCAGTGGTTTTGAATAACCTAACTTCAATACTGGGTTGATCCAAGAAATTGTTACACGACTCATGACACCTGCTTGGCCTAGTTTTGATTCAGTACTTGCACCCTCTTTTTTCTCTTCTTCTATATTTGATGGAAGTTTAAGAGAAAAAGAGGTTACAGAATCATGGTGATGGAATAGAGTTGACAGGTTTGAACACCATGGCACCATATTAACCTAAATAAAAAGTTAAATGTTTAGCAGGTTGAATGCCCTAATCTAATATCCTCGAAATCTTAAGAATTAGCAGTTCCATGAGAAACTGGTAACTTGCTCTAACAGAAAAGCATAACAAAGAAGGGAAGAAAAGAGAAACGAACAAAATATATGTCGTGCCTAAATAATTTCAGGTTGTTCTTAATCAAACCATGTCGCCATTGTAGTCAGGTTCGCATGTGTTTACACGGGCTTCAAAAGCTGTGTAGATGATCGGAAGAGGAGAAAAGGGATGCAAGACAGTGAGATCATAACAAAACTGAGAAAATTCAATATTGCAAGTGTAGGTAAACGCAGGCACACATATGCCATCAAAATCCAAGGTATTTTTTATGAGACAGTTGAATTAATGGCAAGTGGAGTCAGAGAAGCAACGTATAGTGTAATCCAGACAAACATGCCTGATATGCCAAAGCTTATAGTGCAATCCAGACAAACATGCCTGATATGCCAAAGCTAATGCATATGTAAACACCATTGCAGTATTGGATGCTAGTGGAGATAGCACTAAGTTTATATAATTCCTATATATGCATGATTAAATATCAATGGAGTGAGCACATGACACCTAATATTAATTTATAGGAAATATTGATCTTATGCTGTCTGAGTAGGATGGAGGCGAAGAATGTTTTCTGCTGTTCTAGAAACTTCTATGAACCACTTCACTTTGAAACAACGTTAGTGGAACGAAACAAGGTTTTCTAAACCTTGTTATGGAGCACATTGTTGCGGCTTCTTAAAAAAAGCTTCTTCAGCTGATCAAGTCAGCAGGATTAGAATTTTGTTCTGTCCTGACTTTCCTCTTTTGGGGTGAATGGGATATTATTCTCTTTGTTCTCATGCCTACTTTACCTTGTAATAAGTTCTTCTCTCCACAGATACAGAGAAACATAATGGAGGACAATGGGATATTATTCTCTTTGTTCTCATGCCTGCTTTACCTTGTAATAAGTTCATCTTCTCTCCAGAGATACAGGAACTAAATAGGTGTGATGATGCTGTTGGGTTTGCAGAAACTGAAGTTCATGAGCATTTTTATAGTATCTCCCACAACTGGATGAATACATGCTAGAATATTTGAATAGGCTGATATTTGTTTTTTATGAATTAATAAGACAGATGCAGATAAAATATATATATATATATATTGATTACATCAAATCAGAATGATAACTTAAAAATATGATCATAGAAGATCCAATAGTTACTTGGGCTTAAATATTTCGAGTTGTTCCACTTTGAAAAATCACTTTATTGTTTACTGGACTAATGAATTTCCCAAAATTAAGCAAATAAGTTGTTATTTGAATCAATTTTGTTATTTTTTCTAGATTATTTTAGATTTATTGTTTTATTTTAGATTCTGTGTTAATTTTCTTTATCCCTTTAGATTTTTATATTTTTAAATGAAGTTTTCTGATTTATTTAAAAAAAAATTGTAAATTTATAAGGAGGCAAACATTATTAGAATTATTTTTCAGCAACTATTTTGCTCCTTAAAATTCTGTCTCTTATAATTGAATTGTTGTTATCTTTCAAGCTTCTCTTCCTTCCCTTCCTCAGTATCCAACCAGTGAAGAACAGCCATTAACATGCAGAGAACAAAGAGAAAATGCCGAGAAGACCCAACCGCCTTTGTCCATTACATTACCATCTGGGGAGGAGTAACAGTGTTAAATATTGTTCATATCTTACATTCGAAGCTATATCAGTTAGTGTTTAGATATAATTTTGAGTATTGAAATTAAATAAACATAGGCATATAAATATATAATTTTATTAAATATATAACTGGATATATGATCTTTATCTAAAATATTCTTTCAAACAAAATAAGATAATCCTCTAATTTTTTTTAATTTGATATATAATAACTTGATTTATTTGTGAAATCAAATCAAAATTTATACTTTATGAAAACTTAAATTTTAATATGTACTGAAAAACGAGATTTGATGATTTGACACTATAAAAAATATCTTTAAAATGTTATTGAAAAATTATTATAAGATATTTAGGTTTAATCTAACAAAACTTAAAGAACTTTTAAAAAAACCTGTTTTTTTACAAAAAAAGTTTTTTTATTAAAAAAATTGTCTTGAAAAAAAATTTAGTTTCAAAATTTTTCTCAATTAAAGCTTCTTATTTATAGAGATTTGTAAGGCTCCCGAGTTTTTTCAAATGTCATATAATATGGTTTTATTGATTAATATTTATTGAAGAGATCTCATATTTATAATAAAATATTTTAAATATCTCATTTTAAATATTAATTTTTTATTTACCAAGAAATATCTAAAGGCTTGTTTTTTTATATCATTTTACTTAAAGATAAAATAAAAAAAAAACATGGTAAAAAAATTTTATTTCTACAGTGTGATGAATCAAGAAAATAACAGCGGATTTTTATGTCGCTGAGTTCAGCTGAGGGATTTCATAAGAATTTTGTAAAATATGGCAACTACACAAAAATCCTAATTGAAGATTTTTATGGATTATTATCAATTAATGGTATTTATCGATCCATAAATAACCTTAAGTGGATTCCACTGAAAGAGAGGCTTCACCGAACGTCACAGTCTACAACTGTAGGAACTCTGTGAGCTATTGTTATCGCAGTGCATCCTGAGAACTCTTGCCCTATTTTCTTTGTAAAATCGCATCTGTTGCAGTGTCAATGGAAGCAGTTGCTTCATCTAATACCAGAATTCTATTCCTTCTAGGTAGAACTCTCCCATGGCAGAAAAGTTGCCGCGGCCCCACGCTCCATTTCTCTCCCTCATCACTAGCTGCTAACACATAGAATTACATATCATAGCAATGTTGAGACTTAAGAGAATTCCAATGATTTAGATTGCAAGCAAGGTGATGATGTTTTCCCTGCGTCACCTGATGATTCCAAAAGCCTGAAAGGTTACTGATTTCAGTATATTAAACTCGACCTAGCCTAGCAATTCAACCAATTATCCATCAAACTAAAACCTTTCTCAAACCAGGGTTTATATTAAGTGAGGGGGTTGACTTGGTCGATCAAGTAGTCAACCCGTGACCTAGTTATCTTGCTGAAAAAAACCAGGTAAAACTTGAATTGACAAATTAAAACAATATTATTTTAAAAAAAATATATAAAATATTAAAACAATATTGTTTTAAATTAATTTGGATTGAACTATTCACCCCATGACTTGTGATCATGAGTAAATATTATTTATTTAGTTAATAATTTCAAAAAATGGTATTATTCTCAAAGTAACTATCAATTTATTTAATTAATATGCAAATCGGTAACTCTGGGTAAAATATTTTTAAAATATCTTTATAAATTCATCAATCTTTCACCTATCTTTCCCATGCTTAAAAATTTTCAATATCATTCCTATAGTTTTATAAAAGTTTCAATTTTACACTTTACTCCTGCATAAGTAAACATTTTATATTTCATATTTTTTTCCTACTTTATTATTATTTTAGTATTTTTCCTATCAAATCCTTATATATTTTGTAATATCTCGAAAAAATAATTAAAATGTTAAAAAAGAACCTATATGGTGTGTAATGGTAAGGGGTGGAGGTGTAAAAATCTCAAAATTAAAAGAATAAGGGTGGAAATGGAATATTAATGAACCTGGAAGACCAAAAAGCAAAGTTTACCCTTTAAGCAGCTTGCACTCCATATTAGATTTCTATGCATGGAGTTTTGAAAGATGAAATTTAACTAGAGCCAAGCCCAAGGCATAATAATATAGCTCAAGCCATTTTCAAGAAAAACTTTGTGAGCCTGAACACGGAAGCTAGGCCCACCAATAAACCCTAAGAATATCTACTCATCTGCTTCAGCTACTACCTCACCGCTCCTAAAACCTTAACATGTCCTAACCACTCTCATCTCTTTGCCTCTTCAACTCTCTCTGGCCAACTTTTTCTTTGGGTGCAACTGACGTTTTCTTTTTAGATTATTTAACGGTTTTCTTCTATACACAGATGTGTTTTTTCTTGTTCGAGAAAGTTGTAGCTCTCTTTCTTTAATGAGTAAGTGGGTTGATTTTGCAAATTTGAGTCGTTTTTCCTTTTGTTTTTCAGGGTGAAGGATAAGGTTATTGTGAGTGAAGAAAATGGTGAGGCCTTATGGTAATGGGCACAAGAGAAGGAAGAAAGGGGAGAGGTATGATAAAGAAGAAGAGGAAGTGGAAGATGAACAAGTTCAAGAAGAGAAAACTGATAGTGAGACTGAAATGAGTGCTCGAGATGGCGAAGAAAAAACAGAAGAGGAAAAAGAAATGCAACTGCCAGGAGTGGAGGAGGGCATTCCTATTGTCCCAAGTCATCAAACTGGCAAGAAACCTGGGGTTATATTCGTGCTCGAAAAGGCTTTTTTGGAAGTTGCAAAAGTTGGAAAGGTCTAAAGACTGTAACTTTTCATTTCAACTTTTGGTTTACAAGTAACGTATTAGAATCATTGTATGGCTTAGTGTGGGTTTTTTAGTAGTGATGTAGAGGTTTGGGGCAATGTTTTGAATGTGGGTTTAGGGCTGAGAGAGTGGGTTTTTGAAGTCTTGGTTTTTGGGGGTTTTCATGAAGTGGGGTTTTATCACCTAGTTGGAATGTTTTCGTTTTCATCTGACTAGTTTTGTTTGTACAGAATTACCAAATTTTGAATTCTGAGGAGCATGCCAATTTCCTGAGGAGGAATAAAAAAAATCCTGCTGATTACAGACCTGACATTATTTATCAGGTTAGTGCGTTTTATTACTAGCAATCAGATTCCGGAGTCACGATGTTTGTGAGACCATTCCCAGGACTGTCTTTCATTAGCAGGCCAAACAGTATCAAAGTTACTCGGAGCAGGGTTACCTTGTTTGAAATATTCTGGCCCTTGTATCAGTGTTGTTGTTGATAATTTCAGGCTCTCCTATCCATCTTAGATAGCCCATTGAATAAGGCTGGGCTGTTGAGAGCTGTATATGTGCAAACAGATAAAGGTGTTCTTTTTGAAGTTAAGCCACATGTTCGTATTCCGAGGACTTACAAGCGTTTTGCCGGTATTATGTGTAAGTTCAGTTGATCGCCCCTGAGACTTCTGTATGATGTTGGAATATAGCCCATCTTGTTTTTGTCTGTGAATCTTTGTATTTGTTCTTTACCACCTTGTTCTATACTGCAGTGCAGCTGCTACAAAAACTGAGTATAACTGCTGTCGGTAATCGTGAGAAGCTTTTGCGTGTGATCAAGAATCCCGTAACCCAATACCTGCCATTAAACTCTCTCAAAATAGGTGAGCTTGAATTTTTATGGTTTTATGAGTCATGGACTGTTAACGGGGTGATAAAAGTCACTTGCTTTCCTATCAGGTTTCTCCCATAGCTCAGAAAAATTGGTCCAGATGGAGAAGTATGTGGCTGGAGTTGGTGATGACACCGACCTTGTTTTCGTGGTAAGCTTAAGTAACTTCTGTACTAAATACACTCTTTGTTAAGAAACTTGTAGCCTTTCTGATCTCTCTCTCAAAAAAAAAAAATCAGGTTGGTGCTATGTCCCATGGCAAAATTGAATGTGATTATGTAGATGACTTCATATCAGGTAAGCTCTTCCTAGATCCATTTCTTTACAGCCATCTTATGCAGAAATAATGCACGCAGTAAAATCAGTAGTGATTAGATTTAGCTTCCGATGAAGAATCTAGACCCCAAGTTCATGTATATTGTTTTTCTGAAGGCACCATCCGTGAACACATTTGTCTAGCTCAAAGCATTTGCCAGGAGGATTTGATCGGAACTTGACGCAAACCAATGCACAAGTTACGGAAAATCTGTTACGCGTATTGATTGGGTATAAAGGCAACTGGTTAACTTTGTAATGATTTGTGGCATCCTTAGAACACCTCGGAACATCTGTTAATTTATTTGCATTCTAGTTGTTGTGAAGTTGAGGCGTTGTCGTCCTGATGAATGTCCTGTCTGTTTGACATCTTGAATTTTTGAAGCAGGAATCCTAATTACTTGTGTTGTCTCCCCTTTCAGTGTCTGAATATCCGCTGAGTGCTGCCTGGTGCATTGCAAGGGTATGCGAGGCTGTGTCTAAGAAGTGGCGTGTGCTGTAAACTCTCATGTCTCTGCATTTTGTCGATCATATTCTGATCTGGCAGCACAACGAGAATTGAAGTACATGTAAAGCCAAACCTTAGCTCAAAAAACAATTTAAATGGCAATTTTTATTTCATTTTGATGACACATGTTACAATTGTGCCTCCTTGTTCACTAAAGAGCCCCTGCTCATACCGATTTATATTTGCGTATGTAACCATTTGGGTCAGTAGTAAATAGGGGTGCGCATCGGTTGATTTGGTTTGGACCAAAAAATCCAACTAAATTGGATCTTTTCTAAATATGAACACGGGCGAGCCCGTGGTCGGTTTCAGTTTTCTATTTAAAAAATTGAATCTATCCAAGGGCATTTCAACCCTGAAAGTTAAAAGTTAACTTTTTTTTATGAAATTTAATATCTACATGTGAATTTTCTACTCGATTTTCATTAGAGAAATAGCAAGTTAATGTACATGTTGACAATGGTAAGCTGCTGTGCTGTATCCTTGATAAATAATTAGCTAACATGTAAAAAACGGTTGCGATGCGAAGAATGATAAAAACCTAAAAAAAAAAAAAACCCAACTGCTGTTGTTTAATGATCAGTTCTTTGCCCGGTTAAGGCAGCGATTTGCTTCTTGAGGTTGAGGATCTCAATTCCATAGGAAGCTAACTGGTTCTTCAGCTTCTGTGAAGCCACCTCGTAGTTTCTGTTCATGAATGCCAACTCATTTACTGCTTCCTTGTATCTAAAATGGAAGGCATCTGACTTTGCTTGTGTCCCTCGAAGCCTCATTCTAAATTTTGCCCTTTCCTTGTTGTTCATGGCTTCTTCCTGCTTCCATTTGAGCAACACATGACATGTTTAACTAGATCAAAAGGGATTCGCTTGAAGAAAATGTCTTAACGACAAATCTCAATGTTTGAGGGACTTCCTCCTTTAAACTGATATGATGTGATGCTACTAATGGATGGGGAACACATCCTTTTAGGTTCGAGAAAGAAAAGAAGATCGAGTTATATGTAATTAGCCCATGGTAAAGCAGCTTAAAGAGCATTTCTAACTCCTTGATTCTGGGATGAAACACACGAGTAATGCTAGATCTTGAATAGGATGAAAACAATTGTGTAGATACTTACGTTCTTCAATTTGTCCTCCATGCTAGAGATTCTCCCATTAAGTTCCTCAACTTGAACTTTAGACTCCACTAACTGGAACAAATTCACGGTATCAGACCATTCTGATATAAATGGGGTGCCAAATCAACAAAAGCATTAATAACCAACCTACCATATCATCACAATGTCTAATCCACTTGTCCCTTTCACTTGTTATACTGAGTAGTTGGTTTTGAAGATTCTGTCAAAAAAACATGTGACCGAGTAAATCACTAAATTGAGAGAATATCTGCCCTTTTCCCTTTTTTCAAATGTAAATTCATTTTGCAAACAATGCATGTAGATCGAACCTGGAAGTCATTTTCTGGTTCTAATCTTGTATCCAACCCTCTAATTTGAGTAAATAGATCATCTCGCTCCTTGCTCAGAATAATCATTTCCCTCTCAAGTGTATTCACTTTCCCGCGAGCACAATCAAGTTCCATGGAGAGAGTGTCCAGATTTGATTTCAACATCTGGAGCATTAGAGGAAAAAAGAAATTGATTAATTCTGCTTTCAAAATAGAGTAATAAACTAATAATATGTTGAATAAAAAAATTATCACATGAAAATGAACCTTTATCTCACCTCTTGAGATTGTTTGCTCTCAATATCAGCCCTTATAAGATGATTTTTCAGTTGATCAATCTCTAGAGACTTCTCTGCACTGGATCAGAAAAGAGTTCAGACTTTGAGGACAGTAATAGCCAGTCGCCAGCGATAAGGTCACTAATAATGCAAAAAAAATACAGAAAACATGGCTATCGAACATGGTTATTTTGAATATAATATATACCTTGATTTCTTCTCCCGCTCGGCATTTTCCTCAGAACATGCAAGTTTTTCTGTTAGGACCTTGCATTCTTCCCTACAGGTCTCTAATTCGTTTCTGACCTATTGTAACACATCCATAATCAAACTACCAGACAAGTGGGTACAATAAAACAAAGCAATCATATACGCTAAAAGAAATGGTGTTCATTCTCAAAACAAATTTGGACGAGACAAGCAAATGATGACATTACAGTATCCCCACCAGACCCTGAACACAGCACGGAATTTGAAATAGAATGGCGCATTGAAAAATTCTTTAAGTGGAATTTTGTAGCTTACCTCTGACATTGCTTTGGTCATTGCTGTAAGCTCTGCACCTTTTTCATCAATGACTTCAATGGAAGCTTTCTCCTTGGAAAACCATATTGCCTTTTCCTCCTCCATTTCCAAAAGGGAATCACTAAGTTGCTGCAAAGTCAGACGAAATCCCATGACCAAAATTCTGTCAATAAAAACAAGAAAAATAGTAAATTAATTTTGAAGAGATTAGACAAAACATGAGCTTACCATTGCCAACTCTTCCTTTTGTTCTGCTAACAATCTTATAGAATTTTCCAATTTTTGTTGGTCCAAAGTGGATTCTTCCAACCTTAGTCTCTAGAGACAGAAAAACATGATGCACAAAGTAGCACAAATGCACAATAGTCTTTCAGCTTTAATGAAGAATTAAAGAAACTGATGAACAGGGGAGATGTAAGAGGAAAAACTTACAAGGCGTGAAGCATCTTCCTGCAACACATTCACTTCAGCATTTGATATGTTAAGCTTTTCTGTCAGGGCCTCCAACTCTGAAGCCAAACTTTCATTTCTTGATATAGCCTCTTCCTTTTCCTTGTGTGCAAAAGTTACTTCCTCTTCCAAAGAAGCAATGGTTGCTTCCATTTCAAATGCAAGAACTTCCAACTTTCTGTAATCTTCCTAAACAATACAAAAATGACATGGGAAAAAAAGAAGATAAGATATGAAGTCATCCGCATGATTAATTCAAGCAAGGGGGTAATTGATAGCTAGATTACAGATTCAAGGTCACCACCTGCATTGTCTCTTCAAAAGAACCTGCAAGACCCTTTGACTTTTTAGGATCAAACATCTTTGAACTCCTGTCAACCATTGAATCACGTCTTCTACCAGCCAGGGAGTCACGTTTGCTAATGTCACGCTCAAGAAGAGTCTTCTGACCATGCAATCGTTTTACCTCCCTTTCAGCAAATGTTTTTTGACCCTACAAACATGAAGTGATGAATTATAATCCAAATCATATGATTTAATTGGCATGGTAGGAAATTATGCATATAGAACAAAACCTCAAGCTTGGTTTTCTCTTGAACAGCATTCTTGAGCTTGGATTCAGTCTCTTTCAATTTCACTTTTGTTTTCTCAAGATCTTTTCTCAAATTTTCCTTTTCTTTTGCCAAGAAACAAGAAGATAGACATGATAATTCCTTTTGAAGATTTTGAATTTGAGAAAGAAATTCCTCCTTTTCAAAATTCTGATGTTCTGTAAGTGCCTGCCACAACCAAAGGAATAAGACAAGTACATCAAGCCCTGCATGTTATGCATACGTGAGTTAAGTCAAATTAACCATTTAAACAAGTTTCTTACTCTCAAAGACTCTTCATAATTTTGAGTATTGTGTCTCAGTTCTTGTATCTGTTTCTGAAGACCCATGGATTCTTTGTGTAAAAGGAGCTGCATTTGAAAATTTTAATTTATTTAGCAGAAATAGCCAGAAAAGAACTAAAAGGAAATAGTAGATTTCATTTAGTAATTTCTGTTTTCTTATCTGTACCAAACAAATAGAACTGCATTATCTCTTTATCACTACTGCGGTTCATTTAGCTATAGTCCCCTGCGTTGAAGAAAGAAACAACCGTACCTTTTCATTCTCCACTTCATCAACTTTCTGCTTCATGCATTGGTATAACTTCTCATGACTACTGATGATTAATCCTTGTTCATGAGAGCTCTGGCAGATCAAAGCCTTGAAATCCTGCATTGCAACAAATTACTTTATTCAAACTGTGCCCACTAAAACATAGTCTAATATTGATTCACCGAAAACAATAGCCTACGACACATCCAGAAGGTATTCGCATAATGAACAGTCATAAAATAAAATAAAATAAGCAGTCAGTTGATATTTCAAGATTACTCACACTTATTGCATTGGATATAGAAGAAAAACTCTGGAAAACGTCATCCAAAAGAGAGGAACAGCTTTCAACAACTTCTTTTGAGTTCGTAACTTCAGACATGATGTCTTCAATCTCCAATGAAACCTTTATCAGAGTTAAAATTCAACTCTAGTTAAGAGATTAGGAATAAGCTTGCTAGGCATGGCCCAAAGTGTATAAATACAAACAAAAACATTGCAGAAAAATACATAGAAGTACAGAAAATATAAAGAACAAGGACTGACTAGGAAGTAGGAATGCTCACAGAGATTAAGACAAAAGTAAAAGTCACCTACATCAATAATGTTAAGTTGTTCATGAGCAATCCTCGTCTCCTCCCGTGCATTTTGGAGCTCTTCATGGAGCTACGAGATCACAATAGAAAAGACAAAGAAGCATTACAAATTTTCCAACATAAAGTAAACGCAGTAAATTTTACTATAAATGCATAGCATAAATGAAGAACGAATACCAGTTACCTTTCATTAACCAATGAAAACCAAACAGAAGTTAAAAAATACCAACATTAATATGCATAAAATTTTGTACTTGTTTTGATGAAGACCACGAATACCTCTTGGAAACCACAGCAAATACATCACTAATATATCATCTTTTGAAAACATCTTAGTAGGTATTTATAGAATCATATTCAAGCAGTCCATAAATTTGCCCATATGCACATCTTAGAAAACACAGAAAATTCATTGATGGCTCATGCTTACCTCTTCAAACGTCTCCCTAGCACATATACTTTGCTCTGTTGCTAGCTCAACAACACTGTCTAGATTTTGCTGACTAGAGGACTTCTCCATTTCTAACATTTTAATCTAAACAACGAAAAAATAAGTTTAAATCACATGTAGTGGAAACAGAAGATGAAGAAATTCTAGGAACAATATGAACCAGAGAAAAAAACATAAAATTCAAAGATTTAAAAACAGAAGGTTATTAACAAACAAGAAATTGAGGAAGAAGACAAACAAACAAACCTTATCTTGAAGTTGTTTGATCACAATAATGGCCTCTGACTCCCTTAGACTTACGTTTTTGTCCAAATTATTGGTACTTGTATTGCCATCAGAAGTAAGACAATTACCACATTTCACACATTGAATCAAATTAGTCTCACCAAGCTGTCTTCTTAAACAATCAATCTGTATCTCACTCGTAGTTCTCTGCATTGTAAAAATATAAAAATTAAACAAATGGAGAAATAAGTGAATATCCACATCCATCTCCTAAAAACAGATGTGCTAAAGAAGAATAACAACCTGAGTTTCAAGTTTCTGAAGCAAGTCCTCATATTCCACTTGTATTTCTGCCCATTCATGGTCCTCCTGACACCCAAACACATATTAGCGCATCAATAGATAAATGAGAGGGTAAATAGATAAAAAGAATGGGCACAAACCGCAGTTGAGCCTTTCTTCCTAGGTGGCGCCTTTCTCCTATTTGTCACATGCAATAAAGAACATGGATCAGGAAGGTTGCAGTCTTCTGATGCATTATTTTTACAATCTTCACTTTGCATATTGACGTCATCCCCACCTTCAATCTCGCTGACCAATTCTTGAAAGGGTAAAAGTGGTCCCATATCACTTCTATCTTTCATTGGTTTTATAGCAGAAGCCCTTGGCTGGATATTGGGATCCACCTAAAGCAAAGCAGAAGATTATAAGCTAGCTGATCAGCCTAAATCCAATTTATTGTGCAATATTCTATAGCTTTTCTCAACACATAGTTACAGTACAAATTCCTGATTCCAGTACAAACTAGTTATCAATGTGCTTGATCATCTCAATAATTTCATAGGACAATATATGACAGAAATCCCAGTGAATCCCGGTCATAAATCAAGTGAAACTTCCTAACACACACACACAAGTACCACTGCCCTATGCCATGGTTTTCTATTTGTGAAAATTGTGCCAAGATTTCAGATTATAATCCATTAATAAGGCAATACCTAAAATGTCAAACCATTAGACCAAGTCAATTCATGATAGAACAGTGTACAAACTACTATATATGGGCAAACTGCATCAAAAAACGTTATATTCTATGATTATAGGACGCTCCTACTTTGGTTGGGCGAGAACTTCAAGCAATACTGCTGTCCACCTTTGTTTAACAATTGTATGCAAAGTCAAAGCTGGATTTCGAACTTTCATTACTTACGTATACTTACGAACACTCAATTATAGTTCAGTTTCTTTGAGTATACATTGTCAAACTACGGAACCACACACATGCTGGCCACGTAGCCTTTTCCTCGTTTCTTGAGAGATGGCATCCCTTACACCCCCTGGGTGGTCGTGTCCAAGTGAACGGGATTCTGTTACCTCTACTCAATGATTAACCATTGCAACAAATATCCATCACTGTTTAAAATCAACTTCAACATGCATAGGTTCATTCTAGAATTTTGATCTCAAATATGATCTAGCAAAGAGTTTCTAGTTTCATGACTAACAGGAGATAAACTCGAGCATTTTAGTAACAGCAAACATGATACCTCTTGAAGAGTTTCCCGTGCAAGATTTCCAGGGCACCATGTGTCTCGTCTCTTCCCCTGCAGAATGTAACGAAACTCCGTAAGAACTACGTAAGGGGTTATTTTTTAAATCATTGTTGGTCTCTCATCAACAATAAGTTTTGCAACCTTTTACAGCATCTGCACCACTAAAACAAAAATTGAACAAATAAATAAAGTCAATCAGACAATAATATCCAATCTAGGTCTCCATTCTCTAAGTCCTTTCTAAATGAGAAGCCCCTTCCTGTAAGCTAGTCTTTCCTCGAATCTTTCCACCATAGAATCGAGAAATGTAGCTGCCTTATGACAGACAAGCCACTCTATGTGTGAATGCAGTAAAAAGACAACATCCCAAAAAATTGGCCAGCCGCCTAGGTATTCACTCCACGGACTGCAGGCAATTTCACTCTAACTCGAATTCACGCAAATAAGAAGAAAATACCAATAAAAAATTAGAAATAAAAACATATTTTGAGGAATCTCAACTGCTCCAAATTAGCGCCACAAATATGATCAAACCCATTTATGTGACCTTGGGAGATGAGATCCTATCTGAAAATAAAAAGGTGCACCAAACTCCATTACCAATCCAATTGACGAATTACCCTTCTTAGTCTAGAAGAAAGTGATTAATCATCAACTTGTACTCCCCAAAATAATACCTACCATCTATAATATCCACCATCCTACATTTTTTGCACAGAAATTATAGGAAGGCGCATCAAACATATGTTTTTGATGAATTATATTGATAAGGAGGTCATACAAACCCTCTTATGTTGATCACGACTCTCATCCCGATTAGAGAACAACACCATTGAACTCAAGTTTTTAATTCTCTTAGCTTGCTCTTGCAAAACCTTCTCACGTTCAACTTGAGCTCTCTTTTCCTCCTCCAATTCCAAAGCTATGCGCTCCCTCTCCAGTTCAGACTGTAAAAAATATTTTCAACATCTAAACACAAATCATTCCATGCATATGAAAAAATTAAAATCAAAAGCAAGATGATTGAACCTGTAATAATGTGTTTCGAAGATTGAGAATCTCCTTTCCTAGGTATTCGGATTGAGAACCCTGGATTGAAATCAATAATAGTTAAAAGGCGAGCAACTTTCGAAAGTATGAAAAAATAACTGCACCTATCATGTTAAAGGGGCTAACCCGTAATTTTTCCCGAAGCTCCTCAATCTCTTTCTTTTGACGCTTTAACAAGGCAGCATCTGTCAAAATCTAGCATGAAGAAAACGTGGGTTACTCCTCCAAAAGAAAAGAAAAAAAATGACATCCAGAGACGATATGCTGGCATCAAAACATAAGCTCAAATTATGGAACACTTTAAAAGAGTTTTTGAACTTAGAAGGCATAAAAATAAGTACAATACAGTTTAGTTCGTGCAGGACAGCAAAAAAATACCTCATTCACATGTGCACAATTCGTGACACGCAACGCTCTGCTTGCAAACAGTAGACTACTCTTTGTCTCGTCTGCATGAATCTACAATCAACAAACGTGATTAGCAACATAAAAAACAGATGAAATCATAACACTTGTGCTTTTAACAATGTTAACCAAGATAAATTTGAATGGCTGCAGAATGTTACCTGTGCAAGAGTTATGTTGCATATTATAGCTGTATTTGCATTTCCACCCAAAGCGGGCTGCAAAATGCGTGTGAGTTTGCTATCTCTATATGGAACATGACCCCTAGATCAAATTGAATAATAAAAACAGTTGAAGTGTATGAAGTGATTAAAAAATAAAGATAGTCACACAAATATAGAAAATACCCTTGGCTTTCTGCACCCTCACTCAATTTCTTAATGACAGTGCCAAGTGTCATTAAGCTTTTATTTATGTGTGAACCCTCTTTTAGCCGAACACCTTCTGCTCCAGTTTTTGCCGCCCGTTCAGAACCAGCAAGGTCCACCAAATTCTACGAAAAAAAACATCCAAACTAATTACCCTAACGCCAACAGAAAGAAGCATAGCCAACATAAAGATAAAAGGAAACACAATACACAGAATCACGTACCAAAACCGATACACGTACAGCATCACATGAGTTGCTGCTATCCTCATCCCCAGTCCTATCTCTACTCTCAATAATCTGTTCAATAATGAATATAAGGAAAATGATCGTATAAAACAAACAAAATCAGTGTGAGTAGAATTTGATCTTACCATACGGAAAATAGTGTGGGACCTACTACTATACAAGTTCATGTTTGTCTCACCAATGTGCCTGTGAGCTAAAATTCGATGAAGAAAAAACAGAAACCAATTAATCATCAAAAAGCCAACGTAAAAAAATTGTGGTTTCTAACTAAAATCCAAAAATATTAACATTACGTCTAAAAATAACTTACATTCTCCAAACTGCATAAGGTCGAGAACTTGTTGGGGAGAGGCAACTATTTCTTCACGCAATCCAGCAACATATATTCCTCTCTACGTACACAAAACAAAAACAAATAGCTAGCAACAATCTTGGCAATATAGATCATAATCTCCAGGAAACAGAAATTTTGAGTACCTCTGTACTTTCATGAATTTGCAACTTTCGATGTTCGGGAGCCAATAAGTCATTAATATCTTCATTATATATCTCCATGTAAGACATTCTCAACAGAAACTCCCGGTCCACATCCTAATTCACAAATTAAAGTCTCATAAAGTAAGAGTAATAAAAAAATTCCTTGCAAAATTAAAAATACATATCCAAACTTTTACTAAATTGTTAAAGCTATTTCTACAAATTATAATTATTATCGAGGATGCCAAGGTCTCACTCTCTTATGTTTCACTAATGACCTTTCCGTGTCCTTGTGATTTCAACTCCATCAATACAATGCACAATCGTTTGCAGAGATTAAAAGGGTCGTCTAGTTTGGCATTGTTATGAGTCAAAGTAGAACTTAATTTTGGAGGGACATGTGGCATCAATTGAATGGTTGTGGGTAATGAAGATGATGTAACATGTGGCATTTGGTAAGATTAGGTAGGTGCTACAACAAAATTGGTAACCTTGTATAAATAACTGGCTCGTTTATCATTTTAATCATTGAAGGAAATGTAAAGCAGAATCGTTTCTTTGTCTTCCTTTGTAAATTACAACTTCTCTTCTTCCTTGTAAACACTTAATTCTTGTTTATATAAATTTTTAACATAAAAAAGGACCATAATCGCATAAATGAAGAAACTGGAGGACTCGGTCAGAATTCTAGAAAGGTAAATTCAGAATAGTCCTTGGTGTTACCACCCAGAATAACCAGTTCTTTGAGAATAGAGTAAATGGGTTGAATATTTGGGGGAGGAGTTAGTACTCGTTTGTAAGCGACTAATTTTGGGGTCTTATGGAATTCACAATCTTTTGAAGACTGTTAATCATTAGGGTGTAAATGGTGACGGTTATGTGGTATTTCACAAAATCATTATTATTGGATTTATGGAGTTAAGAGTGCAAAAACAGTTTGGAGTACCAAATGATTCCACAATATTTTCAAGAAATTTGGGATATAGTCTTGATTTTTACCTAATCAAGCAGTTAATATGGGAACAACAGCAAGCTATAAATCTTTTGTTAATGGTGAGTGAATCAAATGGAAACTTTTAATCAAGATGGAAGTTCGAACATTTATGGAGTTAGCAATAGTTTGTTGTCAAACTGCATGTCAAACTATTACTTTTGTTAATGGAAGTCAGAACATTTATGGAGTTAGAATAGAGAACCTTGTATACGTAGCTAGCTCGTTTCTCATTTTAATCATCAAATGCAATACAAAACAGAATTCTTTCTCTCTTCCTCTCCTGTCCATAAACACTTAAATTCTTCTCTATAAACACCTAAAACATGTCCAAAAAGGAAAGGCTCACTGCCATCTAAAAGCTAATTAAAAATATCAACATTAAACAAAACAATAAAATAAACCCGGAAAATTGTGTAAATCTCAATTAACGTGCAACTAAAATTAGATTCAAATTAAAATTACCTGTTGTATTATATGAAACAAATCATGCACAGCAAGAGGAATCACGCCAGGTTCATTCGATGTCCCTCTCATTGTATGCGTCTTTCCACTGTTAGTTTGTCCATAAGCAAATACAGTCCCTAAAAATCATAATTACACTCTTGAGTTAATCCAACTTACTAATTAAAATCTTAATTACTTTCAAAATTTACCGTTGAATCCACGAACGGCAGCAGTAACGATTTCTTTAGTTTTGGATCTATAAACCTCTTCAGTCTTACACGCTTCACCAAAAACACGATCTAAGAAGCAAAAAAAATTGAAAAAATTAGCAAACCAGAGGTAAAACCTAAAAAAAAATTCAAAAAAGTGGAATGTGAACTTCACAGCACCGAATTCGAATTTATTGGAGTAATTAGGGATGAAAATGGAGCTTCCGGAGATTCTCCATGGAGTGGACTTTGCGTCTTCTGCTGATAGTGGTCTTGCTCTGACGGCGACATGGATTCTCTCCATTTTCGATTTTTGGAGAGAAGGAGGGAGTCAAGAATTGATGTTTGAAAATTTGAAAAGCCCTATTTTTGGGTTTTTTTTCCCGCCTACGAGAGAGTCGTTTTTCTTTGTTTGTGTCTTTATTGGATTCGTTTAGTCGGGCCTGGTTACGGAAATGGGCTTTTTTTATAGCTTACTTGATTTTATTTTATTGACTTTATTTTAAAAAACTCTCTCTTTAAGCACTATTAATATTTTTTTTTATTGATTTTTTAACTCTATCTTAAAAACTATTAAGTTTATTTTTTTATAAGATGAGCTTGGTTGAATTTAGTTGAGATAAAAAAATCCAATCCAATTAATTATTTTAAAAGAATTTTAGACCAAATTGAGTCGAATTGAGTCAATTAGTTTTATTATATTTTTTTTTATTTTTAATTTGTAAAAATTAAATTAATTCATGACTCATTGAATTAGTATTTTTTTAGATTTTTTTTAAAGTTTTGATTCCGGTGTTTGGAAATATAGTTAAAGCTGCATTCTCTATAAAATAAAAATTAATTTGATTTTTAATAAATAGGTGTGATAGGTAACTTTTTTAAAAAAATATTATTTTAATATATTTTCAAAATAACTTTAAATCATATCTGCTATTATATTTTCAAATACTCCATGAGTCTTTAGCTTAAATTAGACAATTATTTAATGGGTTAAAAAATAAAATTTTTGGGTCTTTAGCTTAAATTGAACAATTATATAATGGGTCATAAAATAAAAATTGGAACTTTAATCTATCATGCAACTTTAATTACTTAATGGGGTAAAAATAAAAACTAAGAAATGCTCATTTCAATTAATATGACATGTGTGAATGGTATTATGGTATAATATGTGTTTCTAAAAGTATTTTATACTTGAAAATATATTAAAATATATTTTAATTTTTTTATAAACATGTTAAGATTATTAAAAAATAAAAATAAATGAAATCACAAAAATAGCAATAATAGTTTTGAGAACTCGTTTATTTTTCATTTCAAAAGCATTTTTTTAAATAAAGATATATATTTTTTCTTTACTTTTGATTTTTTTTATATTTTTCTGATTGTTTTAAGAAATTAATATTAAAAAAATTGAAAAATATCATCCTAATAAATTTTCAAATAAAAATTATTTTATAAAATAATCCTTATAATATTACCAAACACGCTACCCCTCAAACTAACCCAGCTCCTGCGAGTGTTGTCTGAACCTTCTGAACCTGAACCAATAGCCTTTGCATGCACTGCTAAAATGTGACGAATGGAAGTTTTGCACCATTTCAAATGTCTAAGTTTTGCAAATAATACAATTTCCTATGGACACGGGGGCTTCAGGACACAAATGATTAAATATTTTTACTTATTTTATCATAATAATTTATCTTGTCAGTCAATAAATTAACTAATTATCTCATAATTATATTAGTTACCAATATAATTGTGCAATTATAATTGAAAAGGTATATTGTTATCTTCAAAAGGAAATAGATTCATTCAATGCATTGTTAAAAATAATATTTAATCTTTTTCGTAATCTTGCCAATTCCTTCACAATTATAATAAATACTAGCAATCAGGTATGATTTAATAAAAGCATTTCTTGTTGTCTTTAGATAAGTTAAAAAACCTATTTAAATTGTGAAAAAAAATCATTTTAAAGTAATCATGAACTATATTTACGTATATTGCATTGTAAATATTTCAGAAGTACCACGGCAAGCAGGTCTGGCGCAAAACAACCCGTAATTTACTGTGCTGATCCCTTCCAGGGATGTCGAGTTCTGGGCTTCAATTGTAAGATTTGTCAGCATGGTTTTTCTCTTTTCTTTAGATTGATGAACTCCAGAAAAAAATTAGCAGAGAACCCTACGTTCCATGAAAATGGACCACCAAAAAGGACGAACAACCGTCAAGAACAGACCGTGTACTGTCTGCATACCATCAAAAAGAAAAGAAACAGGTTGTCTGCATACCATCAAAAAGAAAAGAAACAGGTTGTCTGCATAAGAAAACTTGCAATATATAAGCGAGATTTACAAGAGATGACCATTTACTTGACAAGGGAAAGGCTGTAGTCTCATCATACATTAGTTACTACCCTCACGGCCTCACTTGTCCTTCTACAAACTACAGCAGAAGAGAAACGCTATGCACAAACTCTTCTTTAAAGTCGAGGCAAACCTTTACATGTAGAGAGCCTCTTAAAGATTGTTACACAAGAAAAAATCTATCAAACGTGCACTCCTATCCTCTGCGCAACCTGCATCATCAAAATCAAAGTGATTATTCTAACTTTTTTCAATGCAAAGGATAATCACAAACAATGATGATCATGACGGTGATAATTGGAATGTCTATAAGTCATCGTATATAGTGTGTAATGACTGTCCCGTGCATCAAACCATGGAAGACTGCAACCTAAATCCTATTTACAGTAAAACTGAACCCATAATCGCTGGCTGACAAACTAACTAGAGCCAGAAAATAGTCACATCTAGAAACGAACATATACGTTGCATGTCAGGTCACAATCCCTGTAAAGATGTTGACATGTTATGCCAAATTTTAGCAAAATCACTTCGAGAATAAACAGGCTGGTTTCCAATTTCAATACAGATACAACAATCCTAGCTGCACTTTGCGAACACATCTCCATGCAAGTTTACAAGAGCTTTAGCGATCAAATACTGTCATGACATTTGAAACATTAAGGATTCCAAGAAATATCAATGTGATCTCTTCCCCGCCCTCAGTTTTCACCTAGTTCTATATTGATTATTGAAGCCTACCTCCTCGAAGGAGTGGACATCACTTCCCCAAAGCCAAGCATCACAGCCTGCATCCCTTGCACCCCATATATCATTCCTACGATCATCGCCTACATGCACAACATCTTCTGGTTTTACTTCCAACAACTCACAAGCTTTTAGAAATATTGTTGGATTTGGCTTCTCCGCTGCAACCTGATTAGAGAAAGAGAGCAGAGTGATTGCCAATACCAAGGAACTTTATCCTTCATCTAATTTATTTTTTTTCATATGAAAAGATTCTTAATATCATAAGAATATCACCAAATGCTATGCACTTCATGCATATGATCAATTCTGAAGGCAACAAAAATGAAACAGAACTCAGTCATTTAAAGGTTGTGCTCAAATTTATCTTCCAACAAATCAGTTTCACTTTAGTTTGCATAATAATATCGAAAGAACCTTATGCAGACTTCAAACCTTTCAATTCTTTGAAAGTAACTACGAGACAAGAATGCAAATCTACAAATTTGAAGCAACTTTAGTTTCCCTGTTTCTGAGTTTCTTAAGAACAAGAGAAATGACTACTGATGAGCAACCTGTACAGATCTATTAGTATTTGATGTATAGATGAAAAATAAAAGCCCGTGCACCATTTCATGTAATTCTTTTTTCTCATTTTAGATATATTTCAAAGAGAGAGGAAAACAGAATAATTCAATGCATGTCTCCGTGTATGCGTGTTTTTTTTTTTTTTTGGGGGGGTGGGGGGGGGGGGTTTT